>CM053512.1:42635638-42670340 GCA_028627145.1 Eidolon dupreanum | reverse complement strand
AGTTTGTTAATCTATTCTTTAGTTACTCATGAAATTCTGAGGTTGTGGAAAGGAAGAATCCTGGATTATCCAATGGAGATACAGGAGGAAATTTTGATCTATAAAAGTAAAATGCATGTTCATGTTTTTTTGATTTGTACTAATTTTTGAGATGAGGGACTAAAGAAGAGATTAAGTGGATTAATTCTCCTGATAGCAGAAAGAAAATAAAATATTCATTTGGGAAGAAGAGGCTGCCTACCTTCTAGTCCCTTTGCTAAGTACTGACCTCATTTAGTGTTTATAGCATCCCGGACAGAGGGTTTTTTTAAAACAAAATCAGAGATTTGCAACTCAGAAGGGCTGGGTGATTTTCTGGGGTCACGTGTAGTATGGCACACATCCAGGATTCCAGGCCAGAGCTCATGACTCTAGAGCCTGTGGTGTGGTTTCTATTCTCCATTCTTCTCATACTAACCGTTCTGACCCTGAGGCTTTGTAGGAGCTCAGTGGCAGATCGGACAGTAATGTCTATAGCTCCTGAGTCCCTCAGTACCTGCGGACTTTGGACTTGGAAGGGCAGGAATGCTGGGATGATGGACACTGCACATGCCCACACTAAATGTAAGCGCCACCTGTTAGCATCCGGGCTCTCAGGATGGCTGGTATATTTGTCCAGCTGTTATATCCCTAGATGTAAATTGGTGATTGGTATTTAATGAAGCTCAATAAATATTTGTTAAACGAATAGTGAGGGAGTGCCCTCTAGGGTAGGCAGGCCCTGCTTCATGAATGGAAGCTGAGCCAGGCAGAAGGTCCTGGGAGGACTAGGATAGGAGCAGAGGATCCTGGGAACAAGCACTCTGCATCTTCCAGGCAGAGCCCCCGGGGCCAGGTTTCAGCCTCTGGGAGAACTGGTCAGTGCACGGCACACTGAGAAAAGGGCCCTCAGTGGACGCAGCAAGGGGCAGGTGGCAGGAACTGGGTCTCGGGAGCTAATTGCAGTGCCCAAGGTCGCATTGGGACTGAGTCCATCTGCTTAGTTAAGGCTCAGACGTTCTCTCCAATTATAGACAGGGTTGGACCCAGAGCCAGGGCTGCCAGCTAGGGAACCAGTGGATGCGAGGGCAGGGAGCCAGGCTGTCTTACAACGAACAGTGGACCACTGTCTTTACTTTCTTCGTTATGTCCACTATGTTTTAGAAAAAATAAATCATGTAGAAATGTTCAGTTGTTTCTTCTGTCTGTCAACGCTCTTCCTTTCCAAGTTCCTGAGATCAATGGAACTTGATGTCCGTTAAGTTTTTCTAGTATGATATAGGTTAAAGCTGTGTGTCCATTTAATGTTATTGTAAATATTTTAGAAATATTGGTTTTCCTTAACCATTATTAGTCTTCTTCATCTCTCATTGATTGTAATTTTTCATCATGTGGATTCAACACTAATTTACTTAATTGTTGCCATATTGTTAAATCTTTAGTTGTTTCTGTTTTTTCTTCCTACTCTTACAAGTAATGCTAAAATAAAATTCATAGATTGTAGCCTATTCCATTTCTTTTGAACTATTTTCTCAGGGTAGATTTCCGGAAATGTACTTACAGGGTCAGAGGCTTTACATTTTTATAGTTTTTGGCAGCTCTTGATGAATGTTGCTTATTTGCTTTCTAAGAGTGTTGGCTAGTTTACAGTGATGACAAAAATGAGCCATTGGCCAGTGCTTATTATATCTTGACAAGAATGTATGTCGTTTTAAAAAAATTGTACCAATAGTGATAAAATGCGCTCTCATTATTTTAATTTATATTTATTTGATCACTAGTGAGGTATCAACTATATTTCTCCTTTTTGAATGTTGTGTTTATTCTTTTCCAAATTGTCCCTTATTATATCTTTTACTTGTAGAATACTTGATCAAAAAAGAAAGCAACTTTATGCTAATTGTGAATGATTTGGCATAGAATGTCATCTTGTGAGGGAGAGAGAAAATTCTGGCATTCTGTTTTCAAGGGATGAATGTTCAATTCAATCCAAGAAAAAAAGCCTTGAATTAGAACTAATGTGCTATTCTGGTCATGTACCAGGTGCTGTATTGAATGTTGGCCAATTACTTTTTTCGACAACTACAGGGTAGGTGCTATCTTCATTATACTCTGAGGTACTACTGTTGGGTGAGTTGGAGACTTAGAGAAATCCTTGGGTGAAAAATAATGGAAGAAGCTGCCATAAAAAAGATAGTATAGGAGATAGTATACATTGCCCACCCCACCCAATTGGTTTTTCCATACTACCTTTGCTTTTCCCCTATATTTATTATACCATTGACGCTGACATTAATTACAGATATATTCTGCTTAAGGGTTAGCCTGTCTTAAAACTTTAAGTACCTCTGGAACAGATTTGTCCTGGAAGGTAATGCGTTATTAATCATTAATTTGAATTAATGAGATGGCTTTCCTTTTGACCCTGTTGGCAGTAGCTGTCCTGAGGGATGGACCTTGAGTAGGGGTGAGGAGGTAGAAGTATTTAGAGGATGAAATATTGAGCAATCGTGAAAGGCAGATGTGGGTAGAAAATCATAGCTGAGTACACAGAGCAGAGGGCTGGTTCCTGGCGGCCAAGGTGTTGAGATGTAGAAATAAGCATGAGATGGCAGGATACCAAGCACAAACACTTCCTATTTCAAAATTCTGCACTGGGCCAGGTCTATATCTCAGAAAGAGGAAGGAAACTTTCTTCTTCCTTCTTCCCTGCGCCCAATATACTCCGAGGTCACAGCAGTCAAGTAGTAACATTACGCTCATCGATATTGTGGTTTATCACTATTTTTCATACCATTTCTATGAGTAAGTGTACAGTGAGTGTCAAGCAGCCAAATGAAATAAATAAACTTGTGGACCATGACTTATTTATGAATTGCGGACCTAATCAGATTTTATAAGATGTACGCTAATGAAAGTTATAGATTATATTTCATAATGAGACTTTTTAGTCCAACAACAAATTGCTTCTTGCAGCGTGGGGATAATTTCTTTCCTCCGCTCATGCCCTTCGGACAGCTGTTTTCCTTGTTTGTGTCAGGGCCTTTCTGGCATGCAAGGCCCTTGAACTTTAAATAAACAGATGCTCCTGATATGAATATAAAATAGCTGGGAAATTTAAAAATCTGCACTTAACTATAAACAGTGAATTGTGAGTTTCATGTCTGTATGTTCTCATAGACATCTGGAAATCTTATAAATGGAGCAATCAGACCCGCTGGTCATGTCTTCTAATAAACACACTGCTTAATGGCTCAGGATTTAAGAGATTTACCGCATAAATTATTTCCCCCAATGAGGTAAAATGCCCACGTTGAAAATAAACTGCAGATCCTCATAGCCAAGCAGAAGGAGTGTACCAGTCTAAGCGAAACATCTCCTGTGTAATTTGGCTTGTCAGACAACGTGAACTAGGATGAAAGCATCTTCCTTTAAAACGTGCCGCTGGCGTGCGAGTGTCATGCGAGTGCTGACTGTTTGGCTCAGGCGTCTTCCACGTCTGGGGTTCTGCTTGTCTTCACTACCCAGTGGCAGCTTCCCCCTGCTTCTTTATCACAGTATAAAATGTTTAGGCTTCTGTGTGTCTCCTTATGTTGGAAATTAGCATATCTAGATGAAAATATTTTTTCCGTTTAACAAAATGATGGCATTTGAAGTTAAGAATATTTAATTAGCTGGCCGCGTTCTTTCACTTCGCATTTCCCCCAAGCACTTAAAGATACTGCCATTCGCTTGAACAAGAAGAGTAAGGTGTAGAGCTTTCTTATTGTTCTACAGAATGCTAGCTTGAGATCAGAGGCATTTGAGACTCGCGTTACTCAGAGGCCAGGCCAGACTGAGGTAGTCTCTGATGACTGGGGGGTGGTAGACTAAATAAACAGCACCCCTCACCCAATTCTATATTGGCTAGAACTCTAGAGATCCAGAAAGGCATTATGTTACTTTCTTCTCCTTGACTTTCTTTTAAATAATGGGATAATTTACATGGTACATATTCATTGTAGAAAATGTGGAAAATAAAAATAAGTAAAAAAAAAAGGTAAATAGCCTTCATACTACCATTAATCAGTGATGGTCTCTGTTAACGGTGGAGGTGTAGTCCTCTAGTACAATCTGTTTATGTGTATATGTTTATAAAAAAAGGGCGTCATACTGTATATGCTGTTTAGAAATTAACTTTTTTATGCTAAAGATATTAGGAACGTTTTCTAAGTCATTCAATATTTGTCTACCGTATCTCTTTTAACACTATGAAGTATTCAGTTTTGTTGATGTTATAGAAGTTACTTCATCTGTCTCTTGTTATTGGACATTAAGATCTTTTCAGTTTTTGATGCTATAAACAGCACTATAACATTCTTATTTTTATAGCTAAGTATATCCACATTCAAGCTCGTTCCAAGTTTATTCTCCTGGAAGCAAGGCTTTTCTGCAGCTGATTTATTTGGAAAGTGATCCAAGAGAGCAACAGTGTGTGAATTGGGGATTTGGATTGGAATGGAGGGAAAACTAATTCAAAATGTGGTAAAGATCTGGCCACAGCTAAATGTGACATGCTTATTCTCACCAGGACCTTTTGAGAAGCCTTATGAAATTTGTCTCAGAGTTAGCTGCTTGGGGAATAAAAAGGCGAAGCATTTATCCATCATCTTCCTTTGGATTGTTCTCCATTGGCCCAGGGTGGCTCCACAAACAGTATTTCCCCGTGTTTTCGGGTGGGGCAAGCGTGAGATCCCAGTGCTTTCTCTGGGTAGGAAGCCAGAGAGAGATATGGTAGGGGTTGGGGCGATGCCCTATGAAGTTACATCTTCACAAAGGTGATCAAAGCCTACTTAGACCTGATTGCTGCAGTGGTGGCTTGGCCAAGAGGTAGAGCTAAGAGGATTTGCAGTAGGACACAGATGTCCTATACAGATACATTCTAGAAATTGCATTTGTATTTCTGGGTCAAAAGACATCCAAAATTGTATCTCTTTTAAAATACAGACATTCACAAGAGTAGCAAATTAATTTACATTCAGGTTGATTCATTTATTAGGCACTTAGATATTCTATTAACCCGAGGGTACAACAGGGGGTAAGACAGAAAAGACCTTACTGTCATAGAGCGGGTTTTCTTTGCAAGGAGACAGTGAACACGGGAGCAAATGCATAGGATCAGTTTCGATAGTGGTGAGCGTTAGGGAGCAAATTAAATGGAGCAGTGCTATTAGTAATGACCCAAAAGGGACTGAGACCATAGAGGAAACAACCAGGGTCTAGTGGAGAGCTCGGGGGTGATGGAGAAGAAAGAATGAATGGAGGAACATGTAGGGAGGAGGCTGCAGGGAGGAGAGGTGAGGGCCAGGCCCCAAGACAAACCGCCTGCTGTACGTTTTTTCTTAGGACTCAGCATACGCGAGAGAGATGTTTTAGCTTTTGGAAAGTGGCCCTCTCTCGGTATATAAACTGTTTGAGAATTAATCACTTTTAGATTCTTAGACTATATCATTAACATTCAGAACATACAACAAATTTAATTGTTTTTTCTTTTGGAATATACTTGAGGATCTTAGAGTGCTTTAGGGTTATTTTCATCAGTCTCAAGGTTAATACTAGTGAAGCATATGGAAAATGAAGCCAATGGAAATTTTCTATTAGATCCTAGTTCTGTGCGGCTGGGGGTTTGTGGTATTAATATAATTCCACCTCATATAAGAAACAGCACGTATTCAACTGCTTCTTTGCTCTGTAGAGCTCAAAAAAATTAGTTTTAAAGATATAAATTTATTCTTTAGACCTCTTGATCAGCATGTCTAAGGTATTTTTTTGACCTAAATAGAAAATTAAGCAACCACCTCTTTACATTACTAGATGTTTGCCACATTTATTACTAATGGTATAGTTTATCCACTTTGCAGAAAATAAGCAATGGGATTATGATAGCCCTAGATTAAAGCACATCCTTCTTTTTCGGTGACGTGTAAAAACCACAGGAATCAGAATGTTGTCAGATATCGAGTGATTACAATACTAAATCCGATCTCTAAAATCATGGTTTTCTAAATTTTAGTAATTTGCGTGCCACCGCCATGATTTTGCTATATTCTGTACTGCTGATACTATTAAATATTTAATATTTTTCTCTACATTGACTCAATTTTTGCTTAAGTTAATTTAGTTAAGAGACAATTTATATTCTTAAATGGAAGGTAACTTTAAAAACATATTCCTATTAACACGAGAATGTTTATCCGTGTGCCGTCTGACAGCATTATAGCCACTTTGGTTAATACTGCCCTCAAAGCAGACTCGACCTGTTCCATACCAGTTGTGTGACCTTGGACAAGTTACTCAAGTTCTCCAAGCCTCTGTATTCACTTGTGTAAAATGGGGATAATGAGATATATTGCCTGTCAAGTGCTTAGGACAGTGCCTAATAATTACTCAGTAAATGGAAACAACTATAAGGTTGCACTTTTAAAGTAATTATCTTTATTACTCACTGTATTGGCAATTTAGAAATTAGACAAGCACTTCCATTCTGCACCTTGAGACGGGCTCACGGTAATGGACACATTGTCGGTGAATTTGATTATATCTCTAGCTTCCCACTGACCAGCTATATGACTTGGTCAAGTCTCTTGCCTCTCTAGGGTTTGGTTTCTTCATCAGTCAAAGTAGGAAGTTTGATTTGAGCTCAAGAATCCAGGTCATAGGCTGCCAGCTATTTAAGTGGAGCTGGCTGTGTGATATGGTTCATCTGAGATTTGGAGCATGTTGTATTTTCTTTTGTTTCAGCTAATACACAGAGTAATTGAGAAAATTGACGTGGCCCTAGCTGCTTTCTTGTTTTCATCATGAGTGACTGATGGTCACCAGGGGTCATGTTAGTAAGTGTGGGCCAATTATTGTTTTTGAAGTTGTACATAATTAGTTTTATAATTGTGAGATGTTGAAGTTTAGTCCTAGTAAAATTGTATCATAAAACTGAGGCATTTTTGAAGGATTTAGTGACAAAAGCAGATGAATCAACTTGTTTTATACATTCGACTAACATTTAAGGTATATTTAATACGTAGTTGCTGAGCATGGAAGCACTTGACTCATCATTGCATCAATAAAAAATTGTATGTGAATTTCTAGCTACATGGCCTATAATTAAAATAACTTTTATGTCCTTAGCCTACCTGACTTGTTATATCCTTTCCAGATCTGAGATTCTACAATTTTATGAATTTCAATCTCTTGATAAGGTAGATCTGGATTTGGTAGTGATAATGTTAAAATTAAGGAAGCAAAATAAAAATTTTAAAGCCTGCTATAGCTTCTTTTTTAGATGGGCATGTATATAAGTGTGGGTGTGTGCATATATTAGTTATAGTATCAACTGATCACTGATTTTTTTTTTCACTTAAGAATATATTATAGAAATTATCCCATTCACATAGTTTTCTCATCCTTTTGAATGACTGCACAGCAGTCCATTAAATGGATGATGACAAGTATTTAACCAGTCTCCTTACAATGGACATTTAGGCCTTTTTCTAACCTCTGCTATTACCCACAATAATGCTCTAACGAATGTCTTGTACATGTGAGATTCTCTGCATATATTAGTCTATCTGTAAGTCAAGTTGCTGGGTCAGAGGATGGACATTTATAATTTTGATTGAAATAAAAAAATTGCTCTTCGTGGAGGTGGATGAACCAGTGTATACTCCCACCAAAAATGCATGCATGAGCCCAGCCACTTTTTCTGCCCAAGTATCTCTGTCCTGAATTCCCAAACAGTTTGAATGTGTCTGTACTACATACTGTGTTGTCTCTGGGAAAATGCTGAATAGATGGCTGATCATTAGTATTTGTGCCAATTTCAGAGATTGAATCTTACGCCGAAGACCACTTTCTTAGCTATATCCATTTGCCGAATTAAATGGCTGCACTGTTAAGTAAGCATCGTGGAATGTACTTTACGTTGCTTCAAAGCACAATTATCCCAGTGCAGAAAATCCTCCAATTTGCAGATTATCTTCAACTAAAGATATCTCCATGGAGATGCATTCTCATAACATAATGAAAGACACTAAACATATTATACAAAATGTTTGGCTATAAACAGCATTATTTGCACTTTTCTTAAATTCAGAAGGAAAAGCCATTATCTCTTGATACGATTTTATGTTCAGAAAAAAACAATTATTGGTAGTCCTTAATTCATGACCATTTAGTTGGGTATATATGGGCCCTCACATGCAAGCTTTAAACCTTAGAATTGGAGCTTCTGCGGTTCCTTTAAGAAAGTAGAGTAATTTGTGTTCCAGAAAGACATAAACACACTCTTTCTCTTCCACATTCAGGACTTCTTATGTAGATTTAGGAAAATTGTAAAAGATATTCAAAACTATTTCTTTTCTCTTTGGACTGCATCTTGGCCTATATGGACATCAATTATAGAAGAAACTGGGGTGTTTATTTTTTTAATGCTAACATGAGTTTTTTCTAAAATTGATCACTGTTTTAAATACTTGAGGGTTTTCCCCCCTTTTGGCTTTTATAAAAGAATAGCGGATGTTTGAGAACTTCTTCTAATGAATTTTTTCTCCTAAATTTGACTTTCAAATATGGTCCTTAAATAGCACTGTACTAATTTCACTTGTAAGGAAAAATGTTTTCATTATTGACTTATTTAAAAGCAGTTATAATGTTGGATATAGTATTTATAGTGAAGATACTGACTAAATCCCATAGCGTAACCTGCAATTAGCACAGAATTTCTTGACGTTATTCAAATAAAAATACAAATTAAAAAATTATTATTAGCAATTACCTTTTATGTAATAAAAGCACATTCTGGAGATACTACACCTGCTTATAGCTAAAAACTGTTGAATTTAAAATTGTCCTACTCTCTAAGGAAGGCAGTTCGTTGTATGGTTCAGACAGTGGAAGAACAAAATGAGGCTTTGTTATGGTGTGTATTACTGTGGTCTCACCTCTGCCCCACAGATCACCGAAGCTCGTGACTGCTGGAACTAAGGGAACAATCATTTTCGCTGAACCATAGCACCCCCTAGCATCCTAATAATTTATGTGTTTAAAATGTAAAGGAACATTTCGTTTATGTAAGCATAAAAAACCATGCAATCTAATATGATCTAATTTCTATTACAGTCTTGTAACCAAGAAGAGACCTTTGAAAGACTCCATAGAAATTATGGGGACTATAAAGAGGCATCACTCTTTTATTTTGCAGATTGTTACCTTACTTTTCTATGTATGGATCTGGATGCAGATCATCAGCAATGGCTGGACCTCTTCTGCCTTATGTAGAAGTTTTAAATAGCTACAGTGTTTTCCCAGTCAGCTGCCTCAGCATGCTTACTTTGTTGTAGGTGCTTCTGCCAGCGGCTGGTCTGTTACAGTTACAGGATGTGAAGAAGACTTGCTGCGAATTTCTGGAATCTCAGCTTCATCCTGTCAACTGCTTAGGAATCCGGGCTTTCGCTGATATGCATGCATGCACAGACCTCCTGAACAAGGCCAACACCTATGCAGGCAAGTGGAATAGACCGTGGCTGAGTTTGAGACCAGGAGAAATTGGGAACTCTTGAGTACTGATACGATTCTATAGTGATTTCTGGAAAGTCGTGTCCTGTTTCTGGATTTGGACTTGATACAAATACATTCACAATTTTACAGTAGTACCACTGCATAATTGAAGCATGCTCATAATATTTTGAACTTAAAAAACAACCTATAAATTGGTATTGGGCCTAAATTACAGAATAGCTAATTTTATGCAGATAATTAAATCCCTATGTATTTTTCTTTCAAAATTTCAAAGTAAGAGGCATGTAAGAAATTGTTTATATGTGAAAATTAAGTCATTTTTTGTTTTGTTTTTTTTTTTTTTACATCCTTTTCTTGCATCCATGAAAACAATCTTGTTGCTTAAAAGTCTTCAAAGCAATGAAATTTAGATGCCTTTGGGTGGAGAAGAAAAGTAGATCCAATATAGGCAGCCCTATCCTTAGACAGTAGCTGCTGGGACCTTGTGCTGCATCCTCTCCCTGTGGCAGAGGGCGGAGGGCTTCTTGCTGTTGTCAAGGAAGCTGTCCCTCGGTTGCAAGGTAGTTCCCTCAGATCTCCCGTCTCTCCAGGTGGAGAGGAGAATTCTTATAGCTTTGGGTGTAGCTAAAGTACTCAAAAGTAACCAATAATTTATTGTGCTCTGAGTTTGTACACATTTAAAAATACATATTAAAAGTGATTATGAGGAAGATTTTTTTTTTTTTAATCATCTTTCTGGAAGGTAAACCTTGTGGAAGTTACAAGCCACCATCACTGCTCTATATCTTTGAGACCCAGTAAAAACAGTTACTATAAGACCGTCCATAACCACTGCCCAGTAATAAGCTCTGAAACCCCCACTTCTTCCAACCTTCAAATATGCAAGAGCCCCTCCGTCAGGCTTACTCTGATAGTAAGGGACATTTTGGTACACAGACCTGGATAAGGGGCATGTATGTGTGTGTGTGCGTGTAAAACATTGGGGAGAAGTAGTGCTAGAATTCCTATTGCGTTCATCAAGGAAATAATGGTATCAGGTGGTTAGTCCAAAACAAAACAAAACACAGTGCTTCAGTAAAACATAACAGGTCCAAATTTGAACTTCATAGATTTCTATAGTGAGGCCTGATTGGCTTAACTACCCTTTGTAAAATTGTTTCAGTAGGAAAATGTGATCTGAATTCCAGAAAGCTTATTTATGGATGAACTTTTAGAACACAGCCCTTATGGCAGTTGGGGAATGCCCAGACTGTGTAATGATATTCATGTAATCCTTTTGAGTGGGATGAGGCATTTTAAGAAAAACCGAAGACAAATTTGAATTCATTGATGTGTTCCCATACAACCAATTCTGTTCTTCAGCTAAGTAGAAAATATTCCTTCTAAATCCATAAGACCCATTAACTGCTAGACATAATGTGCCTGTTATAAGTGATTTATATTAGGAAAACCAAGGAGGCTTATATATTTTTTGATAGTTTTTCTGCATGAAGCAATTACTTTTTAACATTATATCTTTTTTGGGGCTGCTGCTTGTCTCCAAAGTGTTTGACAAATGTTACTGGCTCTTAAGAGAGAGAGGGGCTGGGAGGGACTGAATACAGCAGGATCGATGCGAAAGATGCTCATACGTAGTTTACATGATGTACCGGAGCTCTTAGTTTTACTCATATCAGAGCCAGCTCATTTACTGTGTTTTAGAAGATGATTAGATTTTGGTTTTTCTTATTTAAAATCTTCAATTTATGAATAAAATACGAACAATTTTCCACCAAAATTGGGACACCTCTATTTTTTAATTTGTAGAGTTCTTCATAATTATATTAAGACTTTTTCATGTAAAAATTATTGTCACTTTCACAAAATTATAAAGAAAATTTTTTTTTATTTTTTATTTTTAATGCACTGTATTTCAAATTAAAGTCTAGTCTTAAAGGAGGTACTACTGTTATATCATGCTTTCGAATCTTTTATTTACTTGAGTTTCTTAAGTTTACAAGCAATATTTTATGTCATTTATTATGAAAAATTTCAACACCTAAAAAATAGAATAATATTCATCATCCAACTTTTTTTATTAATTAATTTATTTTTTTATGGTGGCATTGCATCGTCCCACATTAAGAGTCGTCAGCTCCTGGATAATCTTGTTTCTACTATACCTCTCTTTATTTCCCCTCCTCTGATAGTGCTTTTTACATGTAAACTTTAATAGAGTCTAATATACATATGGAAAAGGACACAAATCATTAAGTCTATAGCTTGATAAATTTTTCCATCCTCCTGTATCATTTTGAAGCAATTCTGTTATACTATTTCATCTATATAATTTTAAACAAAGAAAATTACAGTGATCAACCTTATCTAATGAAGCTATTTCTGTATCTTCGGTGTATTCATAACTAGTTCAATAAACTTTCTAAAAGAAATAGTCCAGTGTAATACTAAAAACAGTTGTTCTTCATAGTGAAAATATCTGATTGTTTTTTATATGTTAAGCAAATAAGAGGTGGAGAAATGAGGAGTCCATACAGGAAAATGGTCATAGCTCTCTTTTTCTGCCATGAACAAATTATTACTTTTCAGCTCCTTCCTTGCTCCTTTCTTTTTACAATTCAAACACTTTATGTGTTTAGAAAATCTACCCAAATTTCTACGTTACTTTCAAGTTCAAGAGCATGTGAAAAGATCTGGGAGAATAAAGGGAGACAGTGGCAATACAGTTAATATCTTACTTTTTCTTTCCCTATCATAGGTAGTGGGATAAGTGGGGGCCGTGACAGGTCTGTCTAGGCAAGAAAGTAGGAAAGGAAGATGTAAAGAACAGCAGAAGAGTTATACATAGACACGTATGTACGTACATACAGAAAGAAGAAGGAAGGAGAAAGAGGAGCTGAGGGAGAGGAAGGATGGAAAGGAAAGAGAGCCTGTGTCATCTCAGGATACTCTCGGACCCAAGGTATGGCTGTGCTAAGGAGACTGAAACATCCCTTATCCTTTGAGAACTCACCAGAGATCCTGGACGTAAGGTCTGCTTCATTCCTTTCTCTTGCAGATTGGAAATGAGCTCACTAGTATTCATTATAATTAGATTGTACAGGCGAAACGAAAGTATTAAAGTATTCCAGGAAAATCTCTTCTATGAACTTGTGTTTATTTTTCCTAATCTCATCATCTTTAGAGAAAGGAAAAATGTGAGAAACTGAGGGGGGACGGTAGAAAGGCTGAACAGGGAGGGTGTGGGATCCATGCTGGCCATCCTGTTGTTCTTGTGAGCTTTGCACAATCCTGCTGGCAGTCACAGCCTGTTCACGTGGGCCCAGCTGCCCCTCTAGGGCGTGTAGTACGCAGCTTCAAACCAGCAACAAAAGAGGGTGACCGCCCAGCCAAGTTCAATGACTTCCGTGTCAAGGCGTGGTGTTCTGGACCGCAGTCAGCCTTTGTTATGCTGTTGACTAATTTTCTTAGCTAAAAAGCTGTATGAAATTACTCTTTGCTTCTTATGTAAAAATGGAATTTGTACATCTAACTCCAAGTGTATGGATGTGTGGAGAATGCTGGTTTTGTGGACCCTTTTATTTCGCATGTGTTTTGACTGGTGTCCATATTTTAACTATTTCCCAAATCATTAAAATCTTTGTTTTTAGCATTTTTTGCCAGGCTAAAAATATAGAGGAGATAAAAGCTGAACTCAAGAGTTTTGATGAATTTTAATAGTCCCAGCAAAAGACTCTTGGGGAAGTTAGATTTTACTTTCAACTACGAATTTTATTTAATTTTCCTCATTGATAAACAAAAGTTGCTTGAATTGTTAAAATTTCAAATAAATTTAAGGGAAATAATAATTTCAGATTTTTAGGCAGTTTTACATCTCACCTTCCCCACAATAAAAATTGGAGAAGCTACTTAGCATCAGTTCTAATTGACTTTTGGGGAAATTTGCAGTATCATCTGCAAGCCAGTGCTCTTGGTAGAGTTCTGGGGTTGATAGACGCTCAGCATTGCTCAGTCGCAGGATTACCTGCGGCCAAGTCCTCTTTTCTAGTCACCCATGTGCCCTCATTTCCCATCCTCTTCTTGCCCTAACCCTCTTCTATGTCTAGGCCTCTTTGGCACATACCTTGTCTTTCCTCTCCATACTTGGTTTCTCCTGCAGCTTCCAGATCTGTACTGCTGACTCCCTCGAGACCCCCTTTCATGGTTCCTTGTGGCCACCCTCTTTCCTCCATGAACCCACTTGCCACCTTTGACCACAATTCCTGGGCATGTAGCACCTTGTTGGTGTTTGGGATGCCTGCGCTTCATCCTTTGCACTGACCATATTTTTACCTTCTCCTGCACTTCCTGCACTTGTATGTCTTTATAAATATGTGCTTTCTGGTTCCAGTTCTCCCGGTCATCTCTTGGCTGCTCAGCTTAGACCCACTGGTCAATCACTTCAGAGCTACCCTCCTTCTGTGCCCGCCTTCGCCCAAGCTGCCATGGGTGATACCAGGCTCGGAGCTGCTTAACCCCTGCTTGCAGGTTGTTCACAGGCCAGCCACAGTCAACTCACACCCAAGTTTAGCATATTTCGATTATTCCTTGTTCTCTGTAAAAGCAGTTCTTATAACGTTTTCTTCCTCCATCAATTTACTTCAATCATTTCCCACTCTTCTGTAATTTAGGCTAGGAATCACTTACTGGGGTAAACATCTGTCAAAACAAGCCCAGGATTTTGAAAGCTGCCCTCTCAAACTTGTCGAGAGAGTGGTTTTAATAACGATATTACTAGCCTTGACTATGTGACGTGCATACCAAAGAATAGATGCTGATTATTCAACGGTCTATTGCAATGTTAATTGACTGATACAAAAGATTCTTTCTTCGGAGAGTGTGAAAGCATTTGATCTACTGCACTTCTTGACTGAATTCACGCTGACTTAAATGACACGTCTTAAAAGAATTAATCATTTTCATAGTCTTGCATTCCTTACGGTCCTCATTTATGTCCTAGTAAACTGCGTGCAGTCTCTTCGCTCTGCCTCGTTGACAGTTTTTCCAGCCGAGATGCGTGAGCCGTTCTCAGGTTCCGTCAGAGCTGCCTGTGTTATTAACGGAGCTGCTGGAGATGTAGATGTGCATTTTTCCCCCCCTGGAGTCTAACAGTATTCCGAATCAGAGAATCAGAGTGTTTGCACTCGAAGGGAACTTCAGCAGTTATCTGGTCTAAGACTTTCATTTTATTAATTAGAAAAATGAAGACCAGAGATAGTTTAACTTCCCGAAAAACACTCTGTCTTTCAAGGATGAGCTGTTTGTAGATATAAAACACTATTGTTCTCTACGCACTTATCCTCACGTTTCAGGTGAGAAACTAGGTGGAGCACAGAGGAACCCCACCTGGCATTTAATTTTAATCAAAAAAGTGCTTGCTGTTTAGAAATCGAGTAGGGCACTTTGTACCTTATCACAGCGAACATACAAAACAGAACAAGCAAAACTCTGGACTTCTATATTGATTTCACTAGACTTGATTTGGGACGAGGGACCTGACCTTATATTTAGTGTGACAGATCCTAGGGATTATCTTTTATTTCTTGATAAGCTTATTTTATTTGCAGGAAGGAAGCAAACGGGAAAAATCAATACTTCTAGAGAATCCTTATGTTATATATAAGAAAGCATGCATATATATATATATATATATATATATATGTATATACACGTTATATATGTATAGTATATGTTTAATGCATGTTGCATATTTATGGCATCGTCTGAAACACTGGGAATTACGCTCTATTGCACTTATGGGATATGTTCAGAGAAATGCAACTGATTCTTAAATGCCAGTGTGACGGGATCAGCTCTACTCGGTGGCAGTGGTAAACCAGTAAAGGCAGATCACTGACGTCACGGGGGAAGCTCTGTGCTAGCAACAGGAGAACCTGTCAACATGTGAGCCAAAGGACTGGACACAATAGTTGGGGTTGGTAGCAGAGTGATAACGAGGGTCATGAAGATAGGAGGTGATCGAGGCAAGATTGTGGCTATGGAAACTAACCCTGGACATGCATAGAGGAAACAGAATACATTCTGAGGTGACCTGCCCTTTAGCATTAAATTTTAGGTAAATGCTTTGTTGGTGCCTTTTAGTGTGTATATGTTTATTGCCAGTGTGCAGTAGCTGCTAATTTTGACAGTACCTTACTGAGGTATGGTAATCCGAATAAGAATTCAATCAGTGAAAGGGAAGAATTGCTCATCTTGGCTTTGTGACAAGTATTAGGCTTGTATTGTCCAAACCAATTCAGAGATGTTAGGGTTTTAGTTGATAGTGTATTCCACAGCAATCAATAATGTAACCATGTTCCAAAGAATGCAATGTGATTATCATGTTTTGTTATGCCCAAGTAAGACCATACCTATGAAACTGAGTTCATTTTCAGGTTACGTATTTTGAGAGAGACTAATGAACTGAATCCCTGAGAAAGCCTCAGAATCTCTAACAGGGCCGGAGGAAGGTATCTCTCTCCTGAAGGCAGTTAGTAAAGACTGGAGGAGGTGACTGCCACTTCAAATGCAAAGACCATTGCAAAACTCCAAAGACCATAGAAAATGAAGGACACACGGCACCACTAAAGGACCACAATAATCTTCTAGTAACTGAACTCAAAGACATTGAGATCTATAATTTACCCAACAAAGACTTCAAAATAGCTATTTTATGGAAACTCAGTGAGCTGCAAGAAAACATAGAAAGACAATTCAACAAAATCGAGAGAACAATACATGAACAAAAGGAGAAGTTTAACAAAGAGAAATCATAAAAAGTACCTAACAGAAATTGTGGAGTGGAAGAATTCAGTGAATGAAATGAAGAACGCAGTAGAGAACATCAACGACAGCCTGGAATAAGCAGAAGAAAGAAACAGTGAGCTTAAAAATAGGAACTTTTAAACTATGCATTCAGAGGAAAACAAAGAAAAAAGATTGACAAACAGTAAGAAAGCCTGTGAGACCTGTGAGATACCATCAGAAGGACCAATTTGTGCACCATCAGAGTTCTAGAAATAGAAGGGGGCAGAAAGCTCATTTAAAGAAATAGTGGTTGACGACTTCTCAAATTTGCAAAGAGATTTGGATATTCAAGTTCATGAAACTCACAGGTCACCAATCAGAATCAACTTAAGAGCCTTCCTTCATTCTTTTGCATGCGGATATCCAGTTTTCTCAACATTATTTGTTGAAGAAACTATTCGTTTCCCGTTGAGGGGTCTTGGCACCCACGTCTAGATCTTTACCTTGAGGGAGTACAGGTGGTTTTCTCATTCTTGGGTTTGATTAAGAAAATCTTCTTTTTAAGGCAGTTGGAAACTAATGATAATGGATCATTAGTGTTAATAGGTTTTCTTTTTACCTTCCAAACAGAGCAGCATTTTGCAGATGTCGTACTTAGTGAAGAATTTCTCAACCTCGGCATTGAACAAGTATGCAGCTTAATCTCAAGCGACAAACTTACTATTTCCTCAGAAGAGAAGGTAGGTTTGTATTTCTTTTCCCAGTGTACAGTGTGTAATATATATATATTTTTATTTCACTTTGTTTTGTAACTTTGTAATCCTGTATGCGTAGTGCCAGCCAGTGATCTTTGATCTGGAAGTTAAGAAACTCAGCTAGTTGACTTATTGATTGCCTGTGTAAGCTACTGTTTCTTCACTCCTTTGGAGGTTCCCTTAACTCCCAGACATTAGCGTTTCGTACTTGACCTTCACAGCAAGAGCTTGTACACATTGAACGATCTTAAACAAGTATATTTTGGAACTGGGTTTCTTCCCACAACTAGATGCCTGTAAGAACTATGACCTAAAAAGCACTATTTCTCAAACCAAAGTAATTTCCCCATCATGTAAGTTGGGAGAAGTTACTCCAGGGCCAAAGTTTAGCTGCTTCCAGACCAAATGTCCTTGATCATCCTTTTTCTTTAGACTAGTTCCCTGTTACTCATATCCAAGCCCTACCAGCCCTCTGTCCTCGCTTCCAGAGTACTGTGCAGCTGCTTCATCTGCTTCTAGCCTCTGTCTCCACATTTTAGGTTGCCTTTGTCAGCCACCTGCACCTTTCATGTAGGTGGAGGGAGAAGCTTCTCTTCATGGGGTTTTCCCTTTGGATAGGTTTTGTAGCCCATGGGAATCAGGGCACAAGTTTGCGAATACACTGCATTTGGAGGAAGTGAAACTGGAGCTTTTCCTTTGTATACTTTGCATGTAAAGTTATTTAAGCTTTAGTCCTATTCCTCAGGGCTGTTCATTCCACCCGAGGATAGAAAGATGCATTTCCTGTTATATTTCCCATATGAAAAAAATAAGTGAAAATTGGTTGTGAGATGTGTAACCTTAGCACTTTAGAAATGCAGAGGAGAGGAAGACATTACTGTTCACATTTTAATAGACAGGTTTTGGGTGCCTACATGTACCAGAACTCCCCTAGATTCCTAGATACAAGAAGATTAACAAAATAGAATTCTTCGTTCATAGACCACAGGGACAGCCGGTGGGGTAAATGATTACAGAATGCTGAAGATGGTCGTGTAGGAGCCTTTAATCATTTCTGGGATGGGAGTTCAGCTTGGCTCAGATATGTGACCCTGAGTTTTTAAAACTGAGTATGAGTTTTCCAGGGAAATAGGGATGGGTGGCAATGGGAAGGTCATTCCAGGAAGAGCTAATAGAATATGTAGGTGTAAAGAGGTGTGAATGATTAATTGTATTTAGTTAGTTCAATATAAATAGAGTTTAAAATATGTTTGGCAGAGTGATCGAAGATAAGATAGGAAGGTGGCATAATAAAATATCTTCTTAGCCATATTAAAAAAAAAATTGACTTTGTCCTAGTGATGAAGAACTTCAAAAGGGTTTTAAGCAATAGGAGATTACCATCATAATGCCTGTATTATAGAAGTGTCACGAAGGCTCTTCACATTTTCTTTCGCTGCATAACAAGCCACTCCAAATGTAGTGACAAAGCAATAAACATTTGATTATGCTTACAATTCTGTGAGCAGAATTCATGCAGGTCATGGGATAGTATGTCTCTACAGTGTCTGGGGCTTCAGCTGGGGTGGTTTGAATGGCAGGGGATGGTTGACACGGTTCAACTGGAGCCATCTATCTGCGGCTTCAGTCCTCCTGCATCTTGCGTGTCTGAAATATCAAAGATGGCTCCTTCACTCACTCGTCTAACTCCCGGGCTGGCATCTCTCTCTCCTTCTCCTTCTCTTCTCTCCTTCTGCCTTCTCTTCCTCTCTGTGGCTAGCTTGGGTTTCTCATAGCATGGTGATCGAGTTCAAGTAATCAAACTTCTTAACATGATACCTGGCTTCTCCCAAAGAAGGATTTCAGGAGACCAGAGAGAAAGCCAAAAGGCTTCTGATGACCCAGTGCCAGAAGTCACACGACGCCGGGCCCACCACTTTCTATTGGGTATACAAGGCCAGCTTAGACTCCCTGCGGGAGGTTACCTCATCAGGTGTGGATACCGGAGGATGTGGTTTGTTAGGGGACCATCTTTGGAGACTGATTATTACACTGGTGGTGTGCAGAATGGACCAAAAGTGGGGTGAGTGTGAGGTAGGAGGATGTTGAAGTCATGCCCATGAGCACTGGAATCTGATGGAGAATGATAGAATGGGTGGAGAAGACAAGACAGCTGAGAAATAGTAGATGGAATTGACAGGCTCCTCTTCATCTTGGCACCTGGCATGTAGAGGTACTGGGTAAATATTTGTTGACTGAATTAATTAAAGAGGCATGTTAATTATAATGTAGATTATTTTTAGTTTCTTGCTCTATTCCTGCATCAAAATAATCTATTTTTTGCTTCCAATAATCCATTTACATATCATCAGACATTTTCTACAACTCTTTAAAGATTATTGGGTTATATATTCACCTGTCTAGAAGGAAATTATGTAGTCAGATACTGTCCTCATATTAACTTATTAGCTTTTTCATAGGTATATGCTGTAAGTTATAATGCCCTTATTTAGTTTTTTAAATTCAAAATATTATTTTAATATATTCTACTATTGTGACAAAAGAGAGTTTTAATCTGTTTTTCACACCCTTGATTTAGAAGTGAATGGTCCAACAATTGTTTATAAACCTAGAGAAAAAGCCAAAAATGAGTTGTTTTTAAGGATACATGATTTTCATCCCAGAATATCACTTTGATTTATTATTTCGAGTGCTTTATTCCAAAGAGACTTGAGATTTGAATCTAAGTAAATAGAACCAAATTCAGTTTGGAAAGGTTGTAACAGCAAATTAGATCATATATCATCAGATTATCACAGTTACTACTCAAGTTCAAGGAGATCAGTGTACTTGGCGAAATGCTTACTAAATACGAAATGAAGAGTCGTCACTAAATACATAAAGTACTAAAGTACTATTACTGTACTTATTAAATTAAAAGTTGAATTACCATATGGTCCATAATCCCACTTCTGGGTATATTTCCAAAAAGAAATGAAAACAGGATCTCGAAGAGGTATCTACACTCCCATGGTCATTGCAGCATTATTTACAATAGCCAAGATGTGAAAAGAACATAGTGTCTGTCCATAGATGAATGGATAAAGAAGATGTGGTTTTATATATATAACTGAATATTATTTAACCGTGAGAAAGAAGGAAATACTCCTTCTGTGACAACATGGACCTTGAGAGCATTATGCTAAGTGAAGTAAGTCAGACGGAGAAAGATAAATACTGTATAATATAACTTGCGTGTGGAATCTAAATAAGTTGAACTAGAAACAGTGGCGTGGTGGTTGCCAGAGGCTGGGTGGTGAGGGCGATGAAGAGATGTTGGTCAAAGCACTAAAACTTCTAGTTATCAGATGAATCAATTCTGGGGATCTAATGTGCAACATGGTGATTATAGTTAACAATACTGTATTATATACTTGAAAGTTGCTAAGAGTAGATCTTAAATGTTCTCACCACAAAAAATGTGATAATTATGTGACATAATGGAGGTCTTAGATAAGGCTATGGTGGTAATCATTTTGCAATATATAAATATATCAACACCTGAAGGTTGACTATTTTAAACTTACACAATGTTATCTGTCAATTATATCTCAATAAAGCCAGAAAAAAAAAATAAAGTACTCACGAAATACCAAATGAACAAAAGAAAGAAATTGAGTGAATGGCTTTTTAAGAACATCGCAAGTTAGGATTTTGAAAAAAAATTAGGGCATGGATTAAACTTGGATGCCTTAGCAGGAGTTGTGTTATGAAATGTAATCTTACCATTTTTATTCAGATGCCTTGGTACAAAACTCATGACTTATTTTTCTTCTCCCCATATTTTCCACAAGGTATTTGAAGCAGTAATAGCTTGGGTGAACCATGACAAGGATGTAAGGCAAGAATTTATGGCTCGGCTGATGGAACACGTACGGTTACCTTTGCTCCCTCGGGAATATTTAGTTCAGGTAAAAACATATGCAAAACACGTGAATACTCACAGCACCGTGTCACTGGGCTGACCACATGGAGATCCCCGTTGCAAAGTGGTAGGAACTACAGAATACAGATCCGTGGGGTAGGGCAGTAAAGACACCTGCAGTCCTTGGCAGCTGCTCATTCTTGGGCCACTGCCCATTCTTGAAAATTTGCTTCCCTCTCTTTCTAATTTGGGTAAGCGAGTACTAGAGCTTAGGGAGGTGGTACTTGTGGTCAAATAAGTACATGCAAATAACTGCACACATGGCTCTTGAGTAACTGACTGCATCTTCTTTTCTTTTCGATAGCCTCTTTTGATTGCCTTGCAGAAATGGAATTTCAGCATTCAGTCCAAATACTATTTGATCCTACTTCATAATTTCACAGTGGCATGTGTTTCGTTTCTATATTTCTAAGCTGAGGAAAACCAGGTTATTTGAAAAAAATAGGAATAAATGGATCTTTAGTAGTGTCTGAACAAGTTTTAAATTCATTTTATTATTTTTAGCATCCTAGTAGGAACATTTCCACATTTTTATAATTGAAACCATGTAAGGAAACAGTTCTTTATTGAAAGATTAGATTTGAATGTTTTAAGAATTCTCGAAGCCTCATTTGTTGTGATCTGTGTAAGCGTCGGTACTCTGCTGTTAAGAAAACGAACCAAAAAACCCTGTCCTGCGTTTGGGGTCAGAGATAGCAAGCACAAGACTTATTTGTGTAGGCACATTGTTATAAAGTGATTTGAATCCCTTTTCGGAATATTTTATTTGCCATCTTGAGTTTGAAAAAGGTTATCTTTAATTTATTAGTATAGCCTACCCCACCTAAAGGACTCATATCTAATTATTTCCTTTTTTTCTTACTATTTGGCTTGATGTTTAAAGATAAGAAATAGATGGATATACTATTATATGAAAATTATTCTATAGCTGACACTGACGCCTATAATTTTCATTGCTGTTCTTCTCTTTATTACATATATTTGTTTTTCACTGCAGACCAGACACTTGAGCATTTTTTGGCTTCATTTACTTTTTCTTTTGGTGATATTTATTGTCTTTCCTCTCAACTGTTTGACTGAACTGGAGAGGATAGTTTTTGCTTTTTTTCTTCCTCTTTACTACTGTTTCTTTGTCACTTTTAACATCAAATAGCTGTCCCCTCATGGGGTGTGTCTGATTTCTCCTCACAGAGGGTTGAAGAGGAGGCATTGGTCAAGAACAGCAGTGCTTGCAAAGATTACCTCATTGAAGCTATGAAATATCATTTGCTGCCAACAGAGCAGCGTATATTAATGAAGAGTGTCCGGACCCGACTGAGGACACCCATGAACCTTCCCAAAGTAGGATCTATTGTTCATCATTGTTATGACCTCATCTGAAAGGCCCTTAGCGAGGCTGTTAATATTTTTACTCATCTGAATTTCCATGCTTTATTGTTTTAGTTTCCCTGCAACAGACAATGTGCCTATGAATTCACTGTTGTGTATATAATTCAACCTGTCTATTAGTTTTGTCTCTGGAGGGTGGGAACTGTGTGGTTCATTTAATCTTTATAGGCTGCATGATGTCACTCTTCTGGAAGAGAAGGCAACTGTTTTTTGTCCCTTCTGAGTTTTATTAGTTCTAGTTCTAGTAGAAAGGAAAAAAAGATTAGGCAGAAAGATTTCTCTGTAAGCTACATGGGTTGAATAATAATTGAAAACCGAGCAGTTTCACAGAATTACATATGAGAACTAAGGATGATAAAATAGCTCGTTTCTTTCATGTCCATCCTCTTCCCTTTTGTATACTATTAGATGCTTCATTCACACATCATATGTAGCCATTTCAGTGTAGATTTTCCATATGTCTTTCCGGATCCCCAGTCTTCATATTTTCCTGTGTGCAAGTTCTTATTCTACCTTTATATTTTTAGTTGAAGCCATTTATGTTTTACTGGTTTAATTTTCCTTATGGAGTAACTCCTCATTTCTCTCTCTCTGTTTGCAATTCCTTCTGCTCTCTTTGCATCTTTAAAGTACAATAAGACCAACACTCTAAACACCGTTTTGTGTATGGTCTAATAGGAATGATTCATAATATAATGCTTTTCTTTATGTATTTATTTTTAGCTCTTGTGTGTGTTTGGGGCAACGATGGATTAAGAAATAAGAATCTGTTATCCATTGTTTTCTTACATCATCTTTAGTTATTAATGTATACTTTACACTAAATTATGTCTTTTAAATTCTTTAACTGTAGTGTTTTTATTTAGTGTTTTCTCAAATTTTACGTTTTGGAATCTGCATTTTTTTTATTGCTTCAAATCTACATTGTATGGTATTGTTTTTTCTGTTTTCCCCAGTGTTAACAACATTTCTCAATCTAGAACCAACTGCATATTTTCTCAGTGTGCTAGTTACTCCTTTTTCTAGATCATTAGTAAATGTTTTAATTTAGAATGGACCTCAGCACCCTCCCTGGTGACACCTCATTAGAAATATGCACTCGCTGACATAGTCCATTTGTAGAAAATTTTAGTACATAAGATTGTGTTTATTATCTAATCCAGAAATAAGTAATTTGGCATATAATGTCCAATGAAATTCAATATGAAATAGATTCTTATTTGGCATGATCTTTTTTTTTTTTAACATCCTTCGTTTTACTCATCATTTTGGCAGAAGTTTGAATGCTTTTCTTAAAATATTCTGAATTTTTTTATTGACAATTATTATCACTTAAAAGGTATTTACAAGGCATTCACTTCCTATCCTGTTTTGAAAATTGGTATTTGCCTTTTTTAAATTTTCTGATCTCTCCTCAGTTCTCCAAGATTTTTCAAAAATAATTGTAAGTGGCTCAGTAAGTACATTAGCTAGTTCCCTTAACACCTTAGTATGCATGCCATCTGGGTCTGCTGATTTTATAAATGTTTACATTTTCCAAATACCCTTTTACCTGCTTTTACAAGTAGCCATCTTTATAAGTCTTCATTACTTCATATTTGTCCATATTATTTGGTGTCAGTTTTTGCTCTTATAAAAACAATTATTAAAAAGTGTTTATAGTCTTAGTTCATTTAAATGACCATTTCTTTTATACTAGTCCTTTCAACTTCCTTTTAAATAGTTTATCTTTAATATTTCTTAAATAGGTCATCTTTGTAAAAAATCCTGTCTTAGCTTGTTTATTTTCCTCTTCTGGCATCTTTAGCTATGCTGCAGGGACTTTGAATGTGAAAATGAATTTTCTTTTAATTTCTGGAATAAGCGTGTCACCTTTGAAACCTTGTAAAAAGTTCTTGGTAATATCCTACCAAGTATTTTATTTTCTCTTTTGTTGAGTTGCAATCATCTGTTAAGGTGGCATTATTCCTGGGCTTCTCTGGTTGTAGCTTTGGAGCGGCCTGTGTTATACTTTGGGATTTCTCGATTCTTTAGCTTTTATTTTGTGGTGGCCATGCTGATCCATGAAGGTCTCTTGTTTTGCTCTGTCGGGGGGGGCGGGGACTGAGGAGAAGGGGCAGCAGATGTGGCAGAGGTCCATGGACTATACTCTTGCCTTGACTTATACGATTTGTACGATTCTCTTCTCAAATTGTATTTATCTGCACAAATTTTTGAAAACGTGCTTATTTTAGATGCTTTTTCACAGCACTGTTTGTCATTTTAGAGTGGTTGTATTCAAGATTAATTCTGAATCTGTAGGTAAGAATGAAACAATTCATTTCTCATGCTTACGTATTTCATAGTAATGATGTATTTTTTTCATAATAACGATAAGTCAGATCAGACAGAACGTGGCAGTAGTGCTGAGGAAAATATTGTAATGTTTTGAAAATATTTCTACCACAACAGTGACTTAGTACTTTTTATATTAGCGTCTGTGGACTCATACTCTCATTTGCACAAATGATTCTTTTTATATCTCAAACATTAGTTTTGCATCTTCAGTAAACAGCGTTGGGATGGTATAAGGCAACTGGTTTTTGGATTTGGACATCATAATGAAAAACTATATGTGTTTTGCTACTGTACTTTATTGTTAGCTTCTTTTTCTCTTTGGAATCTGTATTTTTACAAATGTTGTCATTTCTGTGTATATATTTTTTTCTATATTTCACCCAGGACATCTGTTGAGATTTGCCATTGGAAAATTATGAAACTTGATTATTCAGGGGGCACTTGTTAAACTAATATTTAATAGGTAAAGGAAACAAAAGGACAAAGTTTAATTGACCCACATTTCAGGGTGGTCACTTGAATTTGTTTAATTCCCTATCCCTTGCCTTCCTGAATATGTCACATTTAACATTTCTCTACAAAAGGTCTTCTCACTTTTATTCCTTTATATTAGTGTAATTAGTTTGGTGTTTCTCAAATGAGATGGGGCGTCTTACAAATAATGAGTGTCAACACCTTTTTTGATGGTAGCAGTACAGTGCTTTTTAGCACAGTCTCTTGATCTCATGGAAATATCCTTGCTCTCTTGTCTTCTCATTATATATTCTTCTTTGTCGCTGTTATCTCTGAATCCTGGAGTCCCAGATCCTCACCCCATTTTACTTCTCTTGGGTGAGTAAAGGACAGATATTACCAGTGTTCTCTGTACTCGGTAGCACATTTCCCCTTCCATCCTCATTGATGTCGCAAAAGTGAACTCCATTACATGGAAATTATGATGTTCGGAGTTTGAGAATCACGAACTCTGGTCAACCAATATTGTTTCTTAAGGATTATTTTGAAATGTATTCTCTTCAGTGATTTTTAAAAAATTGACCATCAGAGATGTTAACTAAGCGTCCTACATCAGCTATCGTCTAACTGCCAGGCAGAGTTTAGAAGTTTAAACCCAGATAGATATTATATAAACCCCGATGTATAGGGTTCATCTTACTGGGTATTTTACCTCTTTGGTGGGGATTTCCCCCCCGCCCCCACCTTTGGTGATAGGAGGGAAGGGTATTGCAGATTTTCTTTGTTGGTTCTTTTATTTTTATTCAACGCTACAAGAGTGGCAGATCTGACAAATACCATATAATTGGTCTATGTTCAGTCTTATTTTTAAGACCTTTAAATTTTTTTTTTACTCTCCAGTTAATAAGTTACTAAATAGGCTTCTTTTCAGAAACTCGGGATTTACTCTAATTTAGGAATCATGTTTTCTTTGTACCCATCTTTCCGTAGTTCTAAGTACAGGTAGGTCATTGCTCAGGCAAGATTATAAACTTCCTCTTTTTGTATGTATGGGTCATTCCATCTTCTGTTCGTTTTGATTTTCTGTTTCTTTTGAACATCCGTTTTTCCTGTCATTACTTCATCCCCCCCAAATAGCCTTTACCATTCTTTATAATTTTTCGTACATGACATTATTAACTTTTACATTCTTCTGATTTGGAGGCTGTTTTCAGTGGCCAGAGTGTCCATCTGTGCGCAGTAAAAGACGAACACACACTGACCGCTAAATCCCACCCCTCTCTCAAGACAAACACATTAACTGCTAAACTCCATCTCTCTCTCTAAATTCCACCCCTTCCAGGAAACTCACCGATTTATGGCAACGTTCCATTTTTTAATCAGCAGTAACAGTTAACGTCTATGGTAATCACATAGGGTTTTGGTCATAACCGTATATTGTTCTTGAGTCACTTCATGGGTCTTGTCTCCTTGGTGGGATCTGCAAGCTCTTGGGGGGAAGAGACCATATCTTATATTTCTCATGTATAACACCTAGCACAATTCCGAACAAATACAGACGATAGGCACTTTGTAAATAGTTATCAGACTGAGTGAACTGAAGAAATTTATAGACCTTATTTATTCTCGGCACTGGGCTATTGTGCATTCATTCATTATGATTCATTATCTCCATTATCTGTCCTATTAGGTTGGTGTATGTGTGGGGATTTAAGGGAGGTCTCTTTACTTGAAATCCAGGAATCTGTGCTTTCTTGTGAACTCCAATTCAGTTACTCCTCTTTTTTCAGTCATTCCACCCCCCTACCCTGCTTCTTCCATCTGTCTTTAATACCTTACTGTCCTTTTCACCTCATCTACCCACTAACATAAATTTCACTTTTGTCTGCTCTCCTAGACTGTGGAGATCTAATCCCTGGTCATTACAAAGCCAGGATCTGGCTTATAGCAAGCCCTATGACGTACTGCAGCCTTGCCAGTGCTGACTGCCTGCTGTTTTTTGGCTTAAAAACTGCTTTTGCTTGAAGGATCAGAAACTTATTCTAGTTTCTGAAATCCTTATTTTTGACTTAATGTGCTACAGAATAGAATTGTAGTTCTAACCTGTGCCCTCTTTGTTGATGTTTATTAAATGTCGATTAGGTGGTTGTTCTCCCCCGGCTCGCCCTACCATCTCCATCCTAACGCTCTCCACATCAGTGTCTTTGTAAGACATTTTAAATCCCTGCAGATGCAGTGGTGGTTCGTTCAAGGGCGTACCTTTCTGTCCTTCCAGTTGATGGTAGTGGTCGGGGGCCAAGCACCAAAGGCCATCCGAAGTGTGGAATGCTACGACTTCAAGGAGGAGCGCTGGCACCAGGTCGCGGAGCTGCCTTCCCGGAGATGCAGGGCAGGTAAGCCGCTCCCGGCGGCCGGCTCGTGGGACACCCCTGTCGCAGGTCCGATTTCATTAATTAGAAGAGTCTTTATTAGAAAAGCTTTGATGAAAATGGCCACATGGTCACACAGTGATTCAGGAGCCTCACAAGACATCGATGGGGATAGCTGCTCTGTCTTCATCCTGACATATCTTTCTGAAGCTCTATGAAGCTCTGGTACAAGGCGGAGTAGTGAACAATTTGCCGGACATTTTCTTTCTGTTTTTAAAAAAAATATTTATTTAATTTATTTTTTTTAAATTAAGTTGTTGGGGTAACATTGGGAACATTGGCATAAATATCTTTGAGAGTACGGTTGGATTACAGAATCCTAAAAGGTATACTAGGTACAAAATAGAGAACTTGGCATTATCTTAGTAAAACACCTTCTAAGTAAAACAGTTGTCTTTTTTTAATTTATTTTATTCCTATTAAGTATATTGGGGTGACATTGGTTAACACAATTATATAATTTTCAGGTGTACATTATAATTTGACATCTGTATATTCTATTGTGTGTTTGCCACCCAAAGTCCAGTTTCCTTCAGCTACCATATATTCGATCCCCTTTACCCACTTCACCCTTCCCCTGCCCCCCTATATTTGATCCCCTTTACCCTGTCTGCCTCCACCCCCTACCCTCTGGTAACTACTAGTCTATAGTTTATCTCCATGAGTCTCTGTTTGTTTGTCCTGTTCATTTGCTGCTTTTCTTAATTATCTTTGCTGAAGTGTTGAGAAGGAATGCTTTAGGTCAGGACCTTTAGTTCTCAGAGATTCCTGACTTACCTATGAACCACAGTTGCCTTCTTCCAGGCATCCATTTTATAAGCATTGGTTGAAATAGACCTCAGTTAGCCAAAACTGCAATCAGAAAAGGCAGTTGCAAACTCTAAGGATTCTTCCTAGGACTCAGACTTGGATCCATTATTCATAGCTCGCATAGGAAAATGAGGTCTCACTGTAACGGGACATTTCTGACATGGCAGTACTTCAACAGTACATCTCAGAGGTTGTTACACATCAGCATAGAGTTCACCTCATTCATTAGGAGCTATCTAATATTTTGGGGGGCTGCTGGATGGAGTCCAATTTTTACTAGTTTTTAATTAAACATTAAAATTGTTTTTAACATTATGTTATAAACAGTGCTACAGTGAATTCCTATATAAACATCATTGCGTACCTATGCTAATATAGTGGGATGAAACTCTAGAACTGGAATTACTGAATCAAAGGGTATTCTAAGAGGACATACCAGTTATTACTTCCACTGACAGTAAAATACGAAGCTGTCAGTGTCCCTGCATTCCCGATGCCCATCCGTGCATATTCCAGAGGCTGGGGACAGAGCACCAGAGAGGGTGAGACAGGGGAGGGCAGTGACACGCGCCTTGCCTGACGACATCGTGTGAAACACCGAGCCAGTCAAACCCTTAGAGCTGCTGATTCCTGTTCCCCCTGCTGGGATTCGGGGAACTGAGGTACAGTTCTCAGCTGTGCCAGCGACATCAACATTACAGAATTTAAGAACAACAGAAACTTGAACAATTTCAAGCAATGACGTGGCAGATGGTAGAAGATCTTTTAACTTTAAACTTGGTATATTTGCTATAGGGGGTCAGTTGCTAGCGGTAATTCCTTCAGGTTAAAGTGGTTTGAGGGTGGCCTCAGAGAGAAAGTGTTACTTTCACTGGGTCCCGAAATTTAAAGAAAGCAGAGTGGATGGAGAGACGACCTGTTCCGATGAGAACAGCATGCAGAAGCCCGGAAAAGTAAGTATGTAGGCATGGTGGGTTATATGAACTCTGTCACAACTACTCAGGTGCCACTGTCGTGCAAAAGCAGTGACAGACACCGCATAGATGAATGAGTGGAGCTGTGTTTCAATAAAACTTTATTTTTCGATGCTGAAATCTGAATTTCATATAATTTCTTACGTGTCATGGGACATTCTTTTGATTGGTTCTCAGCCACTTAAAAATGCAAAAACTATTCTTAGTTCATGCATTCCATAAAAATAGTCTGTAATTTACCAACCCCTGATTTAGCCCACTAACAGGATGACTGGAAGCATGTTATACAAATGAAGTATAAAAATTTAGAGTAGGGGATCCAAAATTGAAAGCCATGGGAGATGTACACAGGTTCAAGGAGTTGGAAATTATTGGCTCTTTAAAATCTATAAATAAAGAAGTTTTTGAGAAAGCCAAGAGTCAAAATAGTACCTCAGCACATGCCATTGCATTTTTTAATAATCTTAGAAAGGAGGATACTTTGGTTGTTACGTATTCTTGCTAATGAATAGCGTTTCTTCGAACTTATTCAGTCAGGATTCTCCTAAAAATAACTTACATTCTGACCACAGCTGTAGACATTTGTAAAGCAGTCTTTAGACAGCGGTGGTAGTTTGGTGGCCTGTTTGTCCTTAACCGCTGTATGTCTTTCGCAGGGATGGTCTACATGGCCGGGCTGGTTTTTGCTGTCGGTGGCTTTAACGGTTCCTTGAGAGTCCGTACTGTGGATTCCTACGACCCCGTGAAAGATCAGTGGACCAGCGTTGCTAACATGCGTGACCGGAGGAGCACTCTGGGGGCTGCTGTGCTAAATGGGCTGTTATATGCTGTGGGAGGCTTTGATGGGAGTACAGGTAATCTTCTTTTCGTCTCTTCCACGTTGCTGTCAGCAGTAACTTATAGAACAAATCATGGCACAAGGAGATGTGTGAGTGTTTTCCCAGGTATTATCAAGATAGATTTAAAAATTCCATCAAGAATTCCTTTAAGAGTGGCAAGTATATAAAATGTTCTTAGACGTCAGTTTCAGTTCTCTTACCAAGTTTAAAAAGCTATTAAACATCAGTAGTTTGGGTAGGAGCTCTCTGAAAAAGAAGTTATTCCTGTTTATCACTTAATCGATATGTTTACATTCCCTCATTTTTCTCTTAATTTTAGCCCTAATAATACACGTAAGGGAACAGTTACCTGAGTTCCTTTCTAGAGGAGGAAATGAAGAGCACTGTCCTTTATTGTAGGTTTGTCGTCCGTGGAAGCGTATAACATAAAGTCTAACGAGTGGTTCCACGTGGCGCCCATGAACACGCGGCGGAGCAGTGTGGGTGTCGGCGTCGTGGGAGGTGGGTGCTGACACTTCCTGCCGGTGAACGTGTCTTGATCGTCAGGAGTGGTTTTTCTGATCATCTAAACGGGCAGGCAAATGATCGTTCAAAAAGGGAAAGTAGCAGTTACTATAAATTTTAAATCATTCTCTTTTTAAAGTTAGTCTGTCTATGTAAACCAAGCTGCGCAAGGCCCTCCCTCTCGCCCTGTAGCCTCCCGCCTCCTCTTCTCTCTCTCCCTCCTTCTCTCCCTCCTTCTCTCCCTCCTCTCCCCGTGTCTTCTTTCTTCCTTTCTCATTATCTCTCTCTGTGTAACTTATATAAAACTGTTAACTGATATTAACACAGTTGTTTGGGGAGCAAATCATACGGTATATGTGTAAAATTTTATATCTGGAGAAGGGCAGTTTAACATTTGAGGGTTGGGTTGTCACAATTACTTATTTATATTCTACTTCGTCCCCCAAGGCTATAAGTATTATTCATGGGTTTTTGTTGTTGTTGTTGTTGTTGTTTTGCTTGGGTAAATTTGTGGGTTGCTATGCCCTCCCCACTGTGGGTATGATTCTCTGTGCTAGCTTTATTGAGATAAATTACATACAATGCAATTCATCTATTTTAAGTATAGAATTCACTGTGCATGCATCACTTCAGAACATTTTTATTAACTCAGAAAACAGCCCTACTCCCCTGAGCCGTCACCTCCCTGCTCCCCAGTCCTCAGCAACCACTACTCGACTTTCTGTTTCTATATAAATTTCTAATTTCTGGACATTTTTTATTTTAATTTTTTCAGGTGAGGCAACTCTTGGTCGACCTCACAGATTGCAAAGACCTTGTCAGTTTACAATCCCTTATTTTTTAATTTTTACGCCTACAGCACCTGGTATTCCTAGGTGGTCTCCTGTCCAAGTACTAACCAGGCCCGACCCTGCATAGCTTCTGAGATCAGACAGGATAGGACTTATTCAGGGTGGCATGGCCCTAGACATTTCATAGTAATGAAATCATACAGTATGTAGTCCTTTGTGACTGGCTTTTTTGACTTACCATAATTTTTTTTAGGGTTCATTCATGCTGTGGCATTTACTAGTACCTCATTTCTTTTTATTGCCAAATATTTTACTGTACTAACACTGGTACTAACTCTTGATTTAAATTTTTTTTTTTTAATTTACTGAAGTAACAGATGTTCATTTACTAACTAGTGTTATTCAAAGATATGATGATATACTTTCTGTTCTGTCAGTCATATTATTGATGAAAATGTTAAATTAATACCATCACATATACCATGTATACCACACGGATCCTCATAATGTGATTTGGTAACTCTACCCATCCATCAACACTGGGCAAAATCTTAATACTTTATATAAATCAGTAACACTTTAAGGGGAAACTCTGCTACCATGAAGGAAAATATATTCTGACTTGAAACAATAGCTTTTTATGAACGTGGCTTTTCTTGCGATTCCATGTTTAGGTTTGCTCTATGCTGTGGGGGGTTATGATGGAGCTTCACGTCAGTGTCTGAGCACAGTAGAATGCTATAATGCTACCACCAACGAGTGGACCTATATAGCGGAAATGAGTACCAGACGGAGCGGAGCAGGTGAGTAGGAACCTCAGTTAGCAACAGAAGCACAAAAATGATGGGAAAGAATTAAACGAGTGAAATTTCGTTGACATCTCTTTATGTTTCAGAAAATACATATGCTGATTCTGATGACACTGTTAAAATGGTTTTGAATTATGCAGGTAGTAGTAGGTAGCTGCACTTAAATTTCACTTGGCAAAATTTCTAAGTGCTATATTAAAAGTTTCTCTGTTTCGTTTAATTGTTTGGCATTTTATTTTAATTGTTATTTTAGTGCTTAACTCGCTTAATCTAGTCTCTTCATATCCATTTCTTACACATTCGGGGCTTTAATACTTCTTATGTAACATTCCCTGGGGCCGAGAGACCAAAGGGTCTAATGACTCCAGCTTTACATGTGAGTTTATTAAGGGAACTTACATACGAGGTGTGTCTCGGGCCACAGTCAGAGGACATGGGCATCCTCCCTGCCACATGGCATGTGCTAAGGGGTTGGTTATATAGGACAGGGAGGATGGACAGGGGTGCTGGGACGTGATCTGCCTCACTTAGGGAGAGAATGCCTTATGGCTTGCTCGGGGTGGGTAGGGCAGGAAAGGCATGTGTCAGGAACCAGAATGGGGCGGAGGGGAGGAGTGGACGGTCTCTGAGGGGATTTATAGGAACTTATCTCTTTCTAATCCAGATCTGCTTGGATCTAGCAGGAGGGTCGGGCAGTGGAACAGGCTCCTCCACCATGCTGGTTTGCTTTTATCATGAAAGTTGTTTTCAAAAGGATTATGTTAAAGGATTGCCCACTCTGTGTTTCACCTACATGTTATCTTTATTCTATTTGACATGGCTTTTTTTTTTTTTTTTTTTTTTTTTTTTAAGAATAATAGTTCTTATTGAGAGTCTCATTTGTCCATTCTGTTCATGTCCATTTCTTAGGTTGTTTCCTATGAATGATAATTTCAAAAGTTTTAGCTACAAGTCATTTGAATAAACTCTTAATATGTTACAAATTTCTTGTCCCTTTTACTCTACTTACTATAGTTTGGTTCTTTGTGTTTTATAGGTGTTGGTGTGTTAAACAACTTATTGTATGCTGTCGGGGGTCACGATGGCCCTTTAGTACGAAAAAGTGTTGAAGTCTATGATCCCAGCACCAACACATGGAGACAGGTTGCAGATATGAACATGTGCAGAAGAAATGCAGGTATCTGTACAATTATGAAATTTATGAGTTGTATTTACAATTTTACTAGTATCACTGTGTATTTCTATTATTCTTTTACTGATCTGGGTTCCCTAACAGACTAGCTGTTTAAATCTTATGTAATAATCTACATAGTGAATGCCTAGTATAGGGTCTGGAACATAGCAGGTTGTTGTGACACTTCAGTTAACGTACAATTTCTACTAGTGGCCATTTATGGTGGTGAATATAGAGACTAAATTAGATAAAGAGCTCTCTTTATTTGATACTTGAATTCATCCCTACCATAAAAGTTTTTGAGTGCCTACCATGTATCGCGTATTAGAAATGACAGTTCTCGGGTGATTTGGTCTAGCTGAGTAAATATTTATATCACATAAAAAAGCTAGTTGTTTATCTGAATCTGGAGGGGAAGCCCAAAGAAGCTAACCCTAATTTAATACAGTTCGGTATTTCTAGAAAATGGAAATGCGAAACAACAAATAATAATAATTTAAGAAAGCTGAGGTCTTTAAGGTTAGGGAACTAACTGCTTTAAAAGAAGATCCATACAAGGGAAACAGAAATGGAAAATTGATTCAGAATAGCTATATAGTCTCTTTGTAAATGCTAGTCTTCTTTAAAATGCCATTATATCTGTGCCATTTCCCACGTCCAGATAAGTTCTTGATGATTCTCAAACTCACTGTACACTGTTGGGTGATGTTGCAAGATGCATGCCCTACCCCCAAATGCTCTTCTTAGTTTCTCTTTAATTTAAATGTGATTACTACGGGAAACTCAATACGTGGAACTACAAAGGACTGTCAACAACAGAACAGAATTTATAATTTTACTTGAACTTGCACGTCATTCAGTCAGTTGTATTTGGTGAGGTACTGAAAACCTCTCAGCTATAGATAGTTCCAGAATCATGTTAAGAGCTACAACTCTGGGCCCCATGTAGAATAAGTGCTTGACCTAGTACATACTAAGTTAGAAAAGTCACAATAATATGTGCATGTGCCTTCCTGGATTAGGAAATATATTTGCAATTTGAACTTTCATTATTGTTTTCCTGAAGATTGGAATGATATTTTTTTCTCTACCTGTGTTTTATTGTTTTCAAATCATAATTA
>CM053512.1:42609645-42635138 GCA_028627145.1 Eidolon dupreanum | reverse complement strand
CAGGTATTAAAATCTGTGTAAGTATAAAAACTATAGTTGAGGGATAAAATCGTTTGCTTTTATAAAATATCTTTGATTACATGAGTATAATAAATGGTGTGCATATAACTGTGTGTCTATATGCTTTCCTTTAAATGTATGAAAAGATGTTTGAAACTTGATTATACTATTTATAATTGGCACAGTACTTTGAATTATGCCAGTACTACATTGTAAAACAGAGTTGTATTTTTTGATATTTAACAATGCTTAACACTTTAAAATGCCACTTCTGAGGAATGAACATGGTGTAACACACTTGACTATGTGTGATGCCAAACTTTTTTAAATAAAATATAAATTAAGCTTATTTATTATTTTCTTTGGTTTAATCTTGGTCATGTTTCAGTGTATATTTTAAAATTTTTTTTTTCTGAAAGTAACACTTTGGCATGAACTTTACTGCAGGTTTTTGATGAATATAATGAATGTATGGAAATTCAACTGAATTTGCATGGTCTTAAGAATTTTTTCTGTGTGTATAAATTTAGCTGCTATTAACAGGAGAGAGAACTTTCTGTAAGTAGCCATGTGCGCTGATCAGATACAATTTTTCTGAGGTCTTCAATTAATCTCACTTAAAAAATGACCAAAACATGTCTTTATTGAATTATCTTTGAATAAAAATTTGTATATTATTTGTTTTACATTGTCCTTGATTTTTATCCACTTAGTTTGATATTAAGAAAGTTGCCTGTTCAATTTTTCTAGTCTTTTGTAAAATTTGCATTTTTCTAACTTCACAAATCAGTATTTTTAATTTTTGCCAAAGTAACCTCTAAGGCAAGTCCATTAAATCAATAACCGAAGTCATAGAAAATTGTTCTCCAAGAAAAAGTTAATACCTCAGCCATCAAGGAAAAGTTTCCTAAGGATTGGTGACATTTAAAGTTTTTATATTCCTCCATCCTTAATATGGGCAGGATAAAGGATAAAGATAAAACAAATAACATTGGACCAAAAAAGTAAGTCAAAGGAAAAATATCTATTCTAAAGCAACCGAGAAATGAATTGGTGGTTTTGATACCATAAAAAAAGAACCAAAGAAATGGGAGTTGGGGAATGGGGTGGACAACTGAGATGCTGGACACAAAAGAATGGGAGGAGGGAAGGGCAGGAGATGATGGGATATGGTGGCTATTGCGCAGGAGAGGGATTTTAAAGGTTAGCATGTGCTGTTGCCAGAACAGTCCAGAGGAAGAATTTTACCTATGATAAAATTTCTATCTATTTGATATAGAGTATAATATAGAGTATTCACATTTAAACATAGAACCATATTTAATACTTAGTTGAACTTTCCATTATAAGTGAAAATATAAAGACATTTACCAGGAAAAGAAAAAGCCTATGTTTGCCATATGAAAAACATGAATTTCTGCCTTAGTGTGGCTCCAAGCACATCCATCGTCAACAAACGTGTCGAGGGTCTAATGAACTTGGAGCACTGCTAGCTATTTCTGACAGTGGCACCAAGAAAAATATATGATGTTATCTTTCTGATCACTTCCAAACACTGACGTTCCATGAAACTCCACAAACCTATCAAAGATATATCTAACAAATTTTTAAGCTTTTCTTAAAATATAATCTATTAGGGTAATAGAGTCTTAAATACTTAGCATGTCAAATACATCCTTGTCTTTACATTCTTTCTTTGAAGCTTTAATAACTGTACAATACAATAGTTTGCCAAGGTTTGTCAGCTGTATTCATAACTATGATTTCAGGGGCTTTGAATATGCCCCCTCTTCCCAACCAGCCTTTGTCTTTCCAGTTTGAAACGTTTGTTTGTTTGTTTTAAGGTATTTAAGTGTTCTGGCTTGTTCTATTGTACAAAAAGAGGTCAGAAGGGAGAAAGGTGTCTTAGGAGTCCTGCCAAGGAAACAGTACCATGTTAGAGCAAAGTTCAAAGCTAGATCCATGTACCTGCACCATGAAGCAACTCTGCTGCCTGCTGTCACTTGGATCTATGCTTTTTGGCTGACAGCAGTAATGGAGAGGGTTAAGGTGGATCGTGCGTATACTGCCAGGATACTTTCAGCTCCTTCACATATGATCCTTGGTATTTCTTTTCCATTATAGATAGCATGAGGACCCAGGTATTTATCATCTCAACTGATAATGAGTTGAAACTTACTGGGTACAAAGTTAGCATAATCTTACATAGTGATGTGCTAATAAGCCTGCCTCTTGTTTCAGTTTGGTGTTCTACAAATTGCCTCCTACTGACTTGTATGGCTGCCAGCATCTCATTTTGGAGAGGAGGCTACATGAGGAGTGGAATCACACTTTGAATTGAGTCTAGGGTTCTAACCTTGGCTCATGATTCTAAGGGAAAAAGCAGCGTGATTTACTGGAAAGCCTATGGGCATAAGAATCAGACAGCTCTGATTCACTCTATCCGTTGCTCTCTGTGACTTTAAATGTAACATAACCTCTGACCCTTAGACAAAATAGCAATAGAAGCGTCTATGTCACATGCAAGGTTATTGTGGAGTTTGAAAGATAGGACATAATGTGCTTGAAATACGGAGGCCCTCAGTAAACTATGGCTATCGTTGCTTTTCTCTGAATTTCCCATTTCTTCACTGTAGGGAAATGAGGGAGTTAAGCTGCCATATCTATTTCCTTTCAGCTCTAAGTCGTCAAGGTTTGAAATAACTGGATCCTTCCATAACATAAACCTGCTGTGATTTAGAAAAATATATCTACAGCAGTGGGATTCTAAGTCAGAAATAACAACAAGCATTTACTGAGAACTTCCTGTATGTCAGGTACAGTGCAAAGGGCCTTACATACATGATCTCATTTAATCATCGTAACATTTTGAGATGTTGGTATTATAATATCCATTTTACAGAAGTACTAGATAAGACTTTGAAAAGTGACTTATCCAAGAACACACTGCTAATAAGTGATAAAGCCTGGTAAGTCTGACCCCATAGTGTATGCTCTTAACACTACTTGACAGGGCAGCTGGTCAGGCCAGAGGGAAAATCGGGCTGCATGCAGTCATACAACCTCAGTCAACAGAAGGGGAACCAAAGTGGTCCTATACTGGAGTGAGGGCCTGAGACTTGGTACTCCTGCACCAACCAGTCACTGGACTTAGGCTGCTCCTGGGAAGGGGGTGTGCCCGTGGGGAGACGTGGCTCTCTTTGCCAACACTGAGTTGAACACCTGCTTCCATCCTCAAGACAGGGACCTCGGCTGTGCACCACAGCATCCACTCCAGGACGCCATTCACCTGCCACTCACTTTTCATGTGCACGGGCCTCCTAAAGACAGAGCTCTGACTCTGACTCCCCAAGGGACAGATTCCATTTCTGTTCACTTGATATGGCCTCACAATTGTGATCCCTTAGAATGCGGGTGTCAGACACATGATACAGAAGAGTGGGTAGAGGTCGCTGTGTTGCGGGGCGTTCAAATCTAAGACCCACAGAGCCAATTTAGATTAATTATGAGCCTTTATTAGCCGGCCGGCGACTGACTCTCCCCACTAGAGAACTAGCCTCGAGCCTCCATAGGGGTCAGCTTATACAGCCTAAAACTATGCCTTGGTGGGCTTTGATTACGCAAGCAGGCAGATTACAGAAGCAGATGTTGGCTGTTAGCATCTAAGTGGACAGTTTGGTTATCTGTACCTTGGCAGCAATACTGTTTTATTTCTCTTCTTGGTAGCCTTGGGAGCTATTTTCTCCCAGGCAGCTGGTGCCTGGAGATATCACTTCCTGTCCTGTCCTTGGGACTAGCTTATTGAGGAATTGATATTAACATTCCATAACTACCAATAACCCATACATAACAACATATTTTCCAAAGTATCACAGCCGAAGAAAGAGGGGAGATGTGAATAAAGAAGATGTTATTGAAATGTACTTTTACACTTTTACAGCTGGACCTAAAGAGAGACTTTTAGGTCCTAAGAGGGTGCTTCCTCAGGAGAGGAGGTGGTTGGTTGGTTCAGGCAGAAAAGCTAGTTTGAGCATACTGTGAGAGAAACGACAGCATCCTGCTGTTTAGAAACTATTGTACAGAAAGTGCCTTGGGCTAATCCAAATGGTGCCCTTGTGCAAATTTTACAGAGGAACACAGTGAAAGTTTAAATTCGTGATTATACTATCAGTACATACTATAATTATAGTCTAGTACACGGTATCTTAGTGAAAGACAGCTGAGATGAGACTAGAGCTGGAGATGAAGGTTAAGTGTGACAACCCTGTACCCCAGTTCCATGGTGCTCATTTTCCTGCACAGGGGTTGCCAACACCCAGGCACAGGTTAGGTTACGGTCATTCATCGCCGCACAGCGGCCACCTGCCGTTCGTTAAGTCAAACCGTTTTCTAAATCTGATCCTCGAGTTTTCTCATCTGCAAAATGGGGATAATGGAAACTCTCTGGATTGTCACAGGTGACATGTTGCATTTGAAATTCTCCACCTTCCATATACAGCGGTTTACTAAAGGATACTTGGGCTGGGGAAACAAGGAAGAACGACCTAAATCCAGGAGAGCCCAGAGGAAGGCGGGGCTGTCCATAAACAAAAACAGTCAAAACAGATTTTAAAACTCATTCATACTACTCTCTTGCTGGGTTTTGGCCATGTGGCTGCTGCAGTGCATTTGACATCTTAAAGCCGCATGGGCGGTGGTCTGGTACTTTCTCCCCAGTCCAAGGACCAGCGCTCGCTGGAGGTACGCTGGGGAGCGGAAGCCGCCCAGGGTCCCACGCCCTGGCGGTCCGCACGTCGCGGTGCCCGGGCCCGCCCCCTTCTGACGTCACGCGCCCTCGCGCTGCCCCGCCTCCAGCCTCCGCGCCCCTGACTGGCTGCCTGGGTCTCACTATGCTCACTCCATCGGCGGAGCCAATGGCTGGCATCGCTGGTAATTCGTGTGCGCGAGTCGCACGATGCCAGCAACAGCACAGACCAATCACAGCGCCGAGGAGGCGGGGCGGGAGCCCTCACAAGCCAATAACAGCAGGAGATCCGACTTCACCCTCTCGGCTCCACCCCGAACCGGAAAAGGTGGATTTCCGAACGCTGCACCTGCTTGGGTGTAGGTGACGTTGAACCGCAGTCTCCGCGAGACCTTCCAGGTGAGGGTTCGGGAAGAAGAGCTCGCAGGTGAGGAAGAGGGAGCGTACGGGCTCCGGCCTTATTCTCCGCGAGATCGGAGGGATCGTGGTTGGGCATGGATGCACGCTCAGGGCCAGATGGGGGCACCCATACCCAGTGTGAGCGCGGCGGGGGAAAGCGGTGTGAAATTCTGAAGTGATGGAGCTGGGCTGGGGGTTGTTTCTTGCCCTTTAAGAGTTTACTGTTGTCCGGAGACGGGACATATTAGACTATCGTTACAGCACAAGGTGATAGAGTGATGAAAGTTTTAGAAAACAGAAGCATTTCAGAGGAGATAGAGTGTGTTGTGTGTGTGCTTTGGGGGCAGTGGGATGGGAAAGGCGTCTAAGAGGTTACTGAAGGATGAATAGGAATAGGATAGGAGGACATTACCAGCAAGGGGATGCTGTTTCCATGGGCAGAGAGGAGTAAAAAAGCGGAAGCAATGAGAGGTCAGATCATGTAAGAATTTGAAGCGAAGAATGGCGAGGGTGAGAGGTGAAGAGTGGAGGGCCTCTCAGGGACTGTTTTGCATCGTCGATGGTCTTCCTTTGTCTTTATGCGTAGGGGAGGCTCTCCCTTGAACTTTAAGGCCTTTAAGAGAGTTAACTCTGCTCTTTAGGTAGATCGTGACATTGTGTCGTAGAGAAGTAGGGTCTATCTAGCAAGAACAGGCTCGAGGCAGGCCAACTCCAGCAAATGAGGGAACTGGTGCATTCTGGGCTTAAACCAAGGTAAAGGGTCCGACATTGGTTGACAGTATTCCGAGAGAGCTAAACTTCAGGGTTTCTCAAAGAACCAACAAATTCTCAAATTTCTTTTTTTTTTATGAGGATCTAGTCAGCCTGCTCCAGAGCACGTTTCCAATCAGGCTGAGAAAAGGGAAAGAAAATTCACTCTTTATTTTGCCGCCTTTCTCCTCTTTAATTTCTGTTTTTTTGTTTTTGGTCAGTTGGCAGCAATATGCACTTTTTCCTCCCATGTGTATAGAGAGTAAACTTCTGAATGTTATTTGAACCAGGTATTGCTAAATCAAGTGAGAGTTTGAAGACTGTACCTAGGCAGTAGAGATAGTAGAGACATTCTGTCAGAGATGACTAGGTGATGTGCAATTCACCAAATCAAGCATTAAAGGAGGAACAGAGTATTTGGGTGGGGTTGTGAGGAGCAATTGCTGAACTTTTGGACATGTTGCATATGACATGTCTCAGAATTGTCTAATTGGAATTAGCCCAGTAGACTTTTGGATAATCAGAATTAAAGTTTAAAGGAGAGGGCTGGAAATAGAGATTGTAGATAGCAGCAGATTTTAAAAATAGGAAATAGTTAAGATCACCCAAAGTAATCTGGAATTACCAGGTTGCTATTAGAAAGGAGTAAGGAAAGCATTATTGGAAGGCTTTCTAGACTCAGTTGTCAAAGTTTGTATACCACAGACATACCAGCTCAGAAATGCTGTATCCTTTCTCATCTCCCGATTGAGTCTTTAGATCTGATGCTCCCTCTACTCAAAACATCCCTATATTCTCCCCACCTCTTTTGCTATACTCTTTTTTAATCTGGTCTCCACTGGCTCATGCTCCAGGCCTCAGTTTAAATAGCATCCTTCTTTAGGAACTCTTTCTGGTCCTCTGTGTTCTCATAGAACTCTGTTTCCAACCCTGTATGTTCTTATCATATACTTTTAAGATAGCCTGGTTACTTCTTTGTATTTCTCACTAGATTTTACGTTTGGTGAAGTTAGGTGAGCACAGAAACTAGCACAAAGGCTGTACCTAGTATCACAAATTAAATCAGAATGAATATATGTGAATTTCAAGAACCAAAGAAGGAAAGTATTTCAAGGAGAGAAGTACCAAATCTCCCAGACTGGTCCTAAAATAAGTTTGAAAGACTGTTTGTTGGATTTGGCAGGTAGGAGATCCTTAGTGATTTTAGTAAGAGTAAATTCAGTACAGTGATGAGAATAGAAAGCAGATTGTAGATGGTGGAGAGTAAATGAGAAATGTGAAAAGGAGGACAACCTGCATAATAGAATACTCTTTCAGGAGGCTTGGATGAACTGTAGGAATTATTCTACTCTTACTGTAATATTTGTGTGCATTATTATTTATGATTATAGTATAGCATAATGAATGACAGCATAGGCTTCCTTGCTTAGCATTTTTGTAATTTGGGAAAGTCGCATGATCTTTCTAAACCTTGAGTTTTTCATTTAGAAAGCGGAGATAATAAAAGTACCTACCTCATGAAAGTGTGGTAAGGATTGAAATCTTTAATATAGAGATAGCATTTAGCACACTTAGAACATTTCTGGCACATAGAAAGTGCTCGGTAATTGTTAGCTGCTTAGAATTACTATGTGTGAGGTCCTGTGCTGAGTACTTCATGTGCATTCTTTCTTGGACTCTTTGGAAGAATTATTATTCTTTTTTTCTTCAGCTTTATTGAGGTATAATTGACAGATAAAATTGTAAGATATTTAAAGTGTACATCATGATTTGACATTGTGACAAGATTCCTACCTAATAAACTCTTGTTATTCTTTATATTTTGCAGATGATAAAACTGAGGTTCAGAGAGGTTATGTAACTTGCTCGAGTTCACATAGCTAGTAAGTGGTATTGGTTCAGTATTATCAAATTTAATGACTTCATGAAAAAGGAAGATTAGAGCGACTATTTTATTTTGCAGTTTAGAAGTTCTCTGAAGACATCTTGGTGAGAGAGGGAGCTAGATTGCAAGTAGTTGGTTGAATTTTGTGGATGAGAGTTAAGCAGTCAGAGGCTTTAGTTTGATCTCTCCTTTGAGAAAGAAGTTGGTTGGTTCAGAGAAACAATTGGGACAGTGGCTTGGGCGAGAGTGATAGAAGTTAGAAAAGCTTTTGTCAAGAAAGGAAGACTTGAGTATGTTTTTAAACTTGAAGGGATGGACTCAGAGAAGAGGGAAAGACAAAAGATGAGAAAGGTTGAATGAGTGAGTGATGGACAAGTTCTTGATGAGGTAATACAAAAACACAAGAGTAGTTAGTCTCAGGAGAGGGTGGATGAGCAAGGAGAAATTTTGAGTTTGGGATGGCACAGGATGTAACAATAGTTAAGTCTCTGTTGTATAAGTCAATTGAGAATGAATTGGACAAAAGAATAAGGAAGGTTATAAAGTAGATTCAGAGACCTGAGCTTCCCAATATCCTCTGTGAGGAATGAGATAAGAAGTCAGTTTGGGATGTGAGGGGAGAGATTGGGGGGAGGGGAGTATTTTAAGCATTAAGTGCTTCTGAGACTTCAAATATTCGTTTTCAGAGTGGTCCATCATAATTCATAAATTAAGAACAGCAGTGAATATTTTTAAGAAAGTAACATTCTTCATAAGTTTCTCTATTTGATTTGGTGACCTCTTAAGCTTATTTATTGTATAAATAAAACATGCTCATGAAAAGAGTTTTAAATGTAAGAAGCTGTAAAATGAGAAGTAAATTTTCCTCTTCTTCTTTATAACAACCTCCCACTGTGCGTGCAAGCGTACACACCCCATTATCTCCTTCATCTCTTGTCCATAAAAATGTTCCCGGTGCATCCTTCCATAAAATTGCTGTGTTTATGTGTATGTGTCTCTCTATGTACATATTTGTGAAAGTCTATGTACATATGTACATATGTGTGAAAGTCTATAGATAAAATATATAATTCTTCACAAAAACGTAAGCAGGCTCTTGCTGTACACAGTATTCTGCAACTTGCTATTTCATTTACCACTGAATCTTAGATTTCTTTCTTTGTAGAACAATATACATTTTCCTTCGGTTAGGTGGCTATATAATTGTCTATGGAAGGACTTAACAGAAGCTATTAACTCATTTCTTGTTAATAGTCTTATTTATGTTTTCTTTTTCTGTTTTCTTTTTGTTTTTGCTATTAGAAGCAATGCTTCCTTCCTTCTGTCTTAGTGTGCCAGTCTTTATGCACTTGCATGAAAAAATTGCTGGGTAAAAGGGTATATTCATGTTGAATTCTGATAGTGTATTTGTTTTTATTTACAGAATTATAAAGCTGTCCTCAGAGATTTGAAAAATGGCAACAAATGAAAATGTCAGCATCTTTAGTTCAGCGTCCTTGGCTGTGGAGTATGTAGATTCACTGTTACCTGAGAATCCTCTGCAAGAACCATTTAAAAATGCTTGGAACTATATGTTAGACAATTATACAAAGTTCCAGATTGCAACATGGGGATCCTTGATAGTTCACGAGGCCGTTTATTTCTTGTTCAGTTTACCTGGATTCTTGTTTCAATTTATACCTTACATGAAAAAGTACAAAATTCAGAAGGTGAGTATGGTGGACTTGCAATGGAATGTTATCATTAATGTCGAAGATTTTAAAAATGTAACCTTGTTTTGAGAGACTCTAGATCAGGGCTGTCAATAGAAATATAATGAAGCCACATAGGTAATTTTCAATTTTCTAGTAGAATACATAAAAAGGGAAAAAGAAATAGGAAAATTAATTTTATATTTTACTTAACACAATAAATATAAATTATTATCATTTCAAGAAGTAATCAGAATTAAAAAGTACCTAATGGGATATTTTATGTTTTTATTCTCATCATGTCTTTAAAATCTGCTGTATATTTTACACTAATTTTAGCCATCTTAATTTAGACTAGCCATATTTAGAGTGTTCAATATCTAGTTGTTGCTAGTAGCTACCATATTGGACAGCATAGCCTTAGATCATTATTGATAATATTTCAGGAATACTTTTTTAAGTTGCACTTTAAGTAGATATGATATTTATCTAATTTGGGTTTATAAATTTAATTTTTAAACCAGCTGGAAAGGAGAATTATGGGGATTGGTGGGTATTATTTTGCACTTTACTCCGGCTCCTGATGTCTCAGCGCCTAAGTATATGTTAATATTCTAAGACCCTGGTCAGGGCTATCAGAGTTTTATTTTTTCCCTAAATATAAGGTAGTAGTTCTGCAGCATTCATGTCTTCCCAGATAAGAGGTGACGATACTCCTAGTTTCTGGACGTTTGCTTCGATGCACTAAACGTTTCTCGAGAGCCCACTGTGCATGACAAGGTGTTCAGATCTACACAGTGCCTGTTAGTTTTAGACACAGGGAAAATAGTGACCTATTCTCATGTGTGTAGAGTAATGGGTTTGACGGTTCCCAGGAAAGAATCTGGACTAGAGAGAGGATTCCTCAGCACGTGGTAAACCCATGAACATTCCTCATGCTTACCCTTTACTTTTCTAAAACTCCGAGTCACACAGTCTTGGGAGAAAGTAGACATCTTGAAAGTGTTCATCTACAGAGACTAACTTACACTCACTGAGTCTACGTTGGGTGGCACTCAGAGCACAGTCTCCCTCACAGTCTCCTAGCTGCATCGCCTCTCCCAGTGAGTCTCCCTCTAAGCCCGTGCCCACCTCTCTGCAGAGAGCGCAGGGGGTCAGGTGCCTCTCAACTCCAGGCCAAAGGAGGGAAGATCAAAGGGAAGAGGAGGAGGAAATAAAAAGGGATGTGGCCCAAAGGAGAGTATCCTGTTACCCCAAATCGAGGACACAGAAGTTCCAAAATGCTTTTTATAAAAGGGCCTGCCTTGAAAGGGAGAATTCAGTTTGGATGTCTAAAGTTCTCAGGCGTGTTGAGGATGATTCTGTCTGCTCTGTGCTAACCCATTGATTTGCTTATGTGGCTGTTCTGTTTAATGGCTGACCAGGCCAAAGTGTCCTTGTCCTCCTGCTCCCTGCAGTTGACTCATTGGGCAGAGGTAGGTGTTAACCTATCTAGAGAGACAAAGACTTTTTTCAGTCAGGGTTTTAGGAGTGGCTTGAAAATAAAGGATAAAGCAGTCATCTGATTGGTCACAGGTAGTTAGTTAATCTGTAGACAGATTAAAAGGCTGCGGAGTGTGGCTTCAGGTCTGTCTGCAGCGGGTCTTCCTTTGAATTTCACAACCGTGAAAGTTTCTGCTTTGAGCTTTTTCGGTACTAAAATAGTGATAGTAAAACAGTACAAGTTTTCACAATGTAAGGGGACTTAAAAACAAGTAAGAAAAATTACTACAAGTTAATTGTAGTACTCCCATACTTGATATTGTAGTTAAAAAAATTTCATTGGCAGATTTCTGAATTTTTAAGTAAGGACATTTAAAACAAAGCAGTAACTAGTATTATCACCATCTTTTTATAAAACAAAAGAACTTTTTCTTATGTAAGGGTGGCCCTTTAAATTGGATAAATTTAGTTGTTGTTTTTTTTTGTTTTTTGTTTTTTTTTTAATATGGCTTTGCTAGGCAAGTTGGTATCCTGATGAAGTTTAAATGAACATTTTACTCCATTGATCTCACTTCTCGTTTTGACCTGAATCTGTGAACTTCATCATCTGTGGGCAGTAGCTCTCCATTCTTTGGGAACCATCAGATATTAAGCTGAAATCCTTCCCGCTCAGGGAGTTTATAATCCTGTAATTGTGTATGAACAAAAATGCATGCATTTCTGGGAACGAATACTCCCAAGTGTCTGGAAACATCGATTTACCTGTGTGGTAATGGCTTCAGTAGTTGGGAGACCCAGCTCTAATCTTAGCATGCATAACACATTGCTTCTTTGACATTCCTGATAAAAGAAGTGAATGGTCTTTGGGGAGCAAGGACTGGAGAGTTATTCATACTAGTGCTTCTTTGGTTTGAGATGTGATGTTCATCATGCCTGGGTTTGTCTAATTTCTTTACCTGTTTAAAGTAGTAATCGTAGTTGTCAAAAATTTAGAAGGGGAGGTTGTTGTGATTCCTGGGCCTTAGTTACTATGACATAATAACTGTAATATAGAATTCACATAACATGGAATTAATTAAGTAACATATTTAAGGTAGAGAAAAAATTAGGAATTTACTTCTGGATGTCAGGCTAACCTGATTAACAGAGGCTAGTGCTAAATATTGTGCTTTTTTTCTCCACAGGATAAACCAGAAACATGGGAAGGCCAGTGGAAATGCTTTAAAGTACTTCTCTTTAATCACTTTTTTATCCAGCTTCCTTTGATTTGTGGAACTTACTATTTTACAGAATATTTCAGTATTCCTTATGATTGGGAAAGAATGCCAAGATGGTATGTAGACATAAATAAGTCTTTATGTAAATAAAGATTTGATTTTTAGACTCGGTCATGGTTTGCTATTGAGTTAAAATGTTTTTAATATTTATCTTCTTCATTTGGTTAGTGTTTGTTCTAAACTTTGGCAGTAAATAAAATAAAATAGAGAAAAATAAACCATAATAGAAACTTAAAATATTCCCATTTTTAGGTCTTTCTCTATTTTAGTGTAATATTTTATTAGAAGGTGCTTATACTAAGAAAAATATATAAAGTATTTTTTGCCCATTGCACTTACGTTTTTCTCATTGGTAGAAAAAAGTGATGATTTTACTATATGAATCTGAGTTCAGACCCTTCAGAAACATTGCTCTTTTTCCAGAAGCTTTGAATTTTGTTCCTGAACTCTGATTTTAAACCTATGAATTTTTTAAAAAATGAATTAGAATTGATATAGTGGTTTAATCTCTTTAACTCTTCGGGTGGTATCATTTAGCCACGTTGTATATAGCAGTTTTGAGAATTTGTCGATCAATGCATCCAATTAGGTGAAGCAGCTAAGTGGGTACTTGGATTGATGTAAGGTCTCAAGCAGTGATCTCAAGTAAAAGTCTGGATGGTACTTTACACTCATGACAGTATTTTCATCTTAAAGGTATTTGCTTCTGGCAAGATGCTTTGGTTGTGCAGTGATTGAAGATACCTGGCACTATTTCTTACATAGGCTCTTGCACCACAAAAAAATATATAAATATATTCATAAAGTTCATCATGAGTTTCAGGTATGTTAGAATTATATTTAATACATTTTTTTTTTTTTTTGCTAGAGGCAAATTGTCATTTTTATCTCTTGAGCATTAAAAAACATTGTCAGCTAGGTTTATTGCTTTTTCCTTTGGCATGATTATTAAGAACGTGTCACACACACACACACACACACGCATGCACACACACATGCACGCATAGCCAGTTCTATAAGTTTTCTTTCGTATCTTCATTTCATGGAAATTGAGACCTGAAAGAAGAATGTTACATGAAATAGTTCAGACTCTCTTCCTTGCACTTTCCTAACAGGTGGATACCTGGCATTAGTGACGTTAGGGTTATTTAAACGGGACCCCAAAACAACCAACCTTTAAGCTTTAGAATTACCAAGTTAGTTTTAACACATTCCTACCACACTGCTGACTCCCAGAAAAACAGTGGTTTTGATCAGGACTACTTTTGATTTATATTCGTCAAACTGGTTATGTTCTGCATTGATCCCGATTACATGGTATGCTGCATCAGGCATCCCTTTCTTAGCAGAATAAATTGAGATGCATAAACCAAAATCAGAGTTCAAGTTAATTATTTAATGTCTTTTTATCTTAAACCATCAAAGACAGTTATTATGATATTGTTAAGAACATCCCTAGACCTTTTGATGTTTGGTTGGAGCAAAAGATTTTTTTATTGAGAAATATTTTTATTGTTTACATATGTATGGCTAGATCTACTATCATTACATATAGAAAAAACAATTTTACAAAACTATATTTATAAATAAATTAAAATATATGTATCATGATTCCCCAGAGAAAAAAGGAAGAATAGGAGATACACAAGAGATTTATTTTAAGGAATTAGCTCATGTGATTTTGGGGGCTGGCAAGTCTGAAATATATAGGGCAGACCACAGGCTAAAAATTGAGGTGAGATGCTGTTATAGTCTCGGGTCTGAATTCCACAGGCAGTAAGCACGCTGAAAACTCAGGGCTTCTGTGTTGTAGTCTTGAGACGTCCTTCTTCCTCAGGAAACCTTACTTTTTTGCTTTTAAGGCCACCAACTGATTTGATGAAGCCCACCTGTGTTATGAAGGGGACTCTCCTTTACTCAGTCTACTGATACTAATGTTAGTTGCATCTAAAAAATACCTTTACAGCAACATCCAGATTGGTATTTGCCCAAGCAGCTGGGCACCATAGCCTAGTCAAGCTGATGCATAAAGTGAACCATCACTATATAGTAAAGTATTCTTATTTCTTTATTTTAGGCTCCATTTGGAATGGAAGCTGAATATGCACATCCCCTTGAAACGCTAATTCTTGGAACTGGATTTTTCATTGGAATTGTTCTTTTATGTGATCATGTAGTTCTTCTTTGGGCATGGGTGACCATTCGTTTGTTAGAAACTATTGATGTCCACAGGTGAGCTATGGTTTCTGTTGTAGCATAAGGTATCATAAAATGTCTTTATTTTCATGGTATTAAGATTATCTTTATTTCTAAGTAGCCTAATAGGAGAAGTTAATCTTGTTTTGATATTGTTACTTTTAAGAAAACAAGAACATAATCATCGAGGAAAAGTTCAACTAACAGACATTTTTATATCTCTCTCTGGTCATTGTCATTTTTACAGTGAAAGTAAGCTCATTTAGTTAAATGAAATGAAATTTTGATAGGTCCTTCAAAACTGCCCTCCAGAAACGTCCCCGTTTACCTACCCAGCAGAAGTAAGTAAAGATGCTCTCTTCCCCCACCGCTCCCAGCCTGGGCGCTACAGTCTTCTCCATCTTTGTCACGATGAGGACCGAGAGCTTTCCGTGCCCTGATCATCAGTGATCTGTGTGCACTTCTCCAAAGACCTGTGAGGCTGTGCATCTGTTCGTGTGTTTATTGACCAATAGTATTTTTCCTTCGAATGACCTTTTTATAGCCTTTGCCCACTTTTCTGTTAGGTTATATGTCTTAAAACCTATTCGCGTAAGCTTTGTCTGTTTCATACATTCTAAATATGTTCTGTCTGCCATTTGAATTTTAACTTTCGATAGTTCATTTCTAGTACTGAAGTTTTTAATTTTTATGGAGTAAAATTAGTCATTGTCTTTATGGCTCTTGGTTTTCCTGCCTTGCTTAGTAGGTCTTCCTGAGACACTGTTCAAACGAAACTATTTATGTGCTTTTCTTAAAAATTTGGTTAAATAACCATAATTTAGGATCAGCAATTCTTTTATCCTTCTGTAATATATATAAGCCAAACTCTTATTTGGAAAAAACATTGAAATATTTAGCCTTGACTGAATAAGAGTATTTCTGGTCTCATTGCCCAGTACTTGTAATATTTACATATTTCACATGTTCCTTTCTGTTGTTGGGAGATATTTGTGGGAAGTTATTTATATTTAGTGCCTTTTAAAATGCCTAATATCCCAATTTTTTATTATTTTAAAATTATATATTCATTGCATTTTAACTTAGGACTTATTACTATACCCATAAAAAACATACTAAATTCTAAGAATGATTTTTAAACCACTAAAGTAACGCTTCATGCTTCCAATTTTAGGGCGAGGATATTCTGTAGATAAATTATAAATGATGTCTCTTTCATTCTTTTCTTCCATTATTCTTTTCTCCTTTTTTCTCAGCATCCTAAAGGGAGGGAGAGGTTGGGGTGATTTATACTGGTATAATAGTGGCTATCAGATTTTACATAAGTAATTGCAGTACATTTGATTCCAACTTGTCTGAAAAAATAAAAGAAGTTGCAACACAGAGATTCTCAGGTCTAACCTTCTTAATGCTTGATACTAATTTCATATAACTTTTCCTAAAAGATATATGTAGTAGTATAGACTATGGAGAGAAAACTCCTAATTTCCGTAGGTCTCTTAAGTTTAATTTCTTAAAGTGGTTTCCAGAATATGCGTCATTTTCTGTTAAATTTTTGCCTTTTGTAAACATATCAGAAATAAAGTGCTTAGGTAAAGTGGAATGTTCTTTGAATTAGTTAACACTTATGACTACCAATGAAAATGTCAGATATTTGAGGTGCATTTATTTTCTTCATGATCTTTATTATTTTTATTTCAGTGGTTATTATATTCCTCTCAACCCTTTGAATCTCATCCCATTCTATGCTGGTTCTCGACATCACGATTTTCACCACATGAACTTCATCGGAAACTATGCTTCAACATTCACGTGGTGGGATAGAATTTTTGGAACAGACTCTCAATTTATTGCCTACACTGAAAAGCTGAAGAAGATTGAGAAAAAAACTGAATAAATATCTGTGTAAACCTTCCTTAAAGAAACACATTTTCCTGGATTAGAACTAGTAGCTAACATTGCTTCTCGGGAGCAGAAACAAACACGTCTCGGCTGCTAAGTAATGGAAAAAAATTAACAACCTTTGTCTTCCTGGTGGAAACCTTTTCTACTTTCCATTCAAGTTCTGTGTGTGTAGAAATAAGAAGGGGAGTCTTAAAGACCGTGTCGCTAACTTTACAAAAAGGTTTACGTAAAGTAAACGGAAAAAGGATTAACCTATGTCTTTTCCCACCATAATACTGTAGACCTGAAGTTGAAGTTGGTCTTTAAATCTTATAAATATTTAATGGCCATTTTAAAAACTTTTAGTAGTGGATGTTGGCCTCATCTTGAACTTTTAAACGTTTTTTAGAATTTTCCTAAAGAGCAAAATATGGGATGAATGACATCAGTTGATAACGACGTGAGTGGGGCTGCAAAATCAGGAATAGCCAACACCAAGAATTTCTACTCCTGTCTGGAGCTGACTGATTTGGGGTGATTTTCTCTGAGAAGTCCTTTTGGGTCCCAGTGTACTATTGGCATCTATAAATTAAAGCAAATCTGAATTGATGTAAGTGGAATATTTTGGTCTAAAGGTTTTCAGGTTCCTTGAATTTTTTTTTTTTTTTTTTTTTTTGAAATGAAGCTTTATTTCTGTCACTTACTGTTTAATATTTGAAAATCAGTTTTATTATACTTGAAACTGTATCTTAAAATTTTGTGAACCCACTTGGTGTATTTGCACTTTGAGCTACTGAAATAAAAGTGATTATTTTGTGTCTGGTTATCTGGTCTCTAATTTTGAACATCAGCTGTCACCTTTTATAAGGAAAAGTACGTAAATCATCAAATTATTAAGTTTTATAATAAAAGGGATAATTTTATTTTTATAAGTGCTTCATTTGCTAAACTTTTTTTTTTTTTTTTTTTGGTATTTTCAACATGTATTTATCAGGCTGTCTATTGTGGGAAATTCCACTGACCTACTAAATTGGAGGGTATTGAAGCAGTTCTTTACTTAGAAAATGTAAGGTTTCTGTACAGAGGGAAAAGTAGAGTTAAACTTTCTAGGGCTGATTTAATCTCAAATATCTAGATTCTAACTCAAATCAAGAGTTGGTCATTCTAATTTAGTATACGGTAGTACTGAATTATAAAACATGAAGCCAGTTTTTGGTAAGTTGTTTTTTTTAAAGGAAGCAAAATAGTTCTGTTACAGGGGAAATGAATCCTAATTGGAGATATTTAATCAAGTGCCTAATAGCTTTAAATGAACTCGAAGTTTCCAAGTTCAGATGCGTTAAATTGCTGAAGAGGGAGAGAATTTGCGAATGTGATGGATTATAAAATCATTTTATAGATGATCAGGCAGCAAGTCAGTCATTTCAGACTTTGTCTTTTCTGTAGGTTGGATTCAGGTTCAGTTTCTTCAGAGAAGCACCTTCCTATTTTTTGTTCGGTGAAGATATGTCCAGATGCCATCCTTCTGGGAATCAAGTATGGAAAGGGGGCTGAAGATCCCCAGATCAGTAGGTGTCTGTTCACAGAGTCCCTCTGTTCTTGGCCTTATGCACACCTCAGCCTCCCTGGCATCTGGAGAGTCCAAAGCTTCTGTTCAGTTTCTCTGGGGAAAAAAAAAAAAAACAAAAAACCTATGCCTATAAGAGGGGTGATCATGGAGATCTAGGGAAGGGACCTGTGAACTAAAGCCTGTATAAACAGTTTTGGATAAGATTGCAATGCTGGTTTTCAGTATTTTGCAGTACTGTGTTAGAAATTTTTAATTGAAGTACATTATACAAACAGAAAAGCACACAGATTCATGAATGATCATAACCATGTAATCACTACCCGGATCAAGAACTTGAGTAACTCCTTTATCACTTTTGACCAGGAATAAAGTTAAATCATTACCTGGTTTAATAGCTGAACCCACGTTACTGGCTAATGAGAGTTTCTTGTGTCATGACGAGACTTTGCCTGTGGCCTTGTTCTGTTAAATGTGTTCATTGATTTGGATAATGCCATTGAAGGCCAACTTATCAAATTTATGAATACGGCAGAGGACAAAAGCTAATGCTTTGTTCTACATGACAGAATCAAGATCCAACAAATGTTTTGTCTTCATTTAAAGTTCAGCTGCATAAAATAGGATGAAAGTTACAGATCTAGATAAATAGCAATGTGTGCCTGAACAAACAGAATTTAATAGATAACAAATAGTAACTTATCCAAAAGTTTAGGCAATCTTAAGCTGGTTTATCTGCAAGCCAAAAAGATTGTAGAGCGGTAAATGGTCTCATTTTATTCTACTTTGGTTGGCTGCACATGCAAAAGCATTATGTTTACTATGTCAAATCCTATGACTAATATTCAAAAGAGAGTAACCAGGAATGCTTTAAGGTCTAGCAATAATGACAAATTAGTTTTAAGTAAATACACAGGCCTAGTGTGAGCAGCTCTATCAAATATGATAGTAGCTAATTGTCAACTCATTACATTTACCTGGAGCCGTGAGCCCTGAGAAAGTGGCACAGGACCTACATAGACCTTGATTGGGAGCTAGACCCTGCTGTTTACTGTGCGACCTGTTTACGACAGGTTGCCTACCCGAGTCTTATTGTCTGTAAAATGGGAATATGAATGCGTACCATGGAAGGTTTAAAGGATTAAACACAGCTTTAAAAAACCCAGCAAAGTTCCTAACATAATAGAAACAGCAGCAACAAAAAGCTGCATATTAAAGAAGGCAACTGATGTTTGATTTCCTGAGTTAATTGACAAATTTTTTTTCAAATGGACTGTTAGAGGCATGGAAAATTTGGAACTAATACTTACCCATTTCATCAAACTTATTTCTCCATGTGCATACCGATTGATGGACTCAGCTTTTACAAATATTTTTCTGTAAAATGTGCATAAAGATACTCGAGAAAATAAATCGGTATAAACACCAAATTCACATTAAAACAAAATAGCTATTCATAGTAGTATATTTTAGATTTATTATGAACAAAAACTTTATTTTATTTTTAATTTTATTGGAAATTTTATTTTTAATTTTATTGGAAATTTTACACTGAAATGATGTTTATCAGCCATTCTATCAGTCTTTTTTTTTTTTATATTTTAGTCCAAATGAATCATTTTTATTTTTCAGTATCTCTTATAACACCTCAAAAATAAAAGTCATTTTCCTTCTGTGAGAAGTGCTATGCTGGATCGAAATATAGTTCAGGTGGCTATTGCCCCCAACAATTTAATTTCTTAGAAGACTGAGGATTGACTAGTAATTGCTTTGGAAGCATTAATTCATTGTGATGAGGACAAGGAACAAGAAGGAAACAGTATTTTGAGACTTCACTATTAAGAATTAGTCCCTTTGGCAGCTTCAGGCTCTATAGCTTTAATGGTTTACAGCCTGAACAGTCCCAGGCTGAAAACTTGGCCACGATTAACATTTCATTCTGCCCAAAGGAAGGTTGGGAAAAGTTCTCTTTCGAAAGAAGGAGAAAGAACTGAGTCACAAAATAACCTTGACCTTTTATAATGAACATTACTTAAAAGCACAGCTCTAGTCTAAGAAGTATATTAAGTCTACAAAGTCTGGAAACAATATTTTTCTTACAGATTGTACCTGTGCTTTGAGACAAAACTTTACCTGTGGTTTTAGTCTTTATAGATACCCTGTTTGAGGTTTTACTTGTTCTTGTCTTTTAGATCTCAAATTTTATCTATACCCTACCATAATGCCCCATTTTCTTATCTCCAGTGATTAATTAGCCTGAGAATAGGCACCAGACCCAAGTCTGCCAGGCTAATCCAAAAATCTTTTCCTTGGGATGTTACAGATGACCACTGAGAGAGAAAATGCTAAAAGAATCTACAGTAAACCCTATAGATGTTCCTCTCACTGACTAGAATGAGGCTAACACAGAGGTTGAGGCAAGGCAATAACCCGTAGGTAGATGGATAGATAGACAGAGAGTCTTAATGCTAGTGGAGTCTGGGAAGAAGTTGGGAAAGAAGCCAGCTCTATTTATGTAAATTAATAAACATCTCCTCTCCTCTCCTTCCTTTCCTTCCTCTTATGCCATTTTGAATTCAGTTTATTTTATTCGCAACAAAGCAAGTCCTGACTAGTTCACCTACCCAGGACTTGGAAGCCAGTAGAGCGATATCCCAAGTTTCCTTTGGTTACAAGGTGTATTTCCATGTGAACTGGCAGGAGTTGGCAGGGGCGATGGGTTCTTTCTTTCTTAAGCTCAGAACAATACTTCTCTCCTATCTGCAGGCATCCATAATCATGAGCTGTTTCCTGTAGTTATGGAAGCGATTGCAGCTGAATAAATGCAGATTTTGAGCAAGCTATGTTTGATTTGTTGAGGCTCAAATGGAATATCAAATGTCAACCGAGGAGCATAGTTTCATCTCTTAAAGAATTATATTCTTTCGGGCAAATATTTATTTAGTTTCAATTATGTATGAGCTCTGCTAGGCACTAGGATACGCTAGGGGGCGTGAGAGATATTCCTGCCCTCATAAAATATATAGTATACTGGAGATTATGGTTGATTTAAGAAGCAATTATTAAAAAGCTAAGAGGGGAGAGAGGCACAAGGAACTTTGGGATCACACGGCAGCAGGATCTACTCTTGCTTGATGAAAGCTATTGGGGAAGGTTCTCATAGGAAGCAATGTTTAAGACCTTGACAACAAATGTTACCTAGAAATGGAGCAGGGAGGGGTTGGGGAGAAAGGGAAGAATGATCCAAGTAAAGGGAATAGCATGTGCTAAGATCTAGTGATAGTGAGCATGGAATATGCCACATCCTGCATGAAGAATGGAAGCAAAGGGAGACAATGGTGAGAGAAGTTGGAGAAATTAAGCTAGCTTATGGTGTTCTTTGAAGTTTGTTTCTGAAGCATTTTAGATAAGGGAGTTTGCTCTGCCCTGAGGGGTGCATGAGAGGCAAACCAAGGTGGAAGAAGGGATGATCATGGGGATTTGCAGCTTTTTTTTTTCTGTCAGAATGCCTATGACTCCCTTGCTTTACATTTCTTCTCCTAGGTAATCTCGTCACTTCAGGGTGCAATTTGAGCCCCTTCTCTATGAGGTGCTTTTGCCCTGGCCCCTGTTGGCTTTCCAGCCAAGCATGGGTTAGTCATTTCTCGGGGTGGATGAATTCAATGGCTAATGAAATCGCAGAGGTGTAAGAAGCAGCCTGAACAAGATAAGGAGATGAGAAACTAGTTCCTAGTAAGAGGTGAAATTAGATTAAAGGGACAGTCTTTGGGTTGTTAGGGTTTCTGCAAGTGTTAAGTATAAACAAAGTCGAGTCAAATATTAATTTGCTGAGACAAGGAATCAGGCAGAGCAAGTAACTCATAGAAGCTTGGAAGAATCCTTTATGAAAGAATTTTGAGCAACATGGCAGCTGAACTTAATTTCCTTACACAAACTGGGAGACATAATGACTCAGTGTGTTTGCTAACACTTCCTGCCACAGGGGGTTCCCAAGCGGCTGGGGTGTGGTGTTATTGACATTTATTGTATATTGTTGTTTTCAAAGTGTTTTAAGATACTGAACAAGTCAGTTTTTCCCAGACTTCAATTCTGCTAAATCCAATTGAAATAAACTCTCTTACACATGGTGATTGGTTCTAGTCAGAGAATATGCTTGTTACTGGATTAGGCAATCTCGAGTCTCTGCGCTGAAGAATGAGCTCTGAGTTCCTCTCTGGCAGGAACTATGTGGTAATCAATTATATGTTACTCGCCCGCCACATCCCACAAGGCAACTACCAAGATCTGGCATACAGTAGGTTCTAAATAAAAGTTCACTGAATTAAAAAATGAATTGAAAGCCCTACAGTATACCATGGAAATAATGCTGTATTTCTCCACCACTCTCTGATCACTTCTTATTTATATAAACTTGTACTAATTATTTAACTTCTCTATATTTTCAACTTTTTTGTAAAAGGTGGTTAGATGGAAGATTAAAGCCAATAGTACAATGCTAAGTTCAAAGATTTTAGATATTAAGGTTATTAGCAATGATAATCTTTTAAAGGTGAATTGGTTATTTTCTTGAAATCTTTAATGTTTGAAAGACATAAAGTTCTCATCTGAAGTTAAAAAGTTAGGACACATGTCTCTCTTTCTTCAACAAGTATTTATTGAATCTCTTATACAGGTTCCCCTCAAGGTGCTCACCTTCTAGAAGGAAAAAGAAAGCACCACAAGTGAAGAAACATTATTTCGCGATGAGAGTGATGAAGGAAATTATCAGGAAGATATGATAGTACCTGGGAGTGCCTACTGCATCTAAGAGCCTGAGAGAGTGGTACTTGAGGAGACGGGAGATGCAGGCAGGAGACAGATTCTATAGGACTGTGAAAACCAGGGTAAGAACTTGGAGATTGATTCCAAGTACATTAGAAAGCTGCTGGAAAGTTTTAAGCAGAGGAGTGGTATAATCTGATTACGTTGTGAAAAATGGGCTGCTGTGTGAGTAGTAAATTCGGGATGGGGGGGGCAGGTAAGGAAGCAGGGAGATGAGGAAGGAGGCGATTGCAATGGTCCATATGAGACAAATATGTGGCTTAGATTGGGGTAGTGGCAGTGGTCTTGGTGAGAAGGGGTCAATTATATACATATGATAAAATCGATAAAAATTACTGAGGGGAGGCATGGGGAAAAGAGTGCGAGAAAGTGTAAACTGGAATTTTATTGAACAAATACATAATGAGGCCATTTCTGAGGTGAGCAAAACAGATATTTATTTATTTATTTATTTATTTATTTATTTATTTATTTATTTATTTATTTATTCTGTGGGGGAGGTAGCAATGATCTAGCCTTGGATAAGATTATTAGAGATTCAAGTAGGTATGATTATTGATTATCACGAAAGATTAGCTTACTGCTGTGCATATCTGTGCAACTTAGCTCGTACAGTAAATAAAGATCTTATTTATTTATAAGATTTATTCATTTAAAAGATGGTCAGTCATCCTTTGTGATATTTGCCTGATGAGAATGTGGCATTTGATTTCCATTTTGGCAACTTTATTCCGAAACACAGATATATCATATTAGTAGAAAAATTAAGGCCTATAAAGCAATACGTTTTCCTAGCTACGGGAACCTAGCATAACATTTTGCTATTATACTATCTTTTTAATTTCATTTTTTGGAATCTTGTTTTTAAATAGCAGAGTATGTCATTTTAAGTTAAATCTGATGAACACCACTACCACATTTTGTGATTGTTAAAGATATATCACTTTTATAGTTGGTAAGGGTACAGAAAATAATCATTTCTTCACAAGTAAGAGGAGAACACAAATTCAATTCATTGTTGGCTCCTTATGTAACATGCTAAGACTTTTTCGATTTATAGTATGTTTTCCTCAAATAGAATCAGCTCAGATCCAAAAAATAAAATGAAGGAGACATTCTAAAATATATCTTTGAGTTAATAATATTTCTCTTTAACCTCATATATCCTTGCTTTGGAATTTAACCTCTGTGAATTCAGGTGGCTTATCTGTAAAACATGGATGATAAAATGAGGTCATCGTGAGAATCAAGTTAGAAAATGCAGGTGAAACTCTGCAAACACTGAATCACTTTATATATGTTATGTGTTTTTTTCTTTAGCTACTGTGTGTCTCGAATAAGATATATAGATTCCTCAGTTTGATTTAGCACTACTCAGCTAGCTATAAGGAAGTTAAATTCCCCATACTTAATCACACCAAAGTAGATGAAGTTTACAAAGTTTCTAAGACCCTTTAATAGAGATATTATTAGATTTTCAGCTATCTCACTTGTGCTTTTTTCTTCCTTTCTTGCTCTTATTATTTCTTCCTCTTCTTCCTCTTCTCTCTCTCTTTCTCTCTCTCCTCCTACCCATCCCTCACTCCCCTTTTCCCTCCCTCACTCTTTTTCTCTTACACAAATCTCACCTAGATTCTTGGCTAAACTCTATTCCTTTTACTGTAGTGCTCTTCCTGAAAGAAAGAATACATTAAGTCACTCAAGAGAAGACAAAACTAGCTCCCAGACTGAGGCTAAGCCACCAACAGGCTTCTGCTGGGCAGATAAAATTCATGCCTCATGGCCCTCCTTCTGCCTAGTAGTATGTTGGATTCCGGTCCTCTCCCAAGTTACATATCTCTAGGTGCAGGTCCCTGGAGTAAGTCATGCAATGAAGTGTGGAGCAAACCAATTTGTCTTCTTCATTAACTTGGAGCAAGACTCCACATAGGAGTTACTTTTCAACAAAAGGGCCAAGTAAGTATTGGGTTTAGGGTATAGGAGAATCCTGATTTAACTTCAATAGCAATAATTATGTAATGATACTATGTTAAAGTCAAAGTTGTAGTTATTGGTAAATAGGGTTTGAGCATCCCCTTGACGCATGGACTGTATTGTTTTTGTTTTTGCAAATAATCATGTGGTTGAACACTCACCCACCTGTAAGATTTTAGCTGTCATTCTTTCAGTGGGGTTGGATTTGTTGTCATCCACAAAGCTTTTTTTGCAATTAAGGATGCCGTCCTTTTAAAGAGTAAGAGATTTGCTTGTTTGTTTGTTTATTTTTTCTCTTTTACCTGAATCGTTGGGTAACCTGAATTTTGACTTCATTAATCAGTCTAGATGGTCAGCCCATCTAGAAGCAGAGAGGCTTTCCAAATGTTGGTCAAGGCAGGAGAAACTTTAATACATATGTGTGGACACAACATATGTTTACATACATTTATGATTTTGTAGCCTTGCAGGGAAACGAGCAGTTTTTGCAGATAAGAGACTTCACTTTGATGTCTTATGTGTTGTATAAAACAAAGAGGGGAACAGCTTTCTTTGTTGGACACTTGCGATTAGAAAAGGTACAAAATAGACCATGGATTGAAAAGCAACATAATACCTAAAGCATGATTATTGTTTATAATGAAAGTTTTCAGTACTTCTTTGTACATCTACCTGATGTTTAATATTCCTGAGCACTATAAAGTTAGCATTTTACATCACAGAGATGTTATATATTGCTTGTCTTGGGCAGCTTTCATCAGCTGGAGGGAAAACCAATCACTCTTTGAGATGTTTATCTGATGGAAATAGTCAATTTGATTTT
>CM053512.1:42567190-42609145 GCA_028627145.1 Eidolon dupreanum | reverse complement strand
GCTAGCGCTTCTCAGTAGGGGATGGGATTTTGCACATTAGATTACTTTATCCCATTGTGCATTAGACTATTTGTCCTTTGCACCTGTTCAGGGTGGTACCCAGGCATATCTATATTGAAAAAGTTTCTAACCTTTAGTTGGGGACTGCTGTATCCAAAGTTTCAAAAACCACCCACCCACCCATCCAATTTATTTACTGTATAGCTGTAGGTAAAATCTAAACACTGTTTTCTGCAAGTTGCTAGTCAATTAATCCAACTTACTTCACTGAATAATATTAAGCAATAGAAAAGGTTATTTCTGGGATATACAGATGTCTACATACACACAGTTGTTTCTCTCGTGCTTTCGTATTTTTTTCACCTTTATGTCTTTGTATGTCTTGTTATCTCAGTATCTTAAAAGATTAGCGCTATGCTCATTCTCATTCTCAGACTGCGTTTCTTTAATAATATTCTTTGTTTTGTTATTCCCACCCTTTCTGTCTTCTGTGAGGTCTTCAGAATCATTTTACCGTGTAACAAAAATTTCCTCTTTTATTTTGACTAAAAATGCTTTAAGGTATGAATCTGAGAGAAATGAAAGTATTTTATATTTTTTTGTTTCTCAGAAAATTCTAGCAGTTTTATTAATATTGATAATATACTTCTCATTATAGTTGTTCCTATACAAACATAACATTTTTTTTCAGAAAATCATTTTATTGATGTCTGCATATTTATTAATTTAATGGGAAATAGCTCTGTTTGGGTCTGCATCATACAGGAAAATTACAGTTCTTAACACTCTGCTCATTGATCAGTTATTTTCCCTTAACTGCCCAAGACTGGTCAAAGTAAGATGTTCTCAAGATAGAAGCTTATTGGGTACACAGTAGTTAAGTTGAAAATACTTCACAATCCCACTCTGTTCTTTTCTAGTCTCTTGTAGTAGGATTTAGAGACATTTCATTGCTCTACTAAAAGGTGTACTTTTAGGAACTACATGCCTGGTTATAGGTTCGTGTAGTCCAGTGGGCAGAGAAGGGAATGAATCTCAATTTTGATGTTTCTTGTGTGGTTGGTCAGCCAATAACATGTCTCTGGTCTATCTCCTAGACTTGGCTGATAGCTCCCACCCTCTGTCTTAACTGTCAGGGATAGGGCTCATTCCCAGATTGGTGAATTTCTTGTACTTTTCCAAGTTTGCCCAAAGAACACCTCAGGTTTGCCTAATGAACACCCTATCCTTCCTGCTTTTACATACATTAGGGACCTTTGACGTTTCTTTGTCTCCTTTCATATAGTATAGCTTTTTACTCAGGAATGGACGATTTGAGTTGTAGTTATAGAATGCTTATTTAAGGTTTGATTTAGACTGTGTTTTGTGCTCACATTTTCATCCAGCTTATAATTCTAGTTAACATCACATTCCAATTTAAAACATAAATTTTATAAACAGGAAGGTATACCTGGACCTCAAGTGCTTTCTAAAATTATGTTCTTCCATTTTAATTAATGTGTAGCTGTGCATAACATTCCATTTTAACACATTATTGCCATTGTATTGTCTCTAATCTAATTATTTCTGCTTTTTTCATCAATAGTTTCGCTGGCGTTTTGTCTAGTTCAGCAGTCTGCAAGTGTTCTCAGAATACTAAAAAATGGCAAACGAGCTTGGGAAATTGTACCAAATACCCCTCTTGAGGACTCAAAGTCAAAGTACATATTAACATAAGAAAAGATCTGAGAAGTTTTAAAGGAAAACGGAAAACATGTGAAGTCTATTTAATGTTTTAAAGAACTTAAAAATAAAGAACTTATTTGTGTAGAGGAAGGCTTTTTCTTGGCACAGTTATGGATTTTTTTCTTAACACTAACTTGAGAAATGCTAGTCCATTTTATCATCATTATTACTTGAAATCAGGAGCTTTAGAGCTTATTTATTCATTCGTTGTTTTCTTCTTACTTTTTTCTTTTAATTACTTTTTAAACTTTTTTATAGAAAATATTTTATCTTTTTACAATTTAAAAACAGTTTAATTTATTTTAATAAAAATGAAAAAAATTAAAGCTGTGATAATGTTTCTGAGTTCACCTTTGACCAATCCTAAAGATTTTGACATTTAACAAACTCATTATTGCTATTTTAGAAATAAAATGTTTAATTTTTAATTTTTTCTTTAATCTCATGTTTTTTAAGAAAAAGTTTTAAAATTGCTAGTTATATGCCTCTTTTCAAAATTTTATGACTTTCCAGTTTCATTGTATGGTGATTTCTTTTTTATTTTTTAATTGAAGAAATGATTTAAATTTTCCCCCTGTCTATCTCCCCCCTATCCTTTGCTTTTTATAATTTATCAAAAATTTCTTTATGACCAATTATGTAATTAGACATTATGTTTCACGTATTCATTAGGAGATGAATTCCCTGTTTCTAGGTTATTGAGTTGTATGTGTTTCGATTAATTTTATCTTAAAAAAAAATCTCCACTATCTTTCTATCTACTTGACTTATTGTTAAGACACTTTAGTCTCTTTAATTTGTGCTTTGATTATTCTCTACTTCTGTTTAAGATTTTTGCTGTTTATGATTTTCTCAATGAGTTATTCAGAGTTATGCACTCGGATAGTGTAACTTTTCAAAACATTCCTGCTTTTTAAAAAAAGTTAAAGTCGATTACATATAAGTCGTTTCCTTTTCTTGTTTTTTTTATTTTTTTTTTTTATTTTTGGGTTTGTCTTTCCGTGTCCTTCTCTCCAAGATAATTTTTCTCTTGACATCATAACATAAAGACACTCTGGTCTTCCATATGTATCTATTAGCATTGTGTTAGTTTCCTGTGGATTCTGTAACAAGAAATTACCAGAAACTTGATGGTTTAAAACAAGTAAAATTTATTCTCTACAGTTTTGGAGGTCAGAATTTCTAACTTGGCATCACTGGGCTGAAGGGAATGTGTCGGCAGGGCCGCTCCTCCCTCCAGAAACTCTGGGGAGGACCCTTCCCTCGTTCAGCTTCCTGAGCCGCCAGTATTCCTCAGTTTGTGGCTCCCACTGCACCAGTCTCTGCCGTGGTAGTCACACTGCCTTCTCCTCTTCTGGTATGTGGAACCGCCCTCTTACAATGATACGTGTGATGGCATTTAGGACCCACCCAGACAATCCAGCATAACCTTCCCATCTCAAGACTCTTAATCACCGTTCTAGAAACCTTTCTGTTTTTGCTAATGAGATAACATCCACAAGGGCCAGAGGTTAGGATATTGATATCTATCTGTTAAGGGGTCATTTTTTCAGCCTTCCACAAGGTAAAAACAAGACAACTGGGTCACAATGGACTGGCTTATGCGAAGCCCCACATGATCAAACCGAGACTTAATTACAGGTTTGGCTCTCCCAGAAATGGAATCGTGAATATTCAACGAGAAGACTCCTACTCAGCACAAGCGAGGTAGTCTGCCTGTTAGACCCCTTCCATCCGCTAAAGGAAAGTAACTTTGCAATAAACAACCCACTTTTTTATTTTTGCCCAGTATAACTTCATTGTTCTTGCCCCCTTATGCCTATAAATCTTTTATTTTGTGCAGCTCGTTGGAATTCCTTTCTATCTGCCAGATTAGATGCTGCCTGATTCAAATCGATTTTTGTTCAAATAAACTCAGTTTCTCTTTTCACATCACCAGTCTTTACTCTGTCTCTTAACCAATTCTGTTACTTTTCTCTCCTGTATTAGTTATCTGTGGCTACGTAACAAACCACCCCCAAAAGTCGGTGGCTTAAAAACAGTCATTTGATTTTTTTTTTCGTAAATCTACGAGTAAGCAATTCAGACTGGGCTCAGCAGGGCGGTTCTTCTGCTAGCCTTGCCGTCGTTCACTTAGCAGCTGGCTGGTTCAAATGGCTTCACTTATGTCTGACTGTGCAGGCTGCAGTTTTCCAGCGGGACAGAGGGAACTACACTAGCATGTGGACTCAGGGAGTTGTGATTCTTTGAAGGTCATTAATTTAAAAATTTTCAGCAATTTCCTGCATCAGATCTATACAAAATTATTACCAGAATAAGTATATTGAGAAGATTCTTTGTTCTTTCACACATACTTTAAAAAAGCATTAAACTTCCATCATGTTACCAACCCTTCAAGTTTGTAAGAAAAACGAAATGTATTTATATAATTATATGTGTATATTATGTATATTATTATTGTTTTTATTATATATTAATTATATATCAATCAATACAGTTATATAGAATTACAAGTTCTCGTTTATGCTGTGCTTATGTTTTTGGGTTATTTTTTCATGCCGTATGAACAATTAGATAAGAAAAATTTTATGGTTAACATTTAATTCCTAGGGAAGTCATTACCTCAGCAGGCACGAGGCCAGCCATGGTTGTGTCGGGAGACATTCTGCAGGTAATTTTTATGCACCCGGAGAATTTCTGATTGTTTCAAAACTGAGTGAAAAGATAAAAAAAAAATAGAAATAATGTTATTATTTTTGCTACTGTGCTTTTAAAAATGGATTGATTATAGTTTTTTTTTTTTTTACCAGTTTTTAAAAGCTACAGAAATCACATAGCCTAGAGGTAGTTTTCATTAAAAAAAAAAAAAAATTACTGCTTGCAAGTAACCATATGTGGCTAAATTGATTGCATGTGTTGACTCAATTTTTGGAAGAAATAATCTTAGTCATACTTACTACAAGACCTTCTTGTTCTCTGAGAAAAATGTCACTTTGCACAAAAAAATGTTAAAAGCAATGCAAAACAACATGTGACAAAAAAAAATAAAATATTTTTTTGGGCTTGATTCCAAACCTAAGTGCTTGTGTGGGATTTCAGAATGATGTTTAGAGATATATTCTGCAGGATCCCATTTCTGTGACATTTTGAAGGTAACAGATTAAAAGTATTGCCAATTAATATTACATTTCATCATTTCTAGCAGAAATCCCAAAATAAAGAAGATAAGGACTTTCTGAAATTCAGAATGTAATTGGTAGTTGAAACTGTGTGGTAGTAAAATATTATGTTTGAATTTGAAAAAAAGTGGAGATCTACATGAAAGTGATTTTTATTTATACTTGAGATATCCCTTATGAAAGAAACATAAAAAGAAAGTTATTTAAGGATGTATACTTTTCAGGCCTACTATGAGAGAGTGAAATTTAGGGTGAGGAAGTTAGAGTTCAGAAAAAGCAAAAACACCAGACAGTGATTTAAATTAAATATTCGAATTTAGTCTGAAGACAGCAAGGTTGAAGAATGCTGGAAGTGTCTAGAGGAAACTGAGAGCCGAATGGGACCGTGGGCGAGGCCTCAGACACCATCTCGTTATTCCTGGGGCAGCACCTTGCCCTTCCAAGAGACTCTGTCTTTGATAATTGCTCTTGGCCAACCCTACACTGTCCTTTTCCTTCTCCTCACCTGAACGGAGATTTTGTGATCATTCCAAAGACAGGTCTTCAGCACCTGGCCCCAGGCTCCCCGCTAAGCCTGCTCACTCTGGAGTGGACCCGGAACCCCATTCCTAGTGAGTTTCCAACACGTTTCTGCCTTTCCCAGCCTCCTGCCTTGCTTTCCTCAGATCACCTTATATTGACCTAGGAGCCATATTTCTACCAAGCTGTAGCTGTGGTGTTTTCTCCATACCTATGAATACGTGCTCTGGTAGGACTTTCTTGTCCTAATGTGACCACCTCTGTTTTCCACTGTCCACACTTACATTATGCCACTGGGGTTAGCTTCAGCATTGTTTCTGCATCTGCTCCCTACCAGTCTGGCTGTGCTTTAGCCATATCAATACAACAAAATCACTCTTGCAAAAAAAGGGGGAAGGACTAGAAGAACTGACTATCTTTCTGTGTAAGAGAGGGAAGAGGGAAAGGAAGAGAGAGGCAAGAAAATCTGTTGAGGACACTAGGCTGGTACTTTCCATATATAATCTCTACATTTAATTCCTAGAGCTCTCTATGAAGCAGCTTGTAATAATCCCATTAAGTAAAGATGCACATAGTTAATAACAGGTGGAGTTTTTCTGACAAAGACTGTGTTTTTTCCACCACAACATGCTGCTTCCTTCGAAGTTTGAAACATCTGAAGTGGAAAGAATTTGCTTTTTCTGTATGACATAATGGTGGTACCTGAAATTAAATATTGAAGAACTTGGAATTTGGGGCAGAGATATGTGAAAGCCGATTAGATTTTTTTTTGAACATGCAGACATTAAAAAATGATAAAGGGTCGTAAAGTTCCCAGAGAGTAATCAGAATACACATGTATACAAAAAAAAAGATCCGAAGGAGAGGCAGTATATTGAAGGCTTTACAGAATAAAGTAGACATTTTTATCTGTTGCGGTTGTTAATAATGAACACAGGTAACAAAGGCAAGAGACATGAATGTAGTAAATAAAAAAACATTCCTTTCTCTCTCACTCACCTCCCCCTCCTAAAAAAAAAAAAAAAAAAGGAAAACGAAATAATCAATGTAAGACTATCAGACTATCAGGATGGTGCCAGAGACAAAGAAGCTCTGGAAAGACAAAGGCACTTCTAAAACATTTTACGTGCTCAAAACAATGAAATGCTCGTTGGCATAGAGAGATTTCTTTGCGTCTCTCTTCCTTCATACAGTGTTTTGTGAGCACGGCTGTGCACAGTCATGCTGGGCACGGATGATGGAGTCACGCCTTCCACATGGGTTATTCTCATTTATCTCCAAAGTTCAGGGCCAGTTGCTGATCTGCTCCCTTAAATCCATCTAGTCTTTTTTTTTTTTTTTTTAACCTAAATGATGGCACCCAACATTTCCCAGTAGCGCCTACCAGAAACTTAGAAGTCACTCTGGATGTCTACTCTGTCTCACCCCACCATCGGCAAGCCCTGTCAGTTCTACTTCTTAATCTTTCTCACATTTGCCCACCACTGTCTGTGACCCCCTGCCCCCCACCTCTATCCTGGTCCAAGCCAGCGACATCTCCTGCGTGGACCACCACAGGATCTCCTGACTTCTCTGTTGCCATCTGGGCTCCTCCGTTCTTTCTCCACACCAGGGGTCAGCAAATTTTTTTCTGTAAAGAGCCAAATAATAAATATTTCCAGCTTGGCCAGCTCTATGGTTTCTGTCCCAGCTATTCAGCTCAGCCATTGACAGGGAAAGCAACCAGAACCAGTTCATGTGAAGAATTGGTAGTGGTATTCCAGCAAAACTTTATTTACAAAGTAAACAGTAGCAGGGTTTGATGAACTAACCACAGTTACCGTGGGGCTAGGGATCCCACTTCAACGGGAATTGAATCACGTGAGATCCCTGCTCAAAACTATTTAAGTGCTTCTCACTGATCATAGGAATAAATTGGCAATGTCTTGCTTCTTTGTTCTGCTTATCTTGAGCTCCTTCCTCCGTGATCATTTCCAGCCAGTCTTATTGGCCTCATTTGATTCAGGTCCTTGAAAGCTTGAGGTTCCTTCCTGATCTGGGGCCTTTACACAAGTTGTTTTTCCTCTCCGTGGAAAACTTCGCTTTCTTAACTCCCACTCAGCCTTCTGTTCTCAGCTTAAATGTCACTTTCTCAGGGAAGCCTTCCCTATCCTTCCTAAAAAACTAATTCAGGTTCTTCTGCTATATCTATACTTTTTTTTCATGACCTTTATCTCAATTTCAGTTGAATAAATACTCGTGTGATTGTTTCTCTGACATTTAGTTCCTTGCTGCTCGTCTGCAGCGTCTGAGGGTCAGGCAACATGTCTGAAGTTTCAGCTGTGAATTGTCAGCATCTAATCCCGTTCCTTGTGTCATGGGCACTTAGAAAACATTTGTGAAATAAATTTAAGTCTATGATTTCTACCTGTAATGTGAAAATTGATATTAGAGAGACTGTTGCAAATCAGAGAATCGAGGTGAAGTAGAGACTGTCGTAAGGTTTGACTAGCAGCCATGGGGCGGGGGGCACGCTGATTTTGCAAGAAAAACTTTTTAGCCAAGCCATATGAAACTGCCTACATTTCACTATTCTTGACCTACAAAAAAGACAGTTTCATACGCCTCAATGCAATGCTAAATATTGTGTGCCCTCTTTCTTACATCCGGCACCCAAAGAACTCAGTGAAACTGCAGTACTATGATGTCACAGTGCCCACCTGGCTTATATTGCATTGAACATTGTATTTAATAAACTCTGATGGATATGAGGTCCTGGGGGTAAGAAAGAGGAACTTGCCAATAGGATCTAAGCTGGAAGAAGAGCCTGCAGTAACACCTGGCAACTCAGTCATGATAATACAAAATCTTTGGAGCTAGTCGGCCAACACTATAGGAAAAAGATGGAGAAGCTTAATGAAATGAAAAAGGACATTGATTTTGCACATAATGGCTTTCTGGGAAAATTGAAATGCTAATGCCTTCCAGGTTACAGGAGAAAACATATCTCGGAAAGTAATTCAGAGAAACAAAAGAAGAAAGGAAAAAAGCTTGAGTTTGCGTTTATAAAAAGTAGGCATGTAATTAATTCAGTAAAGGAACATGTTATGGGTTGCCTAATCATAGGAAGTAATTATAAATATGATTTAAAATGTTAACATTTCCTGAAAGTTTTGGAAAATAAAATAGGAAAATTTTTTTTTGTAATAATGTCATATAAGTTTTAGACTGCATATGAGGACCATGATCTCTTGTGTGCACTTTTAGCTTTATGATTCATAAAAGGACTAGGAGAACAAAAAATATTATTATACAGAAATGTAAACATATTTTATATGCCATATATGATACCATGCATACCGACATTTATTCATTTTGATGTCATGTTCCTTACACATTTTAAATATCAATCTGTGCCATTTTTACTGCAAAATCTTTGTTTTTGATCCTTAATTTTCTGTTTTGAATCATTCCAGTTAACTTTTGCTCCTGCAACACCACTGAAGGTTATTATTTCCATCATTATCATCAGTGTCCAAGTTGCTAAATACAATGGTAATTGCAGTAGCAGTTGACCTCGTTGATCATTCCTTCCTTCTTATAATAAACACTTTTTACTTGGCTTCCAGGGCTTGGTTCCGTTGTTCTCCTCTTACTTCACTGGCTGATTCTTCTCCGCTGTCTTTCACAGTTTCCCCTCAACTTCCCAAACTCAGATATTTAGAGTACTCTAGGAGTCTGTCCTTGAACCTCTTCCCTGTTTGCATGCATTCGTTAGTCAGTGATGTTCAAACTTATTTTGATCCCTATGCAGTGAAAAAATACATTTTGCAATATTCCTGAGCATTCACGCGCATGCACACACACACACACACACACACACACACACACACACACACACTCTTCACAAAACAATATACTTTGATATATTCTCTTCTCTTTTCTATTTTATTTAAAAATTCTCTTCACACCCACTAAATTGATGTCACTGCTCACTTAATGAGCCACAGCTTGTGGTTGAAAACACATTTTTCTAGGTGGTCTAATACAGTTTCATGACTTTAGATGCGACTTTTATGTGGGTGATGCCTAAATACGTGGGTAGTTTCCACATTGCATGATAGTGTAGGACCATAGAAATAACTGCACAGACTGAAACCTTGCATAGCAATCTTCATAATCAATGGGAAAAGTTACTATCTTTAAAACCTTTTGTTAAACCATTGAATTGTCTTATTTTAATTAGAAATATATAGGGAAATGAAAAAAATAGTAAGCCTAGTGTTATTTACTACACTGTAACTTAAAACTTTAATAAAAAGATAAAACCATTAACAATTAGTGTTTTATTTCTTTGTAAGAAACATATCTAGAGTAGTTTGAACAGTGATTGCTTCCTCTTTCTTGTATAAATTATGGTACAGAATGAGCATCTTTTCAATTCCTCAGCAAATTGTCATTTTCCGTCTTAAGTTGGGATCAACTTCCCACATTTTATCCTTTTCAATGTCGTGAAATATCTCTGAAAATTCCTTTCATGTGAAGTTTTCTTTTCTTTTCTTTCTTCTTCTTCTTCTTCTTCTTCTTCTTCTTCTTCTTCTTCTTCTTCTTCTTCTTCTTCTTCTTCTTTTTGGCCAGCATCACTCTCTCTAGGATATCTTTATCGCTTTCTTTATAACCACTTTCCTCATTTATGTCGGTAAGTTCCTCTGGTCGCCTATCTAGAGTCTCTCGGATGGTAGCAGTGTCAGTATTTTCATAATTGGCTTTTTCTTCTATAACTATTTGCATTCAGTTTGAATTCACTTCCTGCATTATCACTTTTGATTTCTTTGCTGAAATTCCATCTTTCTTGGCCAATTCCCTCTTTTAATTACCCATTTCAATAAAATGTTATATGTGTTTACACTGTGAGATAAGAAGGTAACGCGACTGCTTTATTGTCTGCCTTGCACCAAATGACGGATGTGCGACCCATCACCAACAGACTTTAAAAGAAGCGACAGGATTGGTCACTAATCACGATGGACATCTGTTGTTTTAGGCAGTGATTCGTGAATTGAAGAGCTAACACTTTATGTTCACACTTTATGCAAATACTCACATCTAATATACCATGGTTACTGAAATATGAGCCGTGTTTCTGGGGACTGGTATTATTTAACTAAACTGTGGTAGCTGACACTTATCCACCTTGGATCTGTGCCAAGCAAAGACTGCCTGTGTAACTTCAGCAGGGACTTTTCTCTGAACTCTAGCATAGTATATTTTAACCTGAATTTCTTAGAGGTAGTTTAAACTCAATATGTCCAAAATAGAACCTCAGAGGAATGAAGATTGACTGGCCAGTCCTACACAGAAGTAGCTAACTTTCATAATTGTTCACTCTTACTCCATTAAGGCCCTCATGTACCTTTTCTTCTAAGGGGCCAGATAATAATTATTTCTGGCTTTATGGTAGTACGAAAACAGCCATAGGTAATACATGAATGAACAGGCATGCCTATGTTACAATAAAACTTTATTTACAAAAATCAGGGGGCCAGACCATAGACTGTAGTTTGCTAAACCTGATCTAGACTATTCCAAAGATCTTGTGGCAGAACCATTCTCAAATCATCTTAGACACAGAAATCTGTTTTTAAATAAATCTTTGAACTAAGAAAAGAACTTTCGTAATCCTTTTCATAATATCTACCTTATTTTTAACAGCCCTGTGATTACCTCCCTTTCTAACCCATATCCTACAGATACAGAAGCCCATTTGCTTTTAACCCCTTTTCATGGACTTAGAAAAGATCTAATTCTTGACCCTTCTTTAATATTTGCTACACTGTTATGAGTATTAAGTCAGACTCCTGGCTTTTGTCCTGAAGGAAAACAGTTGTGTTCTTTTATTATAGTATTCTTTTTTTCCATACTAAAATAAGCTTTGTGATTTTTCTGAATCTAGGTTCTGCTAGTGTTCTTTCGTTTTGTAACCTTACTCATATAGCAGTCGAAATGGTAATCATTAGTATCTGCATATCATAGATGAAAGGGATGCTTTTCTATAAAGCCAGAATAAACACTTTTTAGTTATATGAACACTTGGTATTTTTTAGAGAAAAGCCTGGCATCTACTTTGGGAATAGGAAGATCCACATTTGGATTCCAGTGTTGCAGCTCTCTGGCAAAGTGATCTTGAGCAAGTTACTTTACTTGGTTTCAGTTTTCTCACCTGTCAGGTGAGATTATGAATACCAGGTCTGCACAATCTTGAAGGCTTGTGCTAAGGTAAAGTGATGATCAGATATGATAATGTGTGAAAACACTCTACAAATTGAAGAGCACTATAGGAATATCATAAGTTATATATTTTTTCTACTCGCTTCCCTTAATCTATGTTGCTATAGGCTTGGTGTACAAAAATTACTCTATTCCTCTACTGTTTACCATATTCTAACTAATAATTACCAACTTGCATTCTGAGTAAAACTAATTCAGCTGCTTTGTTTCGTGTGAGCTGCATTTTGGGAGATTGAGCCCTGTGTCATGATCTGTGGTCAGTCCTCTGTGCCAAGCTGGGGACATGATCACCATATAAAGCCGACTTCTGTACCTGAATTTTCACATGCCCCAAGGGCTCACCCGCCCCTCCTAGCTGCTCCCTCATTACCTGACTAGCTCCCATCTTGTCTATTTCCTAATCGGGGTTTGCTCACCTGGCTGTAGATGAGAATCTTAGGTCAGTTTGGTTTCCTAAGCTGAGTGTGAAAGGCTCCCTCTGCTCAGCCCAGACCCCTGCCCATCTGTGGATGGAGGTCAGAGATGAACGATCTCTAAATCCGTGGCCTTTCCAGATTATGCTACTGAAGATGCCTCTAATTCCAGGTATCACAAAATACTCCACCTTGTGTTGGAGTGGAGCTCTGTGTCATTATGCAACTTCACCTTTAAAGTTCTGCCACCAAGCAGTTTCTTCAGGTTAGTGTGTGATGCTTTTACTCTGCTTACAATGCCCAAAATGTTTCATCTGTTTCCTATCAAAACACATTTAGAGAATAACATTACGTATTCTTGGGCCATAGTTTTCCAAAGTCCAGCCAATTTCCTATTTAGTCTGTTTTAGAGACAGTCCAATGTAAAACAAGTTTAATAATTTATGTAATGGTCTTTTTTTTGGTACCACAACAGCAGTACTATTATAGAGGAATTCAGGGATAAAAAAAACTTTGATTTTGATATATAATACAATTAAAACCTTCATTAATTACTATTCTTTACTACTTTTTGTATTCTAAAGGGGTCTGGTTTTGAAGCTTTGGTATCTCGAGTGATTAGTTAAGTTGGGCACAGCCGAGATTCTTGTACAGGTGACAGCCCAACTCCAGGGAAAAAGAGGATGTATTTACTTCACAGAAATGACACATCCCAGATAGTGGTGGCTTCGGGCACGGTCGGATCAGAGTGGAAGTGCAATCCCAAGGACTTGGTCCTGGGTATTGCTGTTCTCTGTGTTGTCGCCTTTCTCAGACAGGCACTTCTCTTAGGAGGAACATTTCCCACAAAAATCCTCAACTGGCTCTCACTGGCCTGGCCTGGGTTATGTGCTCCCATCTGAGACAGAGGGATGGAGCTGGCTGATTGACCTCAGTCGTGTGGATGGACAATGGAGAAAAGCGTGGTGCTCTTACCCAACAAAGGAGATTCTGGACTGGCCAAAGCAGCAGGAGTCCACTTCAGACACCATTTGAGTAATATTTTAGGCATCTTGGTTTAGGGCCAATCTGGATCCTGTATGAATCAGCTCTATTCTGCCATTCTCCTCGCACCTGAGTTTATTGTTTTCTAAAGGACTGGGGATGAGGGGAGGATTAAACTGAAGCCCTTTTTGGTCAGTACTTATTAAATAATAATTCAGGCAGCCTGCTAGATCCTGCAGATTTAAATAGAGAAGGCACTGTTGGGGCTCTTGAGGTAATTACGCGTAATAGAAGACATGTAAATATAAATTCAACACAAGGCAATATTTACTATGATGTCATCATGCTTTGGATATTATGGGAGCAAAGGCACGTAGCCAATCTGGGAGCAGGGAGTGGGGTATGGAAAAAATGTAGGCAAGGTTTCCTGGAGGCTCTAACGTCTGAGCTGAATCTTGAAGTGTAAGTAACAGTTTCTAGAGAAAGAAGGGAGACCGAGGCATCCAGGCAGAAGGAACAATGTGCACAAATATGGAGATGCGATAGGGCTTAGGGTGCGGGGCGAGCTGCAAATGATCTAACATTGCTTGAGGGTGAAGTATGAGTCAGAGAGAGACTAGCGGGGTGGATGAAGGCCAGATGTTGGGAATCCACATAAGCTACCGAGAGTTTAGATGCAGTTTACACAGACTTCAGACTCTATCCCATGAGAACTAAGGAGATTTGAAAGGAGCTTACTCAGGGGAAGGAAAGTCCGAGCATTTCTTCTGGTGACCGTCTGGAGGATGGCCGAGGGGAGGGTCAGTCTGGAGGCAGGAAGACACCGTAGGAGGTACTTTAATAGACCCAGTGAGTGACGATGAGGGTAGTAAAGGCAAGAGTGTTCGGGAGAAAATGGATGTGAGAAATATTGGCAAAGTTAGGTCACTGGGTCTATGTGTGAAGGTTGTATTGTGGTCCAGGGTTCTTCCAGACATGAGTCTTCAGGTTAGGAAGGCCGTTTTGGTCAGGACAAAGCGACAGGTGTATTTGGAAGTACCAGAAGCCTCTGAGGAAGGAGTAGGGGAAGAAATTGGGCATCTGTCCTTTATTCGAGGCATGGTTATGCTGCGTCACGTTTTCCCCTCTATGGACCGTTTCATCGACATGTATCTACTGAGCATCTTCTATGTGGTGGTCACTGTGTTGGGATCCTAATAATGAATTAAACAATCATAATCCCTGTCCCCGAGCACTCTGCAGTTTAGTGGGGAAGACAAATGGATAATATGAACAGGTCATTTGAAACATGATTAGTGTTATAGTCACTAAAATAAACATGGTTTTAAAAGATGGAATAGTTTTTTATTTTTATTTTTCTATTTTTATTGTTTCAACGATAGTTGATATATAATGCTATATTAATTTTAGGTGTGCAGCACAGTGATTCGATATTTATGTAACTTACAAAGTGATCCCTCTCGATAAATCCAGTACCTGATACCATACATAGTTATTACAATATTACTGACTGTATTCCCCGCGCTATACTCTACACTAAAATAGAACATCTCCATGACTATTTTGTAACTACTAATTTGTATCTCTTAATCAATCCCCTCCACCCTTCACCCATCTCCATACCCTGGAATAGTTCTAATGCAGCCGAAGGGTCCATTCTGGCTTCAAGGCAAATGTGTATTAAGGACTGTAAAGTTCCGTGTCAGTAGCTGTGCCTGGGGTAATAATATATGGAACTGATTTGGGACTTCTTGGAGCTCATGGATGGTAGAGTGCATGGTAGAGTTCGTAATAGAGTTTTGAGCAATGCTTACACAAAGATGAGCACTAACGGCCAAAAACAGAGGTAGAGATTGTTGGACTGACCCCTAGTGCAAAGACTGGTCGCTTGAACATTGGGCAGATTTGGTGCAGGGCACTCCTGAGTGATATGTGTCCAGGTGTTTTAGAAGAGTGAGTGTAGTTTTCAAGTGCTCAATTTGCAGCCAAGAAGAGGTTTGTTTACACCTTCAGAAAAGTTGGCTCCTATAATTCTAACTTAGGAAAAAGGGAATAACGAGAAGTACTCCATATGCCTGGCTTATTAAAGATGCTTTTGGATACATAGTCTAGCTTCATGTTTGAAGGAACCGACCAGTAACCCACCTAATATTAACAACCACCACCAAAATAAACCCCAAAATAACAACAACATAAAAACTAGTTGTCTGGTAACTGCCAAAAGGTGGCCTTGGGTTGAAGCCAACTTGAAATTTGGAGAGGCAACAAAAAGATCATGTGAAAAGGGAAATGGATAAGGTAGGAGTGGGGGAAAAAGCATAGAATTAACTGGGGGAAGGATAATAGCCCATGTCTTTGCTGTTTATCATTCTGATTTATAAGTCAAGAGGAATTCATTTCCTAGTTAAATTGTTAGAAATAAATTATTCATGGAAGAGCCATCTGTGTTCTCTATTGCCGATTTATCCACAAAGAAGGAACAATATGTTGCGGCAGCAGCCTGCCGAAGCAAATTTTTTGTGTGACTCATATCACTTTGAAGAATTGCTTCAGTTTTAAACTTATAGCTAATATTTTAGTGCGACAGAAGGTTCATGCTGCATTTCTTGCTCTTATAAAAAATTCATAGAGACTCACAATGAAAGGATACTGTTACTAGTGAGGAGAATATATGTTTACAGCTGCTAGAACTTTCTATATATGATGAGATTGGGATAGCCATCTGATTAGAAGAGAGAGCAGCTTTCTTAAATTGATAAGACTTCAGTGTTCTAGATAGAAGGATGTTGAGGCGATAAGGAAGGAGGTAGGAGAGAGCTAAACCAGTTCCCACATCAGCTCATTATACTGATGAACGAACAAAATTCAGTTTACTTGTTTGTCGAGTTTACATCTTTGCTTTCTAGAGTTTTTTAAGATTTTAATACCTTAGCTCAAAGACTCTCATTTGCATAATGCAATTATGCTGTTGTATAGGTTCCCATAAGATGTCAGCCTTTCTTGCCTTTTGTTGTTGTTGTTATTTTTGTTTGTTTGTTCGTTTTTAGTTTTTCCTGCTAAAAACACTGTGTGTGCCTGTGTGTTTGTTTCTCTGGTTTCTCCTTGTATCCTCTCCAAGTTTTCAATATGCTGCTTATGCTGTAAAGTCTTTAGCTGGAAAGGCTCCTAGCGTTTTTTGTCAGTGTTGCATTTCCGGGAGGTAGAGAGAACGGTGGTTTTAAAGTTAATCTTCATCATTGGAGACAATAACTTTGCCTCTTCACTTATCTAGAAGCCAGAAACAGTTTGGGCTTCGCTCATCCCATAACACAGACGTTGGCACATGGAATACCACGGAGGTATGCATCTGCAGCCGATGCGAACCAAACCTGTTTCAGGATTCCCTCCGTCGCTCCTGCGCCCCCTTCCCACACTCTCTCTGGGTTCTGGCGCAGTGGCGTGATTTACAGGATTTGGGGGAATGCCACTGATATCATGACTTCTGTGAGCACCGAGGCAATAAACAAGAGCAAGTTTCTATCGCAACTGATGTTCTTTAAGCCTTATTCACTTCATAGGGTATCCTCCCCCTAACCCGATTGAGTTCGCTTTGGTGTCACAACCACCCACAGCCCTTAATAAACGTAATTGTCAGTGCCAGGAGAATTCCAGGGAGCTAGCAAGGACATGTCATCTTTGCCTCTGTTTCTTCAGTTGGGAAATACAGGCGGTTTTCCTCAGTGACGTGTGAGCTCTTGATAAGCACGGTCTAATCCGTGCTTGGACGTTCCCCCTGACACTGGGACTTCTTGGTTCCCAGAGAGCCTACCGGGCACCGCACCTCACGGACAGCATCCGCAAGTGTCAGTGTGACATAAACCTTAAGAATTCAGCCCTGACGATTCAGTATCAACAGGAAACGAAGAATATGAGACGGTGTTACGTTAAAGGAACCGCGGGATGTCGCTGGATGGAAAATGCATCAGCACACGCCCAGGGGGAAACGAAAGGAGGAAGATGGGCGTTGAAACGTCTCCTGACCGCAGACCTGGGCCTTTGCACCCGTTACTCAGCATCGCCGGGGTGACCTCATATCCTGGTTTGCCCAGGATGGCCCGGTTTATAACTGTTTCCCTGGAGTAATTGGTTCTGAGAAATAAATAAATAAAAGAGTAACAGAAGATAGGTGAGATGGAGTGGGAGGCAAAATTAGAATAGTTGCAATCAGTAAAAATCTTGACAATACTTTAGTGAGAGCACTATAAATAAAATATGATTGTATATAGCCTATAAGAATACATGATAACTCATAATTTATTCAAAACTACGTTAAATATGTAGAACCATGCATAATTATTTAATGTACATTTAAATTTTAAATATCATATTTAATGTTGAGAGGAGCAATACACTTTCCTGTAATCAGAATAGTTATGGAGCATTATAGGGTTATTTCAGTAAGCCTTGTAATAGTCTACCTTCTGTCTGCATCTAACATTATGTTCAATATACATGATTTGGGTCATGCAGTTTAGCGTTTATAGTGAATCTTAGACCTGAGACCACATAATGGCCTCCAAAATTATATTGTGTGCCTTTAGGTGGATGAGTGCTCAAGTCGATTGAAGTGAGCCAAAAATTAAAAAAAGCACTCACGTTTCTAAAGACTTCTTTCATTACTAAAAGTCGGTCTCTCACTCTCTCTTTCTTTCCCGCATTCTCGATTTTGGAGGTTCCAAATAGTCTTTCTACACTCAGAGAATGGCACACACCAGCAACATGGTATCCCTTGGGAGCTTATTGGAGCTTCAGGCTCTTGAGTCCCTACCTGCTGAACTGCATCTTGCATTTGAATAAGATCTTCAGGTGATTCACGTGCTTTTCCAAGTTTCAGGAGCCTGCCATATGGGATAGGTCAACACTAGGCTGATACTATAATGTATACTCCTGGAAGGATGAGTTAATTTTCCAAAACTACTTATGTTCCACAGCTCTTTGAATCCCTGGGGCACCTCATAGTCCTGTTGGAAATTTCTACATGTCTTGAACAGGGAAGATGGTTCATATTACGTTAACAGTGTGAGCCATGGGCAATGCTATATCCATTGACTGGTTGGTGCCCTCGTGTGGGAGACTCTTTGGAGGGAGACCTGGACTAGACCCAGGCCTACCTACTAGTTGTTGGGCATGGTGCCAAACATCTCATTTATTTCTCTATATATTTTCTCATTGAATCTTCTCAACAACTCTACAAAAGAGTTTTAGTAATCCAATTTACAGAAAAGAATACTAGGACTAGCGTAAGGGGGTTGCTTGCTATACTTGCTCAAGTCAAGGTTAGATATGTTATAGCTGAAGTTCAAGCTCAAGTCTGTTTCACCTAATCCCTCAGCTTTTTAAAAAACTGTACAGTGTTGCTACCACGATGCTATGTTTTATTTGCAGTAAGGAAAAGCATGTAATAGCTTCCTATTTGTCTGGTATCAGAAAAGAAGCCTGTGTACTCGGTGTATGTTGATACTTATGGTGGCTGTAATTTCCCTCTTTCCTGATTCTGACTTATAAATATCTAGTATAAGGTTCCGTAAGTCTGCAAAATCTTTGCATAATTTTATGGGTTCTTTTTGCAAATGTGAATGAAAATACTTCATAGTTTTGTTTAAATCAAATTCTCAAAATGTCCATGACCCCCAAATTAAGAACCATCATCTTACCTGGTCTGTGATCCAATCACCCTCAGCCATTGGACTCCCCACCTCTCTGCTAGCGTCATCGAACTCCTCCCCAGAACTAAGCTTTCCCGGCACTGACCTCTGAAGTTATTCCTTCTCAGTCCTGGGAGGGCATCTACATCACTTCTAGATCCTTTTAAAAATACAGATGCTCAGACCTTTTGAAGTATAATCTCTGGGAATGGGGCTCAGAAATCTGTATGAATAAACCCACAAATGATTCTCACGTAGAGAGTTCTTAGTGAGCACAGTTTTCTTTAAAAACCTTGAACAAAAGAGGACACTTCGTGCGTGCCCTCATGTGGGAGACTCTTTGGAGGGAGACCTGGACTAGACCCAGGACTCCCACGGGGGATCATCGCCAGCAAAGTGTGCAGCAAAGTTCAGGAGCTCTGTTAGGCCCTTTACTCTCCTTTTAAAAGATTCTGTTGCATTGCCTCATGCTTCTGAGACCAGTGTATGTTTGGTGCTGCAAGTCTCTAGTTATGAGGTCGAAAAAATAACAACCTGAAAGACGTTTTGACAAATCAGTTTGACTTTGGGAGTTGCCTTCTTCTCGAGAGAATTAAAAAGATGGTTCCAAAGCGTTTCTGGGAAGGGACTGTTCATCTAAGGTTCACATTGCTGGTTTTATTTTAGGTAGTTAATGTTGCTACCACTTTATCTGCTTAATGGCAAGTTGAAATTTTTCTTCTTCATTCATCTGTGCCAGCTAGAAATGCTGGACGTTTTTCACCCACGCAGGTTCTGATGACATCACTGTTACTCATCCTCTCATATATTCGTCTGTGAAACAGGATGAGCTGTTCATTCATGGGCATAAAGAGAGATGATTGGGGGAAATGAACTTGTGTTTTTCCATTACTGTTTGTAATCACGTCTTAGTTCACTGATGTGATCTACCATTTTCTCTTTGTTTTGGAGAAGGATGAAAATGGTCAGCTAACATTTATCGAGAGCTGTGATTTGTGTAGGGCATGCTTAGAAGCTTGAATGCCAATAGTTTGTCAAAGAGAAGATATAGTTGTTTAAAAGATGTCTCTGAGGCACCTTCGTGCCTACTAGGGGCCTTAATGGCTTCACAGCGACCATTCTGTCTTTCACCAACTCCAGCCGAAAGAAAGTTTGCTCTTCGGCTGTGCTAAATGCTATCGCTTTGTGCCTTCTAGTTACTGATTCCAGTTTTGTCCCCTGGAGTTTTGCAGGATGAATCAAATCCTTGCCCACGTCACAACTTTTGGAAACTTCAGCTTCAACCTTGGGACACTTGATGCTGCACCTAAATGTCTCAGTCTACAAAATGAACTCCTCATGGGCATTATTTTCCAAAATAGACGCACAGATCACAACCAAATACGTTAACGAGAGAATCAGCAAAGACGTGAATCACAGCCCGTTGTCACAGCCCAGGCCCAATTCATGTTTTTTTCGCCCCTCTTCTCATGCCAGTTGATTTAACTCTCTTCTGTTCTTGGCCTCCTAGGTAAATTTATCTTTACATTTTATTTCATTTTATTTGATAAGAATACTGATGAAAGACAGCAGAGTCATCTGAGTTATCTAAAGTAACTAGAAATTAATACTTTCAAAAGATGCCTTAAGATTCAAAAGCCATCTATAGTATATAAATACAGAGAGGCATTCTGATAAGCCTTAGATGTAGTCCATAACTACTACAGTAATTTAAAAATAATTCTTTCTTTCCTGGTGATTAATATCTACAGAAAAATTTCAGGTCATGAAACTACATCATTAAAACAATCTCAGCCTTATCTGATTTCTATGTTAAAACTTCTCCGTGTTCACATCATGATGCTTTTAAACAAGTCAAAGACTTTTCTGAATCTAAAGGCTTTTGTAGGCCAGTCTCTCCTTAGATAGTAATTAGAAAGTGTTTCACATTAGTAATTTTAAATACTAATTTCTGTGATTTTTTTTTAAGTTATGAATTTTTATGAGTGGGCAGAAATTATGTTGTCTTTTCCATCATGAAGATAGCCTTACAGGTCAAGACTATAGGAAGAAGAGAAGGAATTTTGAATACCTGAAATTGCTGATTAATATTTTAGAAAGATGATTTAATAGGTTAAAGTAAAATACTTTGATTGATTTTTTATGCCTAGTTGCACAGCAAGAGTGAAATTATCCTGCTAGGATAATTAACTCAGTCAAAAAAAAGTTTCCTCCTTCTCTGTACCTTTCCTTCCCCCTAAATTGAATGGATAGTGGTACAGTGTTTTGGAAAACATCTCTATCTCAATACAAGAAAAAATCCCAAACAAACCTCTTTTAAGTCTTTCTGCATAAAATTAAACATAAAGAAAGGCAGTATGGTAGAGACTACTTTGATTATATTTCCGATAATGTGTGTGAAAATTCTTCATCTTTCTTAGACATTTTATTTTCCTTCTGGAGAAGCTTGAAGAAACTGGAAGCTGTATATCCCAAATAATTGCTCTTCAAAAGCAATGGTGTGTTGGAGTAGAGCTTGTACTGGCTTATGAGACCAGTTTTTAATTTTCAGGAAATTTGTGAGTTGATCGACCTCATAGGGTAGCTTCATATTGGCCATGGTGGGAGTATTTACACCATGGAAAGTGGAAAAGGCTACAGATCAGAGGTGGTTGTTAAATATTTACCAGCATATCATTGTATATGGGTACCTGTAAAATGTTTCTAGCATACTTGTGTGAAAATAAATATTTTAATTAAAAAAAAAACCTCAGGTGTTTGTTAATAATGGAACTCTGACATTGCTGTATAGACTTGTAAGGCTGGAAATATCTTCTGCTCTTTTGTTTGCTCCCACTTTCTTCCATTAGGATCTTGCTAGAAACAGTCTAGAGTTAATATAAGAGAACTTCAAAATTATATGTACTAGCTAATACATAATTAATATTTTCAAAAATAATTCCGTAAGGTATCTCTGTGAAATAATTCTGGAATGTATTCTATTTTGACTTGCCCATTAAAAATTGATGAAGATTTCACTTTCAAGATGCCATGTTAATGTAGTTATTCTCAAATATGACTCTGAAAAAGGAAGCAAGGGGAGAGACTATAATCTTTGGTGCTCCGTAAATTCTTCTACAACCAGTTTTTACTCCTTTGCCTTTCCTTTATTTCTTTTCCTCCCTCCATTTTTTATTTTCTCCTCATCTCTTAGGTAGAGGAAGAATCTCTTTTTATAACCATAATCCACCCTCCTCCATTGTTTCTTTGGCTCCTGGCATCGTCCATTTCTTTTAGGAATATGCTCAGCATTATAGGCTGCAAAGATGTGCTGAAACATGAGCCAATGAATGATGTTCTTATTGACAAGTTCTAGGAAACTTGCAGGATTCATTTTGCAAGAATGATGTACAGGCTATCTGTTAGAATGTCAAACAAGTGGAAACAATTAGTAGCACTAATGTCTGAGCCCCAGGTTTACCACTGAGGGAGGGAGAGCATCGATTAAAAGGCCCATCTGTTCCAAAGATGTTTCCGATTTGCTTGCATAGCTGTTTGTGAATCGAATCAGTTCAGTGATCATGCTGGTTGTCTAGGTATTTGATTATCTAGTTCTCAAAATGATTGGTTATGTGCAGTTTTACATTAATGGGGTTTTATTTTTGGACACTATATTTAATTCAGCAATGTGTTTAGTAGATTACATATACTAGGGACATGTATTTTGAAATTGTCACCAGCTCTAAGAATTGTGTAATCAGTGAGTTAGGTATATAATTTTCAAATGAGTTATATTTTGGCAATAATTTGACGTTAGATGTTAGAGAAAGAGTAGATTGACCTCAGTGTGTCATCTCTATTTATAGAATGGAAGATGGAAGAGTTCTGTTACTGTAATCAAGTTCTTTCTTTTTTGTCCAAATCATGGGGATGTAATGTATAACATAAGGAATACAGTCAATAATATACCTATATACAGTAACAGATGGTTACTAGACTTACCATAGTGATCTCTTTGTAAGGTATATAAATGTCAAATCACTATATTGTACATCTGAAACTAATATATAGTATTATATGTTAGCTATATATATATTTTTTAAAAATTATTTCTTAAAATAACTTAATCTGCTTATTATCTAAATAACGATGTTACACTTATGTAGAATTTCACAATTTACAACTCACGTTCACATTTCTCTCATTCTTTCATTAGATATCTTCCCTCTGCTGTTTTCTTCCCATTTAGAAGTCACTGAATAATTGACTGTAAGATTTGAAAGAGGCCTTAAAATTTTCTAATCAATAACTCTACCCAGTGGTCAGCCTGTCAGCTCTTTCCAAGAGGAGGAAATATTAGAGACAGAAGGGCTGACCTTGGAACAAAGCAAGGGGTGAAGTAAATGTTTCTTTTTGTGGGAAAGGCAGACAGTATTATTTTTAACTTTTTTGCCCCTTTATTTGATCATTCTTTTTCAGGCTTAGCCTATCGTGCCTGTAAGATGTCTGCTTTGGGGGCTCTCTGGTTACTTTAAGGCTTTTAATTCCTACCATTTTGGGGGCTTTGCTAATCTGCCATTAGCTTCAAACTTCACCCACACGCTAAGCCTAAGGAGTGTGGGTTTCTGGGGTGTAAAATTCGATGCTTCATTTTCGAAGAATGGAAATTTCTTTGTTTTATCTTTCCTTTTTCTTTTTTAACTTTATTTACTGCTTTATTTCAAATCACACCAATATACAATTGGGACAAATTAAGAATTACAAGTATAGAACTTAAAACCATTTGCCTGCTCTGATTTGGAATTTATTGAATTATTTCTGACTTCAATAACACTGTTTAAAAACCTATAAGTTATTCTTCTGTTGAGAATACAGATCCAATCAGCTACGTTAAGTGTTCTGTGAATCCAGACTTAGAAAGAGAGAAACTTGGCCCAGCCACAGCGGATTTGGTTTGTGAGGTGATCATCTTTCAGTCACGGCTTGATCAATGATTGTGTGACTTGCGAAGTAACTGGAAAAAGGATAGTTACAGGAAATCGTGGAAAAATCGACGCAACAAGGGAAACTGTACTTCCTGAGCTTCTGCAGTGTGCACTGGGCAAACATGATCCCTTAGCTGCAGGATCAGAAACTCAGGGTCACTACTGTGTAAATATGAAAATGAACTAGATAGTGAGCGAGGAAAGTAAGATGAATGTAAAAACAACCATCCTCAAGTGTACTGACAGTAGTTCTAGCTGCCTTTTCTTCCCGTTGCTAGGAGAGGGATGAGCATGGTATGCGTGCATTACCAACCGTGTCCACAAGGAATGACGTACGTACTATTCCTGGGATTTGCTCTGTGTAGACACTGTAAACAGGAATTCATACACCATCCATTTAGCAACCTGCTGTCAACTCTATCTGTGCAGCACAGAAAAGAGAATTAAGTGATGACGAAAAGCTGCCACTCCTTTGTTAAATAAATCAGAGTTAAGTTGACACAGCGAGGCTTATTCGAAGTCCAAAGTCTTCCATTTTATCTCTGTTTCTGGAGTAAGGATTTTAAAGGCGATGTCTCTTCAGGTCTCTTTTTTTTAGACTTTATAACAGAAACAGCTAGGGAGCTGCTTGCCTAGAGAGGGTCTGTGGTTCTCTCGAGGCCATGGAGACTAATCTTTTTCCTGGGAAATCAGCTTTTCACAACCCTGCTTGCTGCCTTCATTTCCAAAGAAGAATTTTCATGCCTTCTTGGGAGAGTCGAATACAGCAACAAGCGTCGAGGCCTCTAAATATTCCCTGTGCAGTATGATGGTCTCCCTGACATGCCCTCAAGCCCCCTTCCATTACTGATTCCTTTTTCTGTTCCAGAAAGGTGTTCGGCAGCCACGGCTGGAACCTGCGTCTGTCTCGAGAGCATGCCACACTGTCATTCTTGCTGCTGGGAGGATGGGACTTAAAAGCAGACCTTCCATTTACTCATTTACTCATGAATTTATTTAATTGCTGCTTTTTGGGCTCTTACTCTGTTCCCGACTCTGTGCTGGGCATGAGCGAGACTCTCGTGAGCTAAAATAGTCTATAGAGTCTGGTGGTGGCGAGTTAAACAAGTAACCACGCTGATTACTGTATATTTATATTTTCAAACCGAGGTATTGAAAATCACAAAGGAGCTGGACTTGGACTAAACACCCTCTGAGAAAACTTTATTTATCCATGATCAGAAGTATGTGAGGGCAAATATTGTGTGTGTGTGTGTGTGTGTGTGTGTGTGAGAGAGAGAGAGAGAGAGAGACAGAGAGAGAGAGAGAGAGACAGAGAGAGAGAGAGAGAGACAGAGAGAGAGAGAGAGAGAGACAGACAGAGAGAGAGACAGAGAGACAGAGAGAGAGACAGAGAGACAGAGAGAGAGAGAGAGACAGAGACAGAGACAGAGAGAGAGAGACAGAAAGAGAGAGACAGAGAGAGAGAGAGAGAGAGAAGTAGCAAGCATAATAAGCAAGGGCCCTATGGCTGAAGGAAGCATGACTGAAAGAGAATCATTGGGAGTCGTGTTTTGAAAAGATAACTTCAGCTTTGGGAGGGCAAGGGGCTGGAGAGGGGCCGTAGAGGCGGTAGGAATATTCCAGTTTGGAACCTGGAAGGTGGTGGTTTGTGCATCCAACATTCCTTCATCATTGCCTCACCCCGAACACTGTTTGTTCCCTGTACGTCGGTGTCTTCTTCCAGACTCTACATTCCTTGAGTTTAGGAATGCAGCTTTATTCACTTTTGGGTAACCTTGTAGTGTCTGACACCAGGATTTGCATATATACATTCAGCAAACGCTAATATTTAAACTGTAGCTTTTTATCTCACAAGACATGTTAAAAGCATACAGTCCTTCTGTGTTCTGGTAATAGCATTATCTAGCGATCTAATTTATTCCCGAAGACAGAGGAAGATAAAAATGCACTTGCCTTTTCATTTGCTAAGTCATATGTGCTTCCCGTTTTATTTCCATCTATTAATATCTTCCACAAAATGACCTTTATAGTCCTATTTTCGTGTCAACCTAAAGCATTGCTATTGTCATTATTGTTATTATCGCCTCACAAATATAATAGACATATTGGGGGAGATTTGTTCCTGAAAGCAATTTCCTGCAGAGTTGAAGAAGCAAAGCGATACTGGAAATTTTCTGAATTTGAAAATTGAGAGTTGCAAACATAAGTCATGCAGGCTAGGGAGTGGAGCTGCCAGAGGCAGAAATGAGAGAACATGATTCATCCCGAAGCCTCCAGATTCAAAGACAAAATGTACTGGGGGACTAAGTGCCTAAGAATTTGCTATGTCTCCTTTAACAATTAAAGAATTTTTTTTTTTTTTTTTTTTTTTTTTTAATACAGAGATGTGATAGAAAATGTCAGCATGCTAATCTCTTGTGGGTCGCGGGCCAAGCTCTTTTGACTGACTGAGCTACAAAGCTGTGTCGGGTAAAGTAAGGGAGCAGGACCAGAAAGCCCCCCAAACTTGGCAAGGCAGGCTTCTAATATTCCTCTGGCTAATGGAGTCTCTCTTTTCTTTTATAATGGACTGCTGCAGGTTCTCCTGTGCCTCACTCGAGGGAATGTATCCAGTAAGGGAAGGTATAAAAAGCACATGAGTTTGACAGAAAGCAAAAAGATCCTTCTGACTTTTGAAATCAGAAGCAAAGAAGTCATCTCTTCTCACATACCTTCTGGGCAAGTCTCTAGGGAGTAATTTTATTAGAGGCTGTCCCTCAAGGTAAAAAAACGAGGGGCCTAGAAATAGCACCGATGACGTTGCTCCCATTTGATCCCTAGATTAAGATTAGCTTAAGCTCAGGCTGTGAGGTCGGTCACACAGGACATGGTTTTCTGTGGTTAGCGTTCACTTAAATCACACACTCCGGAATCTCACGCAAAGAGTATTTAGATCCTTCTTTTCTTTTCCCAGGGGCGAGCGGTCCTAGTGGTTCTGTAAATGGGAGCATCCTTTGTGCTTCAGAAATTGGGCCTGTGGGATGGATGACGCTAAAAGGATCAGAAAGAAACAGGATTAACCGACATCACTTTGCTGCTATGCCCTGCAGTGTTATTACTCCTACAATGCAGTGGGGAGCAACAGAAGTGGACAATAGTTTTACGTGTGAAATTGAGCCTTTCAGCCAAACTTACCCTCTTTGGGCTGCATTTGTCCAACATACAGGATCTGTCTTTCACATTTTAGTGGGCCGTTTTCAAAAGAAAACCAGATCGCATGCTGAAGCATCTCACGATGACAGGATAATGTCATGTGACAGTGACAATATTAAAATAATTACGGCAAACACATAGCGCTTGTTCTTTGCCAGACACTGTTCTAAGCATTTACACTCATTTATTTCAGACGATGAGCATTAGAGTCCTGCCTTCACGGCCGTGTGACTGTGGTCAGGCCCCTTCAGCAGTTAGCACTTCAGTTCGCTTGTCTTAAAATAGAGATGTTTTAGGCGTTTGGTGAAGGCTCAATAAGAAAACATACAAAGTTCCGTGTTTAACCAATAGGAGGCACACAGCGTATTAGTCGTAGTAGTTATCGGGGTTGGGGTGGTCTACGTGCCTGCTTGGGCTGCCGTGACAAAATAGCATAGACGCGGTGGCTTAAACAACAGAAATCCGTTTCCTCACAGTTCTGGAAGCTGAAATTCCAAGATCAAGGTGCTTGCACAGCTGTTTTCTTATGAGACTGTCTTCCTGGCTTTCAGGTGGCTGCCTTCTTGCTGTGTCTTCACATGGCCTTTTCTCCATGTACATGGGGAGAGAGGAGAGATATCTCAAGTGTCTCTTCCTCTTCTTATAAGGACACCAGTCCTGTTGGGTTAGGACCCCACCCTTATGACCCCATTTAGCACTGACTACCTCCTTAAAGGTTCTGCATCCAACTACAGCCCTATTGGCATCAGGGCTTCCATGTATGAATTTGGGAGACACAATTCAGTCCATAACAAGTGGGTAACTGGGGAGAGAGAAATAGAAGGGGCGTTCGGAGTATTTTGATATTTAAGGTAGACTTTGTAGGCATCAGTCCTGGAGGGAAAATACGTCTTCAGCTGTGTGAAATGAAGTAGGTAGATAGACAATATTTTTGGCACTGTATGTCAAAAACATCTCTGTACTATCTATTTTTGGTCTTTTAGGTGAGCCTGAATTTAAATACATTGGGAATATGCATGGTAACGAGGCTGTCGGACGGGAACTGCTCATTTTCCTGGCCCAGTACCTGTGCAATGAATACCAGAAGGGGAACGAGACGATTGTCAAGCTGATCCACAGCACGCGGATCCACATCATGCCCTCTCTGAACCCTGATGGCTTTGAGAAGGCGGCATCTCAGGTGAGTGTGAACCAGCTCAGAGCAGGGCACGCTTCCTTCGTGTTGTCTGTTTGTACATGTGGGCTTATCTTTATGTGATGCACTCACATAAAGCTTACAGACGGTGCAGTGGGGGGTGCAAGTCAGATGTCATTTAACTTGTTGGTAAGAAGAGAGTTCAGAAGGTAAGGGGTGATGGGTGAGAGTTTCCTCAGCAGATTGCAAATAAAAATTTTGTCAACAAGTCAGTAATTCATGTTTTGTTTGTTGTTAAATAAATCATATTTACTCATTCCTGTTCGTGACTAGCTAAATTTCCATCTAAAAACTGCAGGAACAGCTCTGTGTTAAGAGTAACGGCCTTGCTGTATCTGGAAGAGTTGGTGTCGTAGCGCCCTCTACTGACACCAGGGAAAAAAAGACTTTGGCCAGACAGATGTTTCACTGATGTTTGTTTAATCCTTGTCTGTGTACGATGAGTAAAGCAAAAAACAAACAAACGAACAAAAAACTCCCCTAAAATTAATTTAATACATTTTAATTGTTAGAGAAGCTGGAAAGTATGATGTTTTAAGAGAAGATATATGGTATGTGTTCTCTTTTTATTTGGATACGAGTGGAGGATATTATGTTGGCTCTTTTCTACAGTTTGGAATAGTTTTATTATTTTACAGGAACATATGAAAGTATGGTCTGGTATGTTTATCTGTACTTAAGAAGTCAATTTGTACATTAAGAATAAAAGATTCAGTAATCTGATTGTTTGACATTGTTAGAAACCCGGACAGTGAATTTCTGTAAATAAGTATAACATTGATATAATTTATAAAGTTCCGAGAGTAGGATTCTAGCAACATAGAGAATTAAGTTATTTAATGTTTTAAGGTGATATTCAGAGCTCTAAGACAGAATGGACAATAGATTATTATTGCTATTTTCTAAAACATTTTTATTTCTCACAGTCTAAGCTATCTGAGCTCACATGATCTCAAGAATATGGATATTATCTCTATATTATAGATTTGATATGATTTAATGGTAAAACAAATCTACATTATGGAATATAACTGATCTTAGAAATTCATTAAATTTCCAGTTATACCATTAGTGAAATGAAAAGTTGAACAGAAATTTCTCAACTTACAAAGCTCTAGAAATTTTGTCCTAGAGCTTATTTTTTTTCCTGAAGACTGGAAGAAGGAGGTATAGTAATATATAAATAATTCGTGTTAAACTCATTTTAACCTTCTGATTTTATTCAGTAGTTTATTCTTTTGAATATTTAAAGCCAGATTGCTGTGATTTACAGAGGCAATGACTATTTTATTTAAACCTTGGTATAGAGTGGCATGCTTTGAAATGCATCACCTGTTACTAATACATATTGACTGTTTTGCAATTTGATGATGAATATCTTTTAAATTTTATTGTTATTAACATTTAAAATGTTATTTATTGAAGGCGTTTTCAAAATTCTATCACAATTATTTTAAGCCTGATTCCTTTATGTATCACTAAAGTAGTGAAAATACCAGTTTGGGAGGATAGTGTTGAAATAAATAATCTTCAATTATTTTTAAGATCATTAATGAAGACATAGCAATAATAATAATAATGAATAACTGATGATTTTTCTCTTTGATTTTTTTTTTTTTTAAGCCTGGTGAGCTCAAGGACTGGTTCGTGGGTCGAAGCAATGCCCAGGGAATCGATCTGAATCGAAACTTCCCTGACCTGGATAGGATAGTTTATGTTAACGAGAAGGAAGGTGGTCCCAATAATCATCTGTTGAAGAATTTGAAGAAAATCGTGGACCAAAACACAAAGGTAGAGAACATGTCTCGTTTTTCTTGGGGTCTGTCCTTTAGCCTAAGGAAATATGTTCCAGCGTCTCCATCGTGATGAAGGACATAGGAAGAACGTCAAAGCTCGTGGGGGGTAGTTAACTATGGCCATGAAAGTCAAGGCCGTAAAGACGAGAAGGGTATTTCAGGAGTGGGAGTTGGGGGTGGGGATAGGAGACTGGAACCCCGTTGTGGGTGCCTTAGAAAGTCATCAGGGCCCTTTCGGGGACCCCTTTATCAGAACACCTGATCTGCTCCTCCGACAGCATTCCACACTGTTGATCTTTTTCTCCTTTTCCGGAACTTTCTCCTCCCTAGCTTTGCACAACTCCACTTTCTCCTTCCTCTTTTACTGCCTTTCAAATCACTGTTCGATTTCTTTCCCTGCTTCTTCTACCTTGGCTTAAGTGCTGGCTGACGGTGTCTGCTCTGCTGGCCTTCTGTCCTTCCCTGGGTTTGCGTCCTTTCCTGTACCTTAATTGTCCCTCAGGTCCCTGTCTCTAACTCCAGCTCTCCTATTGAGCTCTGTTTCTATATTTTACTTGCTGTGGAGTCTTTTTACCTAGTGGCACCTAGAGCCACAAGCTCAGCATTTGATCAAAATCAAAGTTTTCCTTAAGAAAAACACTAGTTTCTCATTTACCCGATCGTCAAAGCCTTGATCTTTTTTTTTTCTTTTTCTTTTTTGAATCTCTGTCACCTCTCACTAGCACTTACTTACGTGATGTAAGTGATTTAACCTCCCTGACACCCGTACAGTCTTCGCCTCCTCTGTTAACTCGCTCCACTGCTTTAATTCAGGTCCCTGTCACCTCCTGCTCTGCCGAATGCAATAACCCCCTGTTCTTGTTTAGGTTTCAGCCTCTCCCAACTCCCTTCGATTTCTCGAATTCTTCCAGAGTGACCTTCACACACAAATGATCGCTCTGTGGCTTAAAAAACCTTGCCAGCTCTACACTACCCAGAGGAGAAAGCAAAAACTCAATGTGGCAGAATCGTGTGACAGTTTAGGATGAGGACTCTGGAGGCAGTGGCCTTTGTTCAAGTCCTGGCCCCATACTTGCTGCGTGAATTTTGGAGTTATTTCATGACCGTGTGCTTCTACGTCATCTGAAATATGGAGATACTAGTATCTACCTCATGGGGTGTTGTTATAAAGATTGAGTAAGGTAAAACATATAAAGTTAATACACATAAACTACATTTCAGGACCTAGAACTATTATTATTATTTCAGAATAATTTCTTAGTAGTCTCTGTTCTGTGCCTCAGGGTGAGATGGACACATTGATACATCCTCTAAACGTCTACAAACCAGTGTTGTTTGAACATTATTTTCACTTACTTGGGGGAGAGGTAGAGCCCACCAGGGAGGAGAAGTGAGGAGAACTCAGTTCCTTTTTCCGTTATTCCAGGCAGTTCTCTGCCCTGGCTAGCAACTACTTTCAGAACCTCTTCTAAGCGAGAATGTGGGAAGTACAATTTTTCCATTTTATTGTATTTCCAGATCCTTCAAGTTCACCTGGGCGCCTGGCAGCTGTTGACCGGCCTGCTGCTTAATCGGGCTCTGATATTCCACATACTCTAATCCACCAACTTTTGTGCTCCCTAAGCATACCATTTTCTAATAATTTTATGTCTTTGTTGTTCCAACGGTCTATAATGCTCTTCCTTTCCTTCCACGTCACCTCCTCTGTGAAGCCCACCTCTGCTATCTCAGACAGGTCCTGGTAAGCCTTCCTTTATGTCTGTATATCCACGCTTCCAGGATGGTGCTTATTGTTACGTAGACCTTTATATATGTTCTGTTATAATTATTCGTTTGCGTAGCTAGTTTTCCCTTCGATTCTAGATTTCGATCCCTTGATTACAGGCATTAAAATTCATATTTGAGTCTGACACATCATAGGCTGAGGATCTATTAGGAATGAATGCAGTCCAGCCTGGCAGGCAAATCACAACGTCTGAAAAATGTAACCACTGGAAAGCAACAGCCGGAGATCCATGCAAGCATTCATCGCGTGGCTGGGAATCAGGCTGGCTGCAGGATCCAGGAGATGGGGAATCCCAGATTGTTGGTCTAAGTTCTTAAAACTCTCCCACCTGTATTTAGGACTCCTTCCAGAAACTAGGGCTGAGCCTACATGTGGGGTCTGGTCTGAGGAAGGGGCTGCCAGGGGCTGAGGATCTGGCAGGACCTGATAAGTGAGTGGCTGAAACATTTCTGCTTTTGAATCACAGATACATTTGCAGTTTCTCACGCCGGACTCATTTTTCTCTTAGGAGAAAGGGGTGGTGGAAATGAATGCAGAGGGCTAGGGGTGGGCTGATAGAACCACAGGGGAAAAGAGGGCCATCCTGGGATACCCTGTGAGGGTTAGACAGAAACGAAAACCTTAGGGAAGCCCAGTGCCAATATGAGTCTGCAAACTTTCCTCATGGCTTGCATTAACCTACCTATGCTGTGTTCATTAGGTCTGAAAAATGAGAACGATAATTCCTGTCACCTATCCTAGAAGAATAGAGAAATAAGCTCATGTTGGCAGGATATTTAACTGGAACCCTTTGTGCAAGTACCATTATAATTTAGCCAGCGCTACCTTCCTCTTCCCCAAATGAACCTTTATCATACCTGCACAATCTCTATGTTAGGTGTTTTCATGTTTCTGGCTAAAGCAATACTTATTTAAGAGATGCATGTTCACGTGCTTTTAAAATGTTAAAGCTTTTAGTTAAAAAATCTCAATGCCAATACTTTTTCTGGATTAAGGTAAATGAAAGAAATATGTAAAAATTTAAGTTTAGTCTCTTGTCTGGAATAGAAGCAAGATTTTTCACATTACCCTAAATTTTCAGTAAGCTTGCTTTTAATAACCATGGGACGATATTGCCTGTGTCTAGTTCGTCTTCTATTTTTTCCATCTTTGTCATTAAGGCTGTGTTTAGACCATCATGGTACTAGACATAGTGGGCATTTCATTAATGTTATTGCACATCGTCCCTTTCACACTTCCCCTTCTCAGCCTAATATCTGCATCCCTTATGGTGGGTTTTACATTTTAAGGTTTGTATTAGGTGTGCTAGGAATTGGGTGTTAAAAATGAAATAATTCAGACAGAGAAAAATAAACACTATAAGGTTTCACTTATATGCGGAATCTAAGGAACAGAAAGAGAAAACTAATCAAAAATAGACTCACAAATAGGGGACAGTTTGGTGACGGGCCGAGGGGAGGGAAGTCTGGGGACTGGAAGAATGAGGTGAAAGGTTAAAGAAGTGCAGATTAGTAGTCGATAGATGGTCAGGGGGGTGGGGAGCACGGCATAGGGAATGCAGATACCGTTAATATACTGGCTAGGTGGAGAGCCAGAGGAGAGAAGGAGCAATTAGGGGGATTGTTGTATAAACTATATAGATGTCTAACCAATGCACTGTATACTCGAAACTAATAACAATGCAGATTCCTGTGGATTCCCACCGAGGAGGTCCGGGGCGTGTATGCAGCCGTGCAGGGGTGCGAGATGGAGAGGAATCTGCAGTTATACCGAGTTCCCCAGATGCTCTCTCTTGCTCTCCTGCAGTTGATTTCCTCCTATGTCACTTCTCGTCTGCTCTTGGGCTCTTCAGCTGGGTCCTCTCCACTGTCATCTTATCTCAAAACGTGAGCCTTGGCCTGGATTGCTTGAAAACGGAGTAGGTTAAGAGAAATCGAATACTTTTGTTAAATTTATACTTGTCTTTAATGGCTAGAGTTGTGAAGAAAACAGAATAGGTAACTTTAAGATATAAATTATATATATAAATAGCTTCATGTATTTTAAGAACCAAAGCCATCTAATTATACAACAGAACATTCGAGCTATAGTTAGTCTTTAAATGGAAGTTTTAAAGATAGGGCCCAATTGGCTCTAGACTCCAATAAAGGCTTGATCACAGGATACCCCAGAAGCTTCTCTATGGACCACTTAAATATATAATTACAGTATCTAGGGGGTCTCAGCATTCAGTTAGCCTAAAGGACTCTATTAATGCTTCAAAAGAAACTTAGTTGACTTTATCAAACTGTGGAATTTGCTTGCTTGCTTTTGAGCATACGGGTAACATGTACATTAGCAGCAGCGTATGTGTAAAAACCAGAAATAGGCCAAACCGAATAGCCACACAGGACTTTGCATATTCAGGACTATAGCTTTAAATTTGTTTCAGAACACAGTTTCTTTAAAAAGTTTTCCATTACAAAATTAATATGTCGTTACAAAAACTAAAGCAAAATATAAGTAAGGAGAAAAATAATCTATTAGCCTGCAGTCTTAAGTGACAACCATTCACGTTTGGCTATATCTCCTAAAAGATAATTTTTCATGCACAGATAAACATGAAAATCAATGGAAGCATGCCATGCATACCCTTTTGAGCCATTTCAGGTGAATAATAAATACAAGAGTACCGTCTGCTGCAGGCTAGTTTTGCCTCCTGAGCTCGCACTCAAACCAGCCCTTTGCTCAGGGAGTATTTGCTTTCTTATCCATTTGCACTGCCTTCCTTCCTTATTTTTACTACTGTTTCTCCCATCTCCTACCCAAATACTACCTTATTTTATTCCCCGAGGCACAGTGAAGTTCCCCCTCCTTTCTGAAGTCTCTCATGATTCTCCAGGCCACAGAGATTTCGGTTCCTTCTGACCTCATTGAAATGCTTGTCAGTACCAGTCATTGGGTTTGAGTAATACGGAGAATAAGGGGATGTGCAAAGAAGAGGAATGGAAATAAATTCAGCTGTAAAAGAAAAGCTTTTAAACAGAACATTATAGAAGAACGTGTTTTAAATTGATCATATAATATTAATGCCATTTTGAGCAATTGGGCCTAAAAGCCATAATTTTATTGCAAAAAGCATATGCATTAGAGATTTTTCAAATAAATCTTCTGTAGTAGTTATTTTTAGGTTAATTTCAATCAAAATTTAAGCTGGATTTAATTTAATTTGAACTCTAGAAATAATTTGATTATGTGTAAGAATTTAGTAAATAATAAAGGGAGTATTTTGGATCATCATGGAAAGAGTATTCAATAAATAGAATGGAGACAAATCCATCTCACAAATATCAACATAGATCAAAAGAAAATCTATTTTTATCTTTATAATTTAAGTGTAAACGGTATGAACTTAGTTAAATAAAACTTTGGTAAATATATAATTCTTGGAGGGAGATTGAGCTTTCTAAATTCCTTATATAGAAACAGGCACATGGTGGCCACTTAATAGTTATTGAATGAATGAATGAAATATAAAACAAAAGGAAGACACCAGAAAGAAAAGATTCTTAGGTGTGATAGCATAAATATTTAATGTTCTGTATTTTAATTATTATTAAATTTAAAAAGCAAATGCCAAACTTGGAAAATATTTATAATATGTAATAAATAGAGGGCTAATGATTTTACTAAGTAAACAACTTCAGTAAATTAATAAGAAATAGTATGCATTTCTATAGAAATATCAGTTAAACCATGTATAATATGTCATCAAAGAAAAAATATAAATGGTCAATAAACATCAAAGAAAAAGAATAAATGGTCAATAAATAGAAACAATAAACATAAAAAATGTCCTGTTTTTTTTAGTTAATCAAAGAATGCAAAGTTTAAAAAATTCTGTTCGACGTGTATCAAAGTGACAGACTTAAAAAAACATGGACTATTGATAAGAGTGATTAGAAATGGAAAGTTTAATATACTGTTGCTGGGTATATTGCTATATCCTACAGAGAGGCAGTTTGGAATACATTTTATAACATTTTAAAATGTGCTTAGCTTTTGGTCAGGTCATTCCATTTCTAGAGATTTCTCTAAGGAAAGTATAGATCTGCACAAAGAGTAGCTACAAGGGTATTTGCAGTAAATTTTTTTTATGGTGAACAACCCAGTGCCCAATAATTGGAGATGATTTCCCAGCTTTATTAAGGTGTAATTGACAAAAGTTGTATATTTTTAAGGCGTCCGACATGATGACTTGATATACATATTCATTATGAAATGATCACCACAGCCAAGCTAATTAACACATCCAATACCTCACATAGTTACTTTTCGTTTGCATGAGTGGTGAGAGTAATTGTGACCTACTCTCTTAGCAAATTTCAAGTATACAGGACAGTATTATTAAGTCACCATGATGCACATTAGATGCCCCGAGCTCAGTCGTCATGCAGCTGAAAGTTTGTACCCTGTGACTGACATCGCCTGTTACCCCGCAACCCCTCGCAACAATTGGAGGCTGCTAGAACCGGTGTCATTTCTCTGGAGCCAGACTGGCTGGGCTTGAGTCCAGGCTCTTCTGCCTCTAAACTGAGCGACCTCTGCTGTTCCCTAACTTTTCTGTGTCTGAGTTTATTCGTCTATGAAAATTCATTTATGTACCTGTAATCCCAGTCGCGTAGGATGGATGTGAGAATTCAGTGTGTCACACAGAAAGTGTTTAATAAGTTTTAGCTCTTATTTTGTGTAAGTTTAAGAATGAACATACTTTGGAGACTACTCAGCTGTTAAAATAGTAATTTAGAAGGGTGTTCAGTGACGTGAAAGGAAGTTTGATATCTCTTATCGAGTAAAAAAGGCAAGATACGAAATGATATATAAATGATCATATTTTAAAAATTACATAAAGGCATTGGGAAAAGACTGAGAAAGAGATACATGAGAATGTGAGCAGTGGGTCTCTTTAGGTAATAAAATTATGGGTAATTTTAATTTCCTTCTTTGTGTTTGTCTCTATATTTTCTACAAGGAACATTTTTTTTGTGTGTATGTGTGTGAGGTGAGAATAAGATAAACCAAACAAATAATAATAAAAACAATACCCTATTCTAAATCACACTTGTCCACAATTATGAGTACCTTACATGAAGAATAGAATAGTTTTGATACATTAAAGCTGATATACTAAAAATAGCAGGGGCTTTGGGGTTTCACCGACTAGATTGAATCTTTAGCTGTATGAACTTGGGCATGTTAATGCAGCCAACCTTCAGGTTTCTCCCTGTGAAATGGGGATGAATATTTTTGCCTATCAATGGGGATGTTGCAAAGCTCAATAAAATAGTACATATGAGAGCTACTCATAAACTGAACAGAGATATACAAGTACAAGATCTTATTATAGCCATCAAACCCTATCGATGCTGTTAGATTTTATGTCCCAAAGAACAGTAAAGATCACATCTCTAGTAAAGCTTTATTTTATTTTATTTTATTTTATTTTATTTTATTTTATTTTATTTTATTTTATTTTATTTATTTTATTTTATTTTTTTAATCAAAGAAGTACTTGGGAATTTGAGAGTCTTCTTCGTTGCTATTAAAAACTCATCACATAAAATTATCAAGCTTTTGGCTCCAGATTAATTCTTTGGTATAAATTTCTTTCTTTTGTTTTGCTTCCAAGATATGAAAGGTTGTAAATCATTCAAAAGACAACATGAATTCCTGAAACTTTTGCTTTTGTTTTAAAACTTAAGAGGATCATCCCAAAGTAAACTGTTATTTTACAGTAAGCCTTGAGAAAGACCATTTTAATATATATATTTTTTATAGGGACAATGTTTAAAGCAGTCGAAGGGAATTGGAAAAATAGTAAGTGAAAATTGGAAATAAAGTCTAACACACATTTCTAGAGTTGAACCATCATAGAGAAGGTACCCTGCTCTGCTTTGATAAAAAGAGTAAATTTGAAGATCTAGTTGGCTGTATTAAACAATTCATGAATTGGGCAGCATCCCCTTCAGCACCTAGAGGGAGTTCCAAAGACTTGTACGAAATGGAAGGTTGTTTATAGGAAGAAGGGAGGTGGAAGGGAGCTATTAACAAAAGAAAAGCATGTCTTTTATTGGGGAGAGGAGAATAGCAAGCTTTTTCCCCCTGCAGGTTACTTCTTCTTTTTTTGCATGATGGAGAGGGTCCACGTGACAGATTACTTTACTGGTCTTTGACCAGAAAATTTCAGACTGGTTGGTTAAGTGAGAGATTGAAATAGCAACAGGCCAGGTATTCAGTCTAGGTTTGGTATCCTGGACTTTAGCACAAGTGACACCATTAGGGCCGGTGGTTTTCTCTTTAACAGCGGTTCGACTATTTTCTTTTCTCCTTGTCTTATCGTTAGCTGTTACGAACAGTGAAACATCAGATGGAGATTTGCCACAGTTCGTGAGTGATTTGCAGGCTGGTTCTCAAAGAGAGAAAAACGGTCAGCCTACAAAAATAGAACTTGTAAGGAAATTTAAACACTAAAGTTAAAATATATATATATTTTTTATCGTAAGTCTGAAAAAGTTAGCCATGGGGATTGCTGCTCAGACAAGAACCCCCTTTTTTTTTTTCTTTCCTGTGAAAACGACTACAAAGTGGTTGACCAGCTCTCAGTTTTTTTCTAACGTTTTCTTTCTTTTCTGTCACATGGTGTCACCAGTGATCACCAAATTTATAATCATTTAAATCTCTCATCTTTAATACAGCTCGCTCCTGAGACTAAGGCTGTCATCCATTGGATTATGGATATTCCCTTCGTGCTCTCTGCCAATCTCCACGGAGGTGACCTTGTGGCCAATTACCCGTACGATGAGACACGGAGTGGTAGGTGTTCTTCCTGCTTCTGGAATTGGTTTAAGGCTTGCAGTTACTTTACAAGGCTTTGCAGGATGATTTCTATAATGTTCTTTTAAGGAACCGGTCATCAAGCGATTTTGCCCGTAGAAATACGTATGTGTAATCGTGACAGACCATTCAGGCAAGAGAAAGGGAGAAAACAGAATCATGAACTAGGATCACTTTTGGACCCTTGTGAAAAATGTAAAGATTATGGATGGTATATAGGTTTGTGTACAAGATGGCTTAAAAATGGAGGCAGCTTCTTGGTGTTCAGTAAAGACCCATGCTGATCTCTGTGTGTGTCTTACTGTTCTCTTACACTTCTGCATTTGGAACTGTTTGTAGGGGTGTCAGGGAAGAAAGCGGTCCTTTGATTTTCTCGAACGGGTTTTATTTAAGGTTCAGGCCTAGCTTTAGCCAGATAGATATTTTCAGCTTAGTTTTTGTTGCTCCAGGAAATTTCTTGCTTTGGGTCAATTCTCAGGGGGCTTTTAAAGAGTTAGTTCTTTGTAAACACAGGATGATAATTTTAGATATTGGAAACTGAGTTTTGAAGAAAGTCATCGGTGAAATGTTAAAAGTTACAGATTTTGTGGTTTGTCAATAGCTGGGAAATTTAAAACACTGGCATATTTTATGATACATGAATCAGAATACAGTATATCAAAAATATATTATTTATTTCCATAATACACATAGGAGATTTTTAAAAACTCTAAATTTAGATACTGAAAAGTATGCGTGAGAGTGGTTCATAGTGGCTGTGAGGTTGGTACAAGTACACTTAAAAGTCTTTAAAATTTTTTTCAATTATAGTTGACATACAATATTATATTAGTTTCAGGTGTACAACACGGTGATTAGACATTTATATAACTTACAGAGTGATCCCCCAATAAGTCTAGTACCTGCCTGACACCATAAATATTACAATATTATTGACTATATTCCCTATGCTGTACTTTACATCCCCATGACTACTTTATAACTGCCAGTTTTATAAATATGGTTTTTAAATTACAAATTCTAACAATGGAAATCTCCTTACTGCCTTCCCGGGTCCAGTTTATTCTGAGCTTATCACCTTTTCTTGTGAAACGCTGAATTCATAAGTAGCATGTACACCCTGTCAAATTTTCACTCTGCGGTATCAGCGGTGAAAGTCATCTAACCTAAAAGCGAGGCGTAATTGTCGAGTACTTACATCTCCACTCCTTTCCCGTAGTGATGTAGCTAAAAAAAAAATACATCATTAAGAGACGGACGCTGAATCGCCCTCAGGAAACACACAGTGCTCCTTGGTCCGTGTACATTTCTTTAACCTCGTGGGTTTATTTTCTAGGGACTGCCCACGAATATAGCTCCTGCCCAGATGATGCCATTTTCCAAAGCCTGGCTCGGGCCTACTCCTCTTTTAACCCACCCATGTCAGACCCCAATCGGCCACCGTGTCGCAAGAACGACGATGACAGCAGCTTTGTGGACGGGACCACCAACGGCGCGGCTTGGTACAGCGTACCTGGAGGCGAGTTTCCATTTTCTCTTTGATGAGAGTGGTAGTGGCTTATTTATAATTACCGTTTGGATTTAGAGAGGCTTCAATCCTCCTCAGTCACTAGGAAATTAACTGAAGCTACAGTTTATCCATGAAAATTAGTTTTCTGCATGAACGATGGCTAAGTCTAGTTTTGTTTTTATTGGTTTTTAAAAATCGAGATGCTAATTGAAGAGGTATAGGAAATGAACTGAAGACATCCAGTGGGAAAATATAAATGAACATTTTGTTAACCTACTCTACTTTTCAAATTCTAGCCTTAAGGAATAAGATATTTTATTTTAGTCCTGCTTTGACTATAGGTAAGTGTGTATTTTAGAGGGCAGGCTTTGGCCTTTAGTATATCTTGGTCCACATACCTTTTCATTTTTATTTTAATGATGGGATAACAGGGATTCTTGGATGTGGAATATTTATTTTGTCATCACTATTACAGTAAGTACTATTAGATCAGGAAGCTCTTCACCTTTTATGGGGTCTGAAAAGGGAAGGGCCCACTGCTTCGCAGCAGCTGCAGGATGCATCTTCTAGAAATGAAGGCAGATCTCGTGGTTCCCTTTACCCAGCAAGGACTTCGCATGTCTCCTATTTTTATGGCTACCCGGACCAATCACAGTTGTATAATACTTGCCTCTACCAAGGACGAAGAGTGAAATATAAGATACGGATACATTTTTTTCCCCCTCTTTGCCTAAAAACAATTTTCTACAGCACACCTGCAAAAGAAAAAGAGAATTAGGGCCGTAGCATCACTAGCTAATTATAGGGTTTTGGTTTAATACGCTTCTTTTGTTGAATTATGCCCTAAGGAAAATATTCTTTCTGATTTTCTTTTCTTTCTGACAAGTGGTTATTCTGTTTTAATTAATATTTTACACCAGGCCAGATCAGATATAACGCTTTTTTTTCCCCCTCCATAGCTTGAGAAATAAGATCTATGTCAGATTTTAGGATTTAGGCTGTATCAAATACATCAGATGGGAAGGAATTTTATATTTCAGTTTTTATACAAACTTTAGTAATTCCTTTGGAATTACCTTTTTTGGACAAATAGTACATTTTAGACAGAATACCAAGTGATCCGTATCAGTAAAATCCTGAATATAATAATTTAAATCATAGTCAATGATTATGTTCCATCGTAATCCATCAAAAAAGCTTTGACTTTCTCCACGCTCCATGTAGTGAGTAAAATCAGTGCCTCAGGTCCATTTTTCTAGAAGCAGAGCCTGAGACAGGGATCTAGATGCTCATAATTTATTGAGGGAGTGCTCGTTAAGAAAAACTCTGCGTGGGACTGAGGGAGGCGGAGTGAGGAAGGGGATAGGACTGAGCAAGGATGTGGTCTCAGGTGCCATTCATCCTGGTCTCGAGCCACTGCGAAGATGCCCTCGAGCATAAGCCACAGGTGGGGCCGGCCTTCCTTGAGGCCAAAGAACCAGCTTTTGGTGGCTCCATATCAGGCAGTCATTGGTTGTGAGATCTTTTTTTTCCTCAGCGGAGGCATCTACCACAATTAATTTCTCCCTTGGGACTGCTGTTGCTGCAGCTCATGACTTTTGGTATGTTGTGTTTCTATTTTGATTTGTTTAAGATATTTGGTTTCCCTTGGGGTTTTCTCTTTAACCCATTGCCCGTTGGTTGTTCAAGAGTATACTGTTTATTTTTCTACATCTTTGTGAATTTTCCAGTTTTCCTTCAGTCATGATTTCTAGTTTCATACCATTGCAGTTATAAAAGATGTTTGGTATGATTTCAGTCTTCCTAAATTTGGGAAGACTTGTTTGGTGACTTATATGACCCATTCTGGAAACTGTTTCATGTGT
>CM053512.1:42538404-42566690 GCA_028627145.1 Eidolon dupreanum | reverse complement strand
AATACCTATACAAGAGAGGATGATGAGTGCTAAAATAAAAGGTAACTACAGAGAGCAATGGCAGTACATAGAAGGGTCCCTAATCCAGTCCTGGGACCTCAGAAAAGGCTTCTTGGAGCCAGACTATAAGACTTACTCTAGTCGCTGCCAATATGATTATTACTCTGATCGATAATTAAAAGCAGATTCAACTACTGCTTAAGTATTCTCTTGGTTCTTGAGAAAAAAATGTGCTACAAAACAATGAAACACGAATGTGTGCCCTCAGGAAAGAGGAGGATATTTGTCATATTTATGGTGACAGGTGGGCATGCCTCAACTCATCTAAAAGCTGTATCAGTTTATATAGAAATAAGCTGGAGAGTAGAGGGACCAAGCCATACAGTCCTGTTTTTTTTTTTTTTTTTTGCCATTTGGGATGAGAATTTGATCTGTCGGCAGATCCCTGTGATCTGTCTTGATATTGTAGCTCAAGCTGTGTCAAAGTGGTGATGGTGGTATTTACAGTGAGCTCATGCAGGATGCCTCACAGGACACTCCAGTTTTGAGACTCAAAGCCCGATGAAAGGTCAGTGAAGACTACCCGAAGCTCTGTGTTGAAATTGCTTTCCTGACAATGAGACAGTACGGTGGTCATTGAACACATGGGCCTAAAATCTAAGCATGGACTAGTCTACGACTCAGGGAAAATACGTGATGAGCAGACCTAATGCTGTAACTGCTTAAGAGGAAATCTCTTGCAGAGTTTGAAAAGGACCGGAACTGGAATTGTAGAGTGAATTAGAATAAAAAGATTGCTAAGAAGAGCCTCCTGCTCAAGGGCCTTCGAACAGTCCAGTTCTCAAAATTCCCAAAGAATTTCTCAAAGAATATTTCATGGGCACCTGCTTCAGAACCATCTAGGTTCTTATTAAAATTGAGTTTCCTGTCCCAGCACCCAAGCACACTTCCTGCAGGGCAGGACCCTAGAATCTGTGTTTTAGGAAGCTCTCTGGGTGACATGTACATGCATAAGGGTTTAAGGACTGCTGATGGCAACAGTCCTAGCAACAGTGGAGAATCTTCTGGATTTTTTGGTTTGTTTTCTTTTGTTTTAGCTCTGGTCGATTGAAATGTCCTGGAATCTGAGGAGAAAGCATTACAGGAGGGACAAGTGTAGTAAATAGCTTCTTCAGTCCTGAGTGAAATTCGCACTTCTGTGATTTCCTTTGCAGAAGCCATAAAGGGCCACGGTTTTCCAATCTGCATTTCTGTGGAATTTGCGACAGCTCAACACTTTTATTACCACAGTGGGACTTCTCAAACAGAAAAGTGTGTCCCACGATTGGCATATCAGTTATAGGCATGTACTTATTTTTCTGTTAAACTGCATACTGTATAATGTCTTGGGTTGCAGAAGCAGAAAAAATAAAGTCATGAATATAAACTAGGTATATTTGGGCTTAATACATGTTAATTATTTGTTTTTGAAGTGATTGGTTGACTTATTTTACAGTGATTAGGAAATTTAAAACTTTCATGTGTCTAAAGTTTATAATAGTAATAATACCAGGGTTACATCAAGATGAATAAAATCATCTCCACAATTTTTCTGACCCCCCCAATGGCTCTCCCTATGTGGTTTTCACTCAGAAAGCTAACTTTTCGTGTGTCCAGTGGCTAAATTTCAGTCTCTTAATTTTTATTGGCTAATCCATAGATCAATTTTGGGGAGAAGTCAAAGATTCAGTGGGCCCTAAAAATGTCTTTTTTTAAAAAATGTATTTATTCTCTTCTCACTATGCTAGTTGCCAATAATATGATCATTTATTATTACTGACAGTACATATAGCTTTTTACCATTTGTAAATGGCCTTTAGAGACAAGAATTATGTGTTACTTTTATAGAGTTTTAGAGATTCTGTTTTTTTAAAAATAATAGCAAATGCAAAAAATTTGCTAATAACCAATTGATAAAACATTTTACCACTGAACATTTATTTTCCAGGGACAAAGGGATACATGAGACTTCTTCTACTTGCTGTAGGGAAGTATACAACTCAGTAGCAAGAAAAAATTTATTTTCTGGGGCCAGACTGAGGAGCAACCTGAGCATTTGGGAGGTTGGACAATATTTCGTGAAGTAATCAAGCTTAAGGAATTACCTTTTGATAATCCAGAGGCAGAGACAGTACTTTCTCGAAGCCCTTGAGTGACGCTCTTGTCACTTCAAACACATACCGAGTTGAATTATTGTTTAAAAATAAAGAAAAAAGAGCTGTTTTTGTAGTTTGCATCGCAAGAGTTAGTTGATGATGGCAACTTAATTTAGGAGGATGATTCTCAATCACTCTTCCATTTTCTTTCTAAATCCAATTTTAAGTTATGAAGTGCACTCATCTTTCATGCTGCTTATTTTCAACCAAAATAATATTATTAATGGGTTAATGCCTAAGTAGTTGCAATATATATCTTTCTACCAGTAATGGAAAAGTATAAGGGCTGTAATGTCATATTCTTGTTAATTGACAGAGGCCATATAAGATAATCATAGGTGACCAAATTTAAAATAGGAAGTAATACAATGTGTCAAGACCAGAACTGTTTTACATATTTGACAGACTTTCTATTTTGTTTTGTTTTGGTGGTTTGGAGGATACTTAAGTCTTTCTTTGACTCAGAACAAGGTATTAATTTTTGGGGTTACTTCTCATTTGTTCACCAGAGAAAAAGGCCATTCAATGGCCTTTTGATTCTTAAATAATGGGGGTCTACAGTATTTTGCTAGAAAATGAGCTAATTGATATGAAATGGATTTTTGAGTCTTTTCTAGTATGATTTTCTTGGTTGTTCTTGACCTTTACAGATACACCGAGGAGTAAAAGGATTTGTCCGAGACCTTCAGGGTAACCCAATTGCCAATGCGACCATATCGGTGGAAGGAATAGACCACGATGTGACATCCGGTGGGTGCTCTTTGCCGTGATCTGGAGGCTCTAGCGATACATACCGGAACGCGATTACTTATTATCATAGTTGTAAGCAAAAAAATTAAATGCCTGGTATCTCTTTACCTTCTCTCTCCCTGGGCATCTCACTAGTTAAATTTCCTTTATGGAAGCCATTCAGGAGGTTACTGAGGATGGCTGCTGCAATTAGACACTGAGGGCAGCAGATGGCGCCCTTTCCTCAGGTATCTCCAGAGCTGCGCGATGGCGCCATCCACTGGCGGTTCTTTGTATTTCTTGAGGCCAAGGAAAACGAACTCGGTGGTTGGAATTACCAGCGTTTCTGACCTTTCGGGAAGAGGTGCTAACAAGCAGTTACTTGGTGGGAGTGAAAAGAGTAGGAAAGTAAGTAGGTTATTTAGCAATATGGTGTGTCTTAGGATTTTCCATACATTTCTTCATTTAAACCATATAATAAATCCAGACTTATTCAAGGCTGAACAGGATGTTACAAGATTCAGGTTGATGTTAGTTATTTCTCAGTTGAAATCACATTTCGGTTTTTCTAGCTTGGACCAAATGATGTATATTCCTAGCAAACCCACCTACTCCTGCACTCATTTTAGTTTAACTGTCATTTGTTGGGACCTTTTCAACAAAATGAATACCTTTTTAGCTATCTTTACGTATATCCAGACCTTATAATTAACTAACCTTTAACTCATTTTCCAAACCACCGTATACCATTACCTCTTTCTTAACCAACACACTTATAACTTATGTTTTAAAAAACATTTAACATTCGTCCTCTAAATTTCCATTTATTCATTCATTCAACGGTTATTTATCAATGACCCACTAAGTGCCAGCATACTTTCCTAACCATATATCAGAATCTAACATAGGGAAAGAATCTAGGTAGAAAGGCATGAAAGTTGAGGATGGGCTTTGGGACCCTCCAGCTTTTCGACAGCAGGGCAATGAGAAGGAAGGAAGTAGCAATGGCGTCTCAGGTGGAGAGAAAAGTAAGTGTGCCTTGTCCTGGAAGCCCGGAGTGTCTCAAGAAAGAGAGGGTGCTAAAGAGTGTCAGGTCAGACGAACTTGTGATGGAACCAGTGTGGAGAATCTTGACACAAACCCTTTCAGTGGGGTGTTGGGAGCTGTATCAGGGAGATACAAGAAAGAATAGGAAGAGAGACACAAGAGATAGAGAACATCCCCAGATCTCCCCAGGAATCTTGCTATAAAGCAACGAGCATACATAGATAGGGCGCTAACCGAAAGGAGATGTGGAGTTTAGAGGTAGATTGGAAGAGATGGGGATGGGGACTCGGGTTTTTCTGATTGTTTCTATTTTTACAGTGAAGTAAGATGTAAAGCACCAACTGAGAGTGAGGATGAGGAGGAAGCGCTAGAGGTGTTAGGAGAATGGTGAAAGTAAACGGTCCCCTGGGATCTTGCCGCTCAAAGTGTGGCCGCCTACCAGCAGCTGGATTCAGAGTCGCCCTGCAGCTGGTTAGAAGTGCAGAATCTCAAGCCTCACTCCAGAGCTAGTGAATCAGCATTTGCATCTTACTGAGTTTCTCAGGGACACGCACTGATCTAGGAAAATGGGAGAGTGAAAGAGTCGCGAGAGAGGGGGCCTTGGCAGGACGGCAAGATGGTACCAGGACCTATCTAAGGTTGTCGTTTATGAGCTGGAGACGGGGCAGCATGGGCGAGTGCTTCCTCTGGCTCCCCGCAGCCACACGGGAGCAGCCATAGAGTAGGGAGTTGGAAATTGTCCAGGGCCGACGTTGGCCGGGCACGAATAACCGAGAGGGAAAAGCCAATGAGGTGAAGGTGTGTGCGTGAGAGTGAGTATGCTGGTGGGCTCTGGACCCCAGTCCAGGTTGGGAGGGAACTCTGGGTGCGTGAGAAGTGAGAGTGTGAACCGTAACTCTGCTTCAGACGGCTCCCGAGAGCTCGTTGGAATGCAGCTCCTGGAAGGCACTCTGGACCCATGTGCTCTGAATCTTGAAAAATCTAAATTTCTGACAAGCGCCTCAGGGATTCCGGTGAGGCCGTCTGGGCCACACTTTATGAAACACCGATCTAGACTTTCTAGCAGGTCTTCGCTTGGCAAGATGCCTGGAGGTCGTGCCAGGTGCTCCGATTGGGGACTGCGTGTGTCTTTTTTACCTGTGTTACTTCTGATGTGATTGTGGGGATTCACCATGTTAGACTTATCACACCATTTCACATTGATATCTGTAAAATTGCTATAGGAAATGATGCCCTCTGGAGCATCATTCACACTCCCTTTCAAAGGAATTTCATCAAATTCCATAAACATCTGCTTTAGAAATAGGCAATCGGAGAAGCTGACCTGAGGGAGAGTGGGTATTCATTAGCTGGAGTAACTATGCATTTCACTTACGTGCCTCATGATCGGATATTTTGTTTTCCCACAGCGAAGGATGGTGATTACTGGAGATTGCTTATGCCAGGAAACTACAAGCTGACAGCTTCGGCCCCAGGCTACCTGGCAACAACCAAGAAGGTGGCTGTTCCTTATAGCCCTGCAGTTGGAGTAAGTGATCCTAGCGGCCGAGACTTATTAAATACTTAGCATGTGTCAGGCCCAGTTAAGTGGCTGGTATTTAATCTTCATAATAACCTTACAAGGTAGGTGCTGTCATCATCCCCATTTAACAGACGAGAGAACTGAGTCCTGGCAAAGTTGAGTGACTTGATCAAGTGCTCCTTGGTTGATTTAATACCCCTCGTTAGGAAGCTCCCTTATTGTTGCTCAATTTTTGAAGAACTCCACAATGAACTCAAATAAAATCTAAAAACATTCATCTTTTTTTTTTATTTTTTTATTTTTGCCACATCGATTTCAATGAAATGAGATTCTGTTCCATGTATCTTTTTATCTCTAGCATGTAGTAAAATGCTTTACTCAGTGAGTATTGAGAAAAATAAATTATGCCTGCAAAGTAATTTCAGGCATTAACTAAGCACTTATTAAGCACATAGTATGAGCGAGACTCTCTGTGTTAAGCGCTATCAGAAACTACTAAATTTAAGTGGATACCACTTAATTTTCTAGGAAGCTGACGGCGATGAGGCAGAACTTCTCTTAGGGCAGAATTTTACTACTATCTTTGTATTATATTACCAGAACCATGCGATGGCTTACAAGATTTCCAATCAAAAGGCTTACTTGCAAAGAATTCATTGTACTTTTGTTTCTGCACCCAAAGTTTGGAATAGCGATGCGTAGGTTCTGCAAATGAAAACACCTTGAATTTTTAACCGGTGCTTTGGTTTTGATTGCGTGCACGTGTACATTAGGCTGTGCTATATATTAAAATCGAAAGGTGAATTTGGGCAAACGAAACCTGGAAAAAAGGCAGCTCCAGAAACGGGTTGTGGAAGTTGCAACTCTTTCGATCCTTAGCCTTTCTAGCGCGTGTTACTTTAAGGAGGGAGTGAGTGTCATCACGTTCCTAAATAACCAGGGGTGTCAGTAGGCAAATCGAGGAAGCCTTCGTTCCATCTATCATGGGGGCACAGATGTCAGGAGGGCCTGTGGGGGACTGGGGTTTGGGGGCTGCGTGTTTTGAATATCTTCTGCAGAAGTGTGTGGATTCTGCACGGGCCCGACGAGGATGCCCAGTTCACAAGGAGAGTTGAGTTCCTGGGCCACCAGCATCTGTGGTGGCTGGGAGATGTGTGAGATGTGTGTCGCCATCCCTTTCTCTAGCAGATTCAGCATTCTGGAAAGCAGACCCCTGTGGCTTGGAAGACCGGACCCTGGCTACATTCCTTCATATCACAGGGCTCCAGCGATCAGGAGAAAACTTGAGATTGACAGAAGCTCAGTGATTATTCCAAGGCAGAAAATTAATTATAAGTTACATCTTTTTACTGGGGGGGCAAGGCTGCCTTTAAGTGATGTGTCTTGAAATAATCTGCTTTTCAATAATTCTACAAAGCTATTAGATCAAAGCACATTTCAAACAAAATGTCTTTTGATTATTTTTTTTTTCCCCTGAAAGTATCTTTTATCATGAGAGATTTTTTTTTTTTTTTTTTTTTTTTTTAGGATATACTTTAATTCAGGTGGCTATAAACTCTAAAAGTGCTCTTATTTATTTATTTATTTTTAATTCCAGCTTTTAAAAGTACACATGGACTTTTATAACAATATATTCCTGATTTTTCTCTTTCAGGTTGATTTTGAACTGGAGTCATTTTCTGAAAGGAAAGAAGAGGAAAAGGAAGAATTGATGGAATGGTGGAAAATGATGTCAGAAACTTTAAATTTTTAAAAAACTTTTAATTAGCTGCTTTTATTCTATCTATATGAAGTAGTATGATGTCACGTGGCCATTTTCTTTTAGATTTTGTGCAGTTAATATTTGACGTTGACTTATTTTTTAATCATTTAAATATTAGTAGACATTACTTAAAATAAATAATTAGACTCTTAGGTAAAATATAATAACTTGGTCTATCTCTTCTCTTATATAAAACATTAATTTTCCTACATATATTACATAAAGCATTGTAGAGAAGATTTAAGCGATCTTGGCATCTTAGACTTAAATGCAATATTCCACGTTATTTACAATACAGAACTTTTCGAATGAGTCTAGCTTTTAAAAATAATGAAGTTCTTACAATGTAATTGGTGATGTTGTCACATGATGAATGCTCTTGAGAAGGTCAACAGCTGTCGTTTGGAGTTGTAAGCACTATCCCGAAAGATTTAAATAGTTCAATATAAATCGTCATTTGTCTTTTGTGCTGACTAGCTATATAAGCATGATCTTGTTAATGCATTTTTGATGGAAAGGAAATGTAAATGTTTAGCAAGAGGTTTTACGAAATGAATGGAAATTAACTTCTGGCTTGTACGCATGGGACTATCCTGCTGTATTTTTCAGCCTGTTATAACACTACTTCAAAGTTTATGGTTTTCTGTTGGTTGTAGATTGGCTCAGAATTGCATTCTAAATGAATAAAGATTTAAAAAAAATACTCCCATGGTCTGTATTTTAATTCTTTACAATTTTTGATCTAGAGTTGCGGTCTTGTGATAAAAAAAAAAAAAAAAAAAAAAGGAAAGGTATTCCCTTGATAGTGGCCTCTCATTGGTTCATTCTCTATAATTTTATGTTTATTAACTGACTGCTGTATGCCAAGCACACCGCGAGCTCTGTGTATAGTATTGTGGTGGACAAAAGGTTCTGATTCCTTGGGTCTTACGGCTCACTTGTGGAAACAGACTTTAAATATCCACACAGATGAATATGTCCTTATGCCCCGTGATGAGTAAAATGACAGGAAAGAAGAGTGTGTAGAGAAAGAGGATGTCAGAGCAACTTAAATTAGACTGGATGAGGGGACCCAGGGAAGGACTATCAGGGCATTTAAACCTAAAATACAAGGAAGGGTGAGCCATGCAGAGTGACTGAGTGTAGGGGTGTGTTGTGTGTGTGTGTGTGTGTGTGTGTATGGTTGATTGATATTCCAGTTACAGGCTGGTTTTTGTTCTTTTTTTGTTTTTTTTTTAAATAGTGTTAACTCTTGGAATAATAGACTCCCAGATGTATGACGGCTTAAGCACAATAGAGCTGTGTTTCTTACTCAGGTGACTGTACTGGGCAGAAGACAGACAAGATGGCTTTTCTGCCCACAGCCACCCTGGGATGCATTCTCGCCGAAGATCTGCCCTCTTCTACATTTGTCTGCCAAGGTTGCATGGCGGTCATCTCCCCTGCGGACGATGGCAAGAACGTGGAAGGGTGTTTGGGGACATCCTTCAGGGCCAGGCTTGGGGGTGGTGAGTGGTCTGCCGCCCGGAAACGGGTCCCCTGGCCACAGGAAGGCAGCGGAGCCTGTGCGACGGGGTCCAGCAGCACCCGCCGGCGGGAACCACACGGGTGCCAGGAACACAGCCTTCGGTGAACGTCCGACTGCGTTCACCAGGTAGAGGGAACGGCAGGTACGAGGTGCAGGGTAATAAACAACGCGGCTGGCCGGAGGACGAAAGGAAGGACGGAATGACCGAAGCAGAGAGACGTGGGCAGCAGAGGGGGGAGTCGAGGCCGGAGAGTGGACAGGGACGAAGTGACGCAGGACCTTGGGGACCAGAATGCAGCATTTAGGGTGTTGTTATTAGAATCTCCGAATACCCTGAAGCTAGGGAGAGGCATGGTCTAATGTACGCTTTAAAGGCCATTCTGGCTGCTGTGTAGACAATAGAAGCAGGAGTAGGATCTGGTCAGGAGGCCACTGCAGGGGCCGGCAGAGCAGCGACCTGGCTCAGGTGGTGTAGGGAGAAATGGGAAGAAGTGGGTGGGCTTGTGATCCGAGGTAGAGCTGACGGATCTCGGGGAGGGATTGCAGGTGGGCGATGAAGGAGAGGCAGGTGTCAAAGATGACGTCATGTTCCTCACTCGAGCAAATGGGTACATGGCATGTGGCCTATTGGAGAAGCAGCAGATTGGAAAAGGTGAGAAGAAAAGAAAATTCCAACACGGGAAATGATGAGCTGGAGATGCCCCTGCTTGTGAGATGTGCAAGTGGAGGGGCCGAGTGTGCGGTTGGCTGGGCCACGTGCGAAGCTCTAAAAGAGGCCCGGGATTGGGAAGAGAAATGCGTGTGTAATCGACGTGGAAATAAGGTGCCTACGTTATTTCATCACCCAAGCTGGGGCAGTTTTAAGAAGGGAAGGAGAACAGCTAACTATGCCAGCATACTCGGTATGATCCAGAGCTGTCAGGGCAAGCTCGGCGTAGACTCACCTACCTAGAGACGTCATTTGACATCCCCTACGAGGAGCCAGAGTTAGAAGAAAGATAAGATCAGGCTTGAGCTCTGAGGGACTTCAGAATTTTGCTCCTTGTGGTTTACAGAGGACAGGAGAAGTTAGACTATGTTGTGGTAAGAAGCAACCCTAAACCTTAGCGGCTTAACTTAATAATTTATTTTTCCTGAAAAGTCGTTGGTCCCTGTAACGCTCCAGGAAGTTTGTCCTACATGTAGTGACTCAGCAATGCAGACTGTTTCGGCCTCGTGTCCTGGTCGCCGGAGGAGGTACCGGGAGTCACTTCCGTCCACAGCTCATCGGCCAGAGCTGGACACGCAGCTTTGTTTAACCACAGTGTTTGGTGAGCGACGCTGTCCCCGCCATAGTCTTCCCTTCTGGTCCCTCGCATAACTTCGCTGTCCTTTTCTGAAATAATAAGTGTCATTTAACGCCCCTCCACAGGGGAGGCAACTTAACGTCACATCGAATCAAGGCTTCGAGCTTCAAGTTCGGAGTTTCTCATGATCCCACAATAGCTTTTATATCGGGTCCTCCTACGGCCACTCTGGCGCCAGAAACCTATGAACTAAAAAGACAGGTTGTATGCATCCTTCACGCCCCACGTGTAAGGGCAGAATAGGGTCAAGATGACATCAGTAAACACTGCATTTGGAACAGAAGAGGTGCCCAGGACTCACTGGGCCGCAGCAACTCTGAAATCTCGCTGAGCGGGTATTTCACAGGCCTCCTCTCTTGGGGATGGAGAATGTTCCTGGTTTCAGAATTGATTCCATACTCTGAAAGGCACTCCCTTCTCTCCACGACCCTGGCCTTACCCTCTCGAACTCCTCCTCCTCATTCACTTAGGACGCACCTGGCATGGCCACCCCGTTTGGAATGTGAGACCTCTGTAGTCACCGCAGAGGACGGAAGCTGAGACCGAAGAACCAAGGACAGACTTTTCTTTGCCTTAGTCTGCAGGTGACCCATATAAGCCTCGTTCACAATTCACTGGCCAGCACTAGTCACGTGGCCTCACCTAACTGGACAGCATGCAGCAAGTCTGGGGGGTGGGCAAGTAGAATGTGTTTAAGACCAAGTCGACTGCCTGCCTATTCGGCAGTTGGAGGGAAAGTCTTATTATTTCCGTGTAGTCTTGGCCTCGAGACCATTTGTGGTGATGATACAGGCTTTCAAAGGTCCCCATTATCTTGGTAATGTTCTTCCCATCTCTACCTGCTCCAGTTTCATCTCATGAAGGGTCTAGAACTGAGTACTGTTGAGAAGGAAACTCCTTTCCTTCAGTCAGTGTTGAAGGACCTCCTCTGGAATGACTCCTGACCTCTAGTCTTACCCCTGACCCACTCCTGCCTAAAGAGAAGTCAGGTGATGACAGGTGAGCTACTTGTTAAGTGGTGACAGGTGAGCCATTTGGGTGGCCCAGCTCTATCAAAGGCTCGTAAGCTTTGCCTTCCCCAGCCTTCCCTGCTCCAGGCAAACACAGCTCCAGACTCTCCCGTGGGCGTGGGCGCTAAGGTAGGCTTTGGGTGTGGGTGCTGGGGTGGAGGAAGGCTTGTGGGCTTAGAGTGTTAATAGGCTCTTTGATCCACAGAGCTAATGTCATTTTCTCCAATTAGTTTATCAATAATAAAGCTGACAGTTTAACCTCTGTCTATTGGTCTCCAATGTCATATTTTTCAACCGGTTCTGAACTCAGGAATGGGAGAAATGGGTATTATATGTTAAATCTCTAAAACCTTTAAGAGGTATAAAACAATCATACTTCAGGTGCGGCAGCTTTTTTTTTGTTTGTTTGTTTTTCAAAAGTAAAGTGGCACCAGCATGTCACGCTTTCTGAATACTGTACTTCTCTTAATAGAGCCCAAGGTGATACTGGCCTTTTGGGAAGCTATGCCACATTGTTGCTTTGTATAAACTTAGTATAAAATGAAAACTCTAAGGCTTTTTGTTTTGGTTTGAAATTGGAGGTTAGGGCAGACAAGAACTTGGAGGGTCTGAGAGCTGAGGGTTAAAGAGATCTGGATTACGAACAACACGGCCACACTGTTTTAGTTAACAGAAATCGGAAGGGAGGAGACTGGGCAGTTGATTTTAATGAAATAATGAACACGTTGTGAACTTTGCTCCCTCCCCATCATTGCCCATGCGAATCAGACATATTACTGTGGAAGAAATAGCTAATCTCAACTCACATTCTGATTTTCAATTCTTCACATAAACGAAGATAAACATTACTTGCAGGGAACTACAAACTTTGATATTCATATTTTATTTCTGCAACTTCTGAAATCTTTCCATCATTTCACATTGTGGGAGGCTTAAAAACCATTATTTGTTCACCAACACATGACTCAACTTCTCTTTTCACAATTCTCATAAGGATTGTCTTCTGTGGTTAGGGCTGGATGGCATTTGGAATTTCTGCCTCAGAAATGTCAAGATAGACCATGTCTGGACTTTTGGGTCTCACTTTGTAAATACACTACGTCCTAGGTTTGCTGCTCTTAGGTAAACACCATTTTAGGTCCTTACGAATATTCTGTTTCTTTACCCTTTATTTCTTTCTGCTAGACAGCTTGTGAATCAATGCAGTTATAATGTGGGTTTCTAGCATAGGACATGCTTTAGTTTTAGGTGATTGATTGAAATTAGTGCAAAATTCTCTGAGAATCAGTGTTCTTAAAAACAGGGCAAAGATTTGACTTAACTGGGTTCAAGGTCATCAGTGAAACCAGGCTGATATTGAATGTAGTCTTTAATGCCTCAGGCAAGGAAAATCACCGTGACGAAGCTTATTGGAAATGTCTAGGGGCCGCAGCCTGATTTTGTAGGTTGCTGTACTTTCTTCTACCTCTTCTAGTTTTTAACCTCCCTTAGCTCTTTCAGTATTCCGTCCCCTTCCTTCCATTCATTCTTTTCTTTTGGAGATTCATTCAGCAATTACTAAATACTCACCCTGTGGTCTCTACCTGAGAGTCGAATAAGTACATTGCCATGGTCTCCGGCCACGGCCACCATCATTGTCATCATCACCACTACTGAGCACGTATCTCGTGCTACACTCTGTGCTAGACACTTGAAATGCAACCTTTTGAAGCACACTTGAAACACGGTGAGATAGAAGTGTTGCAGCATTCCGACTTAACAGATTAAGGAAAAGACTCAGAATTTAAATTCCTCACTTCACCTAGCTAGTAAGTGGCAGACCAAGATGAAGACGTCCGTGTTCCTGACCCCAAGTCCTTCCTGTTACCTCGCTTCTCTAGCACGACCCGGAAAAAGCTGTATTCTTACCAATGAACACCTTCGCTTTATTTTCTTTTGACTACTTCACATCTGCTGATGGCTCTTCTTTGAGTTCTGGGCAATAGTTAGTACCTATTCTGAAACAAGTCCCTTTAAAGAGAATGTAAAAACACTTTGCAAATAAGTGTGCCATAAGCTCCCGTTTTATAGCTCCTTGCCACGTGGAATTGCTGTGAATCCAGTTCGATCCAGTTCCCTGTGGACGTGCGATGTCTGGCAAAGCTGTCAGGCGTGGCCCTGACGTTAAGGCCGCGGACAGGTGTGTTTCAGGGTCCGCCAGGCCACGGCAGGCAGCGTGGAGCAGATCGGGGCAGCGAGGAGGGGGGGGTGGGCCTGGCGTCCGAGCTGCCCCTCATGCCTCTGCTCACTCCATGGGGCAGCGGTGCAGGGAAACTGACTAGCTGAAGGTTCTGGCTGCAGAAGTTTTGTACTGAAGTCAGGGTGAAGGCAGACGACAGCAGAGGTGGGCTGGGACGGTAGACAATGCAGTATCATGGGCCCTGAGGTCAAATGGAAAATTGACATAGACAATCCTCCAATAAAGAGATAAATAAGGGACACAGACCTTTACCTTTAAGGAAGCTCTCTATGTGTAGTGAGCCTTCTGCTCCTGGACAAAGCCTCCTGGTCTATAATCCTGGAAGGAAGGCTGGCAAAAAGGGGCCGTGGTGCACATACTAAATAAATTAATATATGTGAGCAATTAGAAAACTGGCTGGCATGTAGCAAGTGCTCATGATTGTAATTATTATTATTATTATTACTAAACAACATGTTATTCCTACTCAAAGATGTAGTATTTTTATTTCTCAAACATGTGGTATTATTTTTATTACGGCTGCTATTATTTGTAAGGTTAAGTTAGGACATTTGGTACCGAGAAACTGGGACCATAAAAGAAATCCAGGTAAAAGATCCACAGATGGGACCAGTGCTTGGAAATGAGGTAAAAACCTAGTTATCAGAAGAGCTATGGTGTAATATTTGGGTATAGATAAGACTCTTGGTGCTTCTATACATATGTGTATGCACACGTGTGCACGCGCGCGCGCACACACACACACACACACACGTATATAACATTTAAGACCTTTGTTATATCATCATCTGCCCTGGCACCTGCAGTTAACTTGAGTCTGCTGATGGCATTCAGTGGAAAGCAAAGACAACTATGGACCTCGTGCAAAAAGCTATTCTTCAGTAATCATTTTAGTGTCAGCTATGGTAGTATTTGAATAACTTAAAAATTATTTAAAATAAATATTTATATTTTTCTACTCACTGTTGTGTTTAACCAGCAACTGTTTAATATTGAAGCCAGAATGATGAAATAAGAGAGAGAGAAAACCATAATGAATTTAGATGTCAAGATTTGTGAGGCTATTGTCCAACCCGCATGGCGAAAACTTGGTGTTTCTGAAATGGCCATGCCTATGCGTCTCTGTGGAGATGACGGGGTAGTAGATAGAGGGTACAAACTTTCAGGTACAAAACAAACAAGTCCTGGGAATGTAATGTGCAGTATGTGACTGTAGTTAACAATACTGGATCGCGTAGTTGAAAGCTGCTAAGACAGTAGATCTTAAAAGTTCTCATCACAAGGAAAAAAAATTGTAACAATGTATGAAGACAGAAGTTAACTAGACATATTGCGATCATTTCACAATATATACAAATGTTGAATCATATTGTACATATGAAAATGATATACTGTTATATGTCAATCACTTACCAATAAAAAAAAAAAGATAGAAGATGGAGGGACTTTGCCCAGAAGTTCGGGGCAATTGGATGGGAATATCTACCCACTGGTATTTATTGAAAAAATGAATGCTGAGAGAGGAGAGGGCACCTAGTGGCAGGTAGCAGTGTACACTGGAAGCTAAAGATGTTCCAACATTAAACTATGGGTAAAATCAGAGCCTTATCAACAGCAAGAAATCTGATCCATTTAGAAAACTTAATGGGAGGAAATCACTGACTGATGAAATAAACATATGTAACCCTCCCTTTCAACTTTATAAACACTTAAAAATTGACCAACTGCAATTGCTGCAAAACTGGGAGAAATGTGGTCTTTTGCTTGTATTTATTTTCTAGGTAACTTTTCAGAATTAAATTGTTACTGGTTCTGTGTCTTAAGAGCTGGCTGAAATCCTATTGATAGACTTAAGAAAGCTGACGAATAGATAAGATATTTAATGAATTACTAAGAAATGACAGTTGGTGACCACAAAAACAATATATAACACATGCACAAAATACGAAAACCAGAAAATGACACGACTTTTTTGAATAGTTGAATCAGTGGTTGAGTTAGTCGGGTTTCACGAGTTTGAATATCATAATAATGCATTCTTCTTCTTGTCCTGATTAGATGACTTACAATTTTCCAGTGAACCCTTGGCTAAAAGCGCTGTTTCTTCTTACCCATATTTACACTAATATTTATTCTAGAAATGCCTGAAAAATCAGCGCTGACATTACCAGGCTCACTTCCGTTCCGTGCCCTTCCAATGAAACACTCTAAAAGCAGCTGCCCATAGACATTTGCCTACAGCTACCCTTTGCTCCAGAAACTTGACTACCGCCTTTCTTCTGTGTTTATTTTAAACCTTAAATTTGAAGAGCAAGATGGTGAGAAAATAGCCTTGAGTCTAACCAGGGCCTCGTAAATTTGTTACTATGGCTTATCTGGCTTCATGAACCACCGTCGTGGGATTTGGGGTCTGCAGAGGGAAGCTTAAAGCAGTAGGTGGTGCAGCATTTTTCGCTTTACCCCTAAAATATATTTCATTGTGCATTAAATACACAGAGCTATTTCCAAGCCAAGTCTGTGTGTAATTAAATAAGAAAGTGCCAGCTTTCTGTGGACAACTCAGGGTCCAGACCGCCACACGTGCTCTTTGTCAGCCCCCGGGAGGCGCCAGCAAACATGCCGAGCAGACAGGCAGACGTGAAAAGCAGGACTAGATGCTGGATTTTTCGGCTGAGTCCTCTGCCAAGTGAATGGCCTTGCAGGCTCCTGCCCACACAGACTTGGTCGTGTTATTGCTTCTTCCTTTAACTCCCACGCAGAAGTGAGAACACGCCCCTGGCGATCGGAGCCTGACACTCTAAACTCTCTTTAACAGCTGTGAACCGTCCGTCCACATAAGGGGTATGTGGCCTACTTATATGATTGGCTGGTACGTATTGACAGATTCTATGGGATTGTATGTAAACAGCAACAACAACAAAAATAGAAAAGTGGAAAGTGTTTTTTTTCCCCCCATTTAGGATTCACTTTCAAACCCAGCATCATTATTTTTTAGTTTTTGCAACATAGTACATGGCACCCATTTCTCTTGCGTTTCAACCTCTCTGTTTTCCTGATCGACTGTCTCTCCAATACATTTGATCTGTCACAAGCTTCCATAACTTCCTTTTACCTGTCATCTTTTCTTCTCTTCTGCCTTTTCTATCTTCCTTTGCATTCTCTCCCTCTGCCTCCCCATCCCTCTGTGGAACACCAGGAAAGCAGCTGAAGTCAAGCAGTGTAGACTCTCGCCTTCCTTCTCCTTCCCACAGGCCCTCCCTCGGGAAGGGTCTTCCTTAGTCCCAGTCTTTCTCTGGGCAGCTTGCTCTCTAGAGAACCCCCCCATGACCTTTCCCACAACCCTTACGACAACCCCAACTCTGATCCTAACTCCAAGAGCCCAGATCCTAACCCTGGAGCCTGCCCTGGCTTCTCTGAAATTGGGTCTCCTGAATGAAATGCAACTTTCGTAAAGAATTATGTTGCTTCCCTCACCATTGACAAATAGGAGAAGCTGCAACCAAACCAGTGAAGCATCCGGAAGGACAATCTCAGATCAGGCTGTGAGGCAGAGTGTAGGAAGTGCCTCGGACGAGGCTCAGAAGAGCTGAGCAGCAACTGCAACTGGTTGAAGAACAAACTAGGGGAGCTCGACACCTTTCTGAACCTCGGCCTCCTCATCTTTAACTATAGGACGGTATAGTTGCTTTCAAATATTTGTTAAAGTTCTTTCCCTAACAATCTCATAAGTCAACAAATAGGACATTTCCTAGAGCAGGTAAGGGAAGGTCAACATGGAAGGCAACTAAAATCTTTAGGCTGGGATATCGAGTACATTTCGGTCAACATGCACCGTGGCTCAGAAATAGCTTCGTACTGCCAACAAAATCCGGACAGAAAATATTGTGACTCGTAATTGTCAGTAGTGTTGACTCCCTGAGCAAGACAAGCAATCGAGTTCCTAGACATACTCCCTCCACCGCCACACCCCTCCCAGAGTGAGTCTTAGGAATGTCAAGAAGCCTCTGAGGCTGATGGAGAAGCTTTAGGGGGAAAGAAGTCAGTGAAAACCAATGCCGATAATGAAGGGCACAGCAAGGGCGAGAGGGAGCCAGGTGGGCGTAGGGATGCTGCGGTTGGTGTCGAATTTAAACTGGGATGATGCTCTGAGACCTACTATATCCTTCTGCTCTCCCTTTCTCTCTCCAAATCTCTAAATCTCTGTCTCCGTCTCCAGTTCTGTCTCTATAGCTAGCTATGCTCAGGAGCTGTTAGCACTTCATTCAGTATCAATCACATCTGCTGGGATTGGAGGGACCAGAACCCTGAAGGGTCCTGTCCTGGAACCAGGGACGTGAGAGAAGAGGACGGGTGGGCAGATGGTGCCACTTCTGCCTTCGTCTACGCTCTGTATTAAATAGACTGGCTTCTTTGTTATTTAAGAACCTTGCAGTAGGAATGTCCAGTTCTTAGAGAAAGCTGAAATAAGCTGTCTTAAAACTTCTCATTATAGCTTACGGAGCATTTTGAAGTAGTTCTCCTGCTTACTTATCAGATAATGTTGAAGAACAAATGAAATTAATGTGAAAAGCTACTGTACTTTCATAGGTGTAAGATTACGATGCTATATATTTCTGTGTGTGCGCGCACTAACAGCAAAATAGTTAAGATGCAATCAGGGAACATTGTGTATAGTTGCTTGGAAAAAGTATTCCTGAGTTTTAAAAGGGATATTCATTTTTTTTTTTCTTGCAGTAGGTTGTTTTGCTCAAAGACAAAAGCAAGTGTGCACCAGTATCCAAGTGAGAAAAATACACTGCCTCAAGCTGCTTTGTGGCGACATGTTGCCACAGATATTCTTCACAGTATTAATGCTCTTCGTATAGTTCAGATCATACAGCCTTTTGGCTTGAAAATATTGCCATTTATGTGAACTTCTGATCATTTTTGAATGTCAGACTTTGCTCTATTCTTGCAAGTTTTTTTTTTTTCCCTCCTTTCTTTTAAAGACCATCGTTTAGGAGACAAGAGCTAAGCCAGAGGATGCTGATTAGCCAGTGACTAACCATGGCAGGATGCAAATGTAAACCTGAACCCACAGCAGGCTTTTGCTGCTAGCAGGTCATAGCTGATGCTTGCTCTTTGCTGGAAGTCACACTTCAGAGGGAGTTCTTTCCACTTTTCTTTTCCCCTTCCCTCCATATGTACACACGGCTGACGCCCGGCAGGAAGTGCTTAGCCCAGCGCCTGAGTCATCGTAAGTACTCAATAAACGCCACCTCCCGGCTGCCTCCGGTTGATTTTGGCATCCTTTGAAATGTGAATTACAGAATGTGTGAAGGAAAAAAAGCCTCACAGAATCTGTCCGGAAAATCGGCCTTGGCTGTGTACGTGAGGCCTGGCAGAAATGATGGGACAGCATGAGCCCAGGTCACAGCCGTCAGAGGTCGTGAGGGGAAGAAGCCGAATGTTCTTGTGCTCTGCCCGACCCTGTTTCGTTCGGGGTGACCTGGGTTGCTTGGGAAGCTCCCTTGAGGGAGCCAGAGTCCGTTGGCTTCGGTGAGCATGTGCGTCCCCTGAGTTTGAAGACAAGCAGTGATGAGAGAAAAGGATGAGCGTAAGAAGCAAACCAGATAAAGGGGCCAAAAAAAGTTGTGAATTGTGTACAAGGGTAAGAACTGGGATGTTTCAGGTCTGTGTTTTGAGGCTGTTAAAGGGCAGACTTTGGTAAGGGAAGTGACTGCTCTTCAATGGGTTTTCACTACACAGGTGTTAGGTGGAAGCCGCCCATAGGCTGCTGTAGGCCTGTGGGGGAATGTTCGCTAAGAACACCTTTCGGGGCGCCCTGAAATGGTCTTAGTTGCTCTTCTCTAATCGTGAGTGAGGACCCAGAGTGTAGATTGCTGACTGGGAGAGCGACGAGCCCCGCAAAGCACATGGGCTCTGGGGTAGGACATCTCCGGCTTCAAAATCCAGGCTCGGCCACTTCAAAACTGTGCGATGTTTGGCAAGTATTTGATCTCTCAGAGACTTTCCTTCACAATCCAAAACCCAAACCAAAAACACCTCCTGTGCCTGGTTTTTGTGAGAAGAGCTTGAGATAAAATATACAAACCCTTTGCTTACAGACACTGATTAATGTCTTGTTTTTCTGTACAAATTCATAATTTAGGGAAGCAGTCTGCTGCTTTCTTAAAAGACATATGATAAGTTAAAACAAACATAAGTATGTTTACAGAACTATGTAACCAGCTTAATTTACAAAAAATAATAGTAACATTTCTTAAGCACACAACGGAGCAGTGAAAAATCCAGGCTTGTTCTGGCCAAATGAAGAAAAAAACAAATATAGAGCAGGGGATTTTTCTTCTTATTTACAAAACCAGGAAATGAAGACCAGAAGCCTGAATCTGTCCTGGTAATGCTATTTGGCAATTCAAGAAAAATAAGAGTTCCGTTTGGCATTTAGTTGCAGTCTGATGTGTTTTTGTGAAAGTAGATTTTGGGTTAGTTTTAGAATTTTTATCTAAGATAGGCCGATCATTTTTCTAGAGATGTCATCCAGTCAGGTAATGTCAAAACTCGGAAGTGAGATGAGAAGGTTATTCAGGGACAAAGTAGGGATGGGATGGAGGGTCTTGAGACTCAGGTGGCAGCAATAATAAAAATTATCATGGTAATAGTAATAATTAATAATAATAGTTGGCATTAGTGGATAAGTTGCTGTGTGATAGGGAATGTGTTAAGGACATTTCCTACATTGTCTCCTCTTTTACTTTCCCTAGCAAATCTGGATGCTATTTTTGATCCCTATTTCACAGATGGGGAAACCGAAGCACAGTTAAAAACGCTGTTGATTAATACGCGATAGCTGGACCATGGAGCCTATGTCTGTAGTCCTGAGTGAGAACTAGCCATCGAGTGTCTCTGAGATGGGCCCTTATACTCCTTCTGATAAACTTCATCAGGGTTTGCTCATTGTTTCTGCAGCTACAAATTCTTTTTCCACCTTACGTTCCCGGAATATTCCTTTAATCAAGGTTCCCCAACATCAACAGCACTATTGACATTTTGCAATAAATAATTCTTTGCTGTGGGGAGCCGGTCTGTGCATTGTAGGGTGATCAGCATCCTCCTCGTCTTCTGTGTACTAGATACAAGTAGCACCCTCAAATTCTGACAATCAGAAACATCCCCAGATTTTGTCAAATGATTCCTGGGGCGCAAAATAGCCCTGGCTGAGAACGATTATTTTAAGCTTAGAAAAGCTTCTAAGACAATCACAAAACTGTCATCTGCAGTGTAGTTGTAGAAACGTCTTGTATTGCCTCGGTGCTGGTCATCTACGGTGGACAGCACCATAACATTTGTGAACACACGTGAACACGAGTGACACCACCCTTTCCATTCAAACAAGAAAACTCCTCTCTCCGAAAAGTAGTTTTCCATGCGCCATATTTTCTCTGAAGCCTAGTAACACTTGCATGTTAATGGAGGTACGGGGTCCGTCATCTATTGTGTACCTGGGCTACTAGAATAAATTACTTCAAAGCTGGGAGGCTTAAAACAATAGATAGTTATCATGTCATTGTTCTGAGGAATAGACCCCAAATCAAGGCATAGGCAGGGCCACGGTCTCGTCAAAGCCTCTAGGGGGAGGCTCCATCCCTTGCCTCTTTCCAGGTCGCTGGCAATCCTAGGCGTTTCTTGGTTTGTAGACGCATCCCTCGGTTTATAGCTGCATCCTTGTGCCGACTGTTTTCCGTTGATCCTTCCAGATCCACTCTCCATTTTTCGTGCTTTGTTCTGAACTGCGTCCATGGGCTCATTTGTTTTTGGATCCGCAATCGGGTGACACCAATGGAAGGCATCAGAATCGGAGGTCAGGAGGAACGTGTTTATGCCCCGAGCTATCTCCCTGCCCGGGCACTGTGGGCTGGCCGTGTGCGGCTATCGAATCCCATAGTCCTGGCAGGTGGTTGTCACCAAACAGCTGCTCTCCCCCAGGTCTGTTCCCTCGCCCTGGGCTCAAGGTGGTAGCGAGTGGCTCTTCCGTTTCTGGCCATCCTTGTTCGTTTACCTCAGGTCTATCCACCCTTGTTACACTCCCCTCCCGAGCCAGTGGGCGTGTGCCCTCTGATCTCTGTCAGAGCCTGACTGATTACAATACTAAACACGGCAATAGTTTGTTTGGAAATAACATCTTTACATTACAGACCCAAACTCTGTTCCAAATTCACTTCTCCTGCCTCTTACACGAGCAGACGAGGTTTGCGACAGGTTGGCTCTGGGCCACGTCCGATGAAGACGTGCAGTCTCCTCCTGCTTGGGCTTTGGGACCGACTGCGACAAAGCAGCACTGGCCTTTGTGGGGGAACAGCACCCCCCTTCTGGAGCAGTTCATGTTTGCATCCGTGCCTCGGTTTCGCTTATGAAATCTCGGTTGTCCTTGGCTGCCGCAGAGCCCAGGTGAGGAAAACTGGTCTCTTTGTCATCTGGAACGAAACCATTGAGAACTTATAAGGCATTCATCAAAATGGAAAGAAATTCCATTTCTGGGATGGCCTCTGGCCATTGAGCAGCGCTCCTTTGAGTCCGGGCTGTGTGGTCTCCCTTCCCCTTCTGTCCTTCTTTCTGTGAATGGCCATTGCTTCCGAGGTCCCAGGTCTGGGCTGCATTTGCTCCTCCTTGCTGGCACCTTCCAGAAGGAGTTCTGGCAGGCACGGAGGAATGCCAGTCTTTTTCGATGCTAAAGGTGGCACGTAATAAATATTCACTTCTTCTTTCTTTGTTCTCTCATTTTTTTTTTCTTCTAATTTTAAAGGCAAGTGGGAGAGGGGAACTTTGGAAAGAGGAGAGGAAGCACGAGACCTTGGAGGATGGAGGGGAGAGTGGGGGGCGGTGGAGTTTTTGAAGTGTCGTTAGCCTGTGAAACGTTTGGTTGTGGATGTCGGGCTCGATGGCAGTGTCCGGGTTCCTGAGGACCCCTGAGGACCTTCTCCCCTCTTTGCCCTTCTCAAGTCTGTTTGGCTCTGTGGAGGTCTGACATGCTGCCAGGGCCTGGTGGAAAAGGAGCAGGGAAATCCTTCCTTCGTGGTTGTCCAGCCAGCTCGCCAAGTTCAAGAAAGGAGTCAGAGCCTCAGGGCACTGGCCAGGGCTGGGGCTGGGCCGTTTCTCTCAGGACTCCAAGGAGCAAGAGGAGGGAGTGAGACCCACTTCAGATTTCACAAACAAGGGGCATCTGAGTTCCTGAATGTGTAAAGCCCCCAGGGGGGACAGAATCTCACCCTTATCTGTCAAATATTGTATGTTCTAAAAAAAAATCTTTGAAGCCCCGGTTATATCCTAATAAACCAATCATAATATAAATTATGATAAGTCAAAATTATCGTAATAAAGTAAAAAATGTATTCATTTATTTATTTTTTATTAAGTTTATGGGGGTAGCATTGATTAATACAATTATATAATTTTCAGGTGTATATTATAATTTGACATCTGTATATTCTATGGTGTGTTTACCACCCAAAGTCCAGTTTCCTTCAACTACCATATTTGATCCCCTTCACCCACTTCACCCTCCTCCTACCCCTCTTTATTTGACCCCCTTTACCCCGTCTACTTCCCCCCTCGTCCCCCACTCCCTACCCTCTGGTAACCACTAGTCTATAGTCCATGACAATGAGTCTCTGTTTGATTGTCCTGTTCATTTTTTGCTTTAGGTTTATATCTTACATATGTGATATCATGTGATTTTCAACTTTTTCTGTGTGGCTTATTTCACTCAACATGATTATCTCGAGGTCCATCCACGTTGTCGCAAATGGCAGTATTTCATCTCTTCTTATGGCTGAGTGATATTCCATGGTATATATGTACCACAGCTTCTTTAGCCAATTTATTGTAGGATACTTTAGTTACTTCCATGTCTTGGCCATTGTGAATAGTGCTGCTATGAACATCGGTGTGCAAATATCTTTTTGGATATGGGTTTTCAAGTCTTTGGGGTAAATACCCAGTAGAGGGATCGCTGTATCATACGGTAGATCAATTCTTAGTTTTTTGAGGAGCCTCCATACTATTTTCCATAATGGCTGTACCAATTTGCAGTCCCACCAGCAGTGTATGAGGGTTCCTTTTTCTCCTCATCCTCTCCAACATTTATTACTTGTCCTATTGATTATAACTATTCTAACAGGTATGAGATGATGTCTCATTGTGGTTTTGATTTGCATATCCTTAATAGCTAGCGATGTTGAACACCTTTTCAAATATTTGTAGGCTATTCATATGTCCTGTAGGGAGAAGTGTCTGTTCCTCTGCCCATTTTGTGATTGGATCATTTGTCTTTTTGTTGTTATTGAGTCATGTGAGTTCTTTTTATATTTTGGACATTAGGCCCTTATCAAGGCATCGCTTGCAAACATATTTTTCCATTCTCATGGTTGTCTCTTTACCTTGTCGACAGTTTCTTTTGCTGAGCAGAAGCTTTTTAGTTGGTTGTAGTCTCATTCATTTATTTTTGCTTTTACTTTCCTTGCCTTTGAGGTCAAATTCATAAAATCATCTTTAAGTCCAAGGTCCCTGAGTTTAGTTCCTATGTTTCCTTCTATGCATTTTGTTGATTCAGGTCTTATATTTAGGTCCTTAATTCATTTTGAGTTAACTTTGATGTGTGGTGATAGACAACAGTCTAGTTTCATTCTTATGCAGGTGGTCTTCCAGTAAAAAAAATGTATTTAAATACACCTAACCTCCCAAACATCATGCTTAGCATAGCCTACTTTAAATATGCTCAGAACACTTATATTAGCCTACAGTTAGGAAATTATTTTGAGTTTCATCCCAAAAGTAATTGCCTTCCTTTGCTTCTCACCAGAAGCAGGAGACTAGAAGGATGTTTTCCAGACAAGATGGGATAACACAAAACACAATATCCAAAAAATGCTGGCAACACCATACACTGGAGGGCATTGGTTGTTTACCCTTGTGATCTCCGTGTTTACTGGGAGTTGTGGCTCGTTGCCACTGCCCGGCCTCCCACGAGAAGACTGCCCCACATATCGCTAGCCCGGGAAAAGATCAAAATTCAACATAGGAAGTGTCCTTTCTACTGAATGCACATCACTTTTGCACCACTGTCAAGTTGAAAAATCTAGATCAGGACTGAGTTCAACCCAGAGAGCAATCAATAAGTCAATCCTGTCTACGTAATGGAGCCTCAATAAATAATAATCTCTGAATATATAGGCTTGAGCGAGTTTCCCTGGTTGACAATACTCTGAGTGTTTTCTCGCACATCAATGTTGAGCAGGTAACATGTCCTGAAGACAGGGAAAATTTCACATTTAAAACCCTTCCAGACTCTGCCCCGCGCATCACTCCCCTTGCTGATTTTATTTTGTATCTTCGTCCCATAATAAACCATTCATAACCATGAATATAACAGCTTTCAGTGCGTTCTGTGAGCTCTTCTCAGGAATTATCATACTCTAGGGTGGTTTTGGGGACACCCAGACATGCAGTTGATGTCAGGAGTGAGGGTGTCTTGTGTGAACTCTCTCCTATCGCTCTGTCATTGGACTCTTAAGTCCTTGCAGGTGGGGTCAGAAGCCTTGAGCACACTTGACAGCCAGCAGGACTGTGCCCTCCAACTTTGCAGTCTGCCAAACTCCATGTAAGTAACCTGCCCAAAGTAACCAGAGACAGAGCCAGGAATGGAACTCCAATGCTGTCACACCATTACATATAATGTCAAATGTCATATAAAATGCCGTTCATCACTTACCATAGCGTGTCCTACCAGGATTATCCCAGCGAGGGCAGAAGTTGCCCAAGCATCTTGCAGTAAACGATGCCAATTAGAACATTTAGAAACTGGGAGGAAGTTTGGAGAAGAAGTCAGCCCCCGATGGGGAGGAAGCAGCAGGACTGAGAGGGAGTAATTGGGTGATCTTGGAATTGAATCGGTTGGCGTGTGGCAGGAGCTAAGGTGGTGGGTGACTCACGGGTCTTAACCTTGACATGCCGTCAGGCGAATCTTAGCTGTACTGAGATAGTGCTTGCCCCCATCAGGAGCAGAGTTGTCTCCGCCCTCACTTCATCTGAGAGGTCTTAAGCTTTAGATTTTCAGCCCCGTTTCTGTGGGCTTCTGGCCTACGCTAAAGCAGTGGGATAAGTTATGGGATTCAAGTATCACACCTACCTTTTCTCTGTAGATCCTAAACTATGGCTGTTTCTCTTCTGAAATTTCAAAATTCCAGAAAAAGGAGTACAGCTGCAAAAATCGCAGAGTTCTCACCCGAAGCTAATGTTAGCTACATTACAGTACAGTGAAGCAATCTCCTTCAACAAGGTTCATATTGCCGAGTGCTCAGGAGCACCGAGAGGATTTGTGTTCAGTCATGACATCCTTCTCTTCAAAGAGAACAGCAGAAATCATCGTAATCCTTCATAAAGTCTGCTGTGATGTTCTGCTTAACTTTAAGACTTTTTCAGAAAGCCATCGCTCAAACCATTTTGTCTATCTTGAATAATTTAGGCGAAGAGCATGATTCTATTTAAAGCGAACATCTGAATGAGTTATTTGGCTACACTATCAGGTAAAGAGCATCTTAACCTAATCGAGGTGGCTGGGTATGTAGTCACGGGGATTAGGAAGATGATGGGTACCCACAATGTACCAGCCACTTTTCCTACTTTATTAATGCTTACAACAACTTCCTGTGGTATGTATTCATATCCCCATTTAGGGATGACAAACTGAGGCTCAGGAAGATTAAGTAACTTGCTAAAGTTTACAAAAAATGGCAGACTTTGCTGCTACCGAGTCTTGATCTTCCCATCGTTCCATACGATATGCCTGTTAGAAATACAATTTGGAAATGCATCACACCATTAGGTCATCCCAGTGGCATATTAATTTAGGAAGTTAAATAAGAAATTCTGAGGTATGGTCTACACTTTCTTTCTAATAACTATAAAAAATATAAATAAAATGTAAATATATACATATACATACATACATATATATAGTTCCCCCTGACCTTGTCCAAATGTGTAGAATTCAAATAAGTTCAGCCCACATGATTTGCCCAGTAATTCCTTCTCCTTTTTGTAGGGAAGATTGATTTCGATTTATAAACTTCAATGAAAGGGTAACTCATTTATATTTCCTTTGTGTGTTATGGAGTTTACACCCAGAATTGTGTTTCGTTATCTCTTAAGCATACAGATACTATAATACGCTCAGTGTTTCGCTTTGAAATGGTTTCTGCTCTCTGATATTTGTGGAACGTGTTAATAATTGGCAGCCTAGAGTGGCAAGCTAGATCCGGCACCAATTCATTCCACCACCTGGAACCGAGGCTGGATTTCATTCTTCAGGCGTTATATCTGAACCTCACCTAATCCTTTCTCTCGCTTAGTAGGTACCTAATGCACCTCATACTATCCTTTGACTGCAAAAGGATGTCTTTCCCTCGAACAGCCGATGGAGACTCCAATCACACAACAATTCGCTGCATGTCCCCCAACCTGCTCCAAGCGCTGAGGGCACAACACTGAACCAACAGACTCAAATCCTGCCTTTGGGGAGCTTATGTCTAGTGGGACCCTTCCCCATAGAAACTTCTATTGCTGCGTATCTTAGAGAGGCGATTCGATAACCAGATTACAGAATGCCAAGTAAGATGCAAGTGATTTATAGGGAGTCCTTACTTTAAAAAAAAATCCCAAAACTATTAATTTAAATATCCTTCTGATTGCTGAATACCGGGTAAGACATATGTATCTACTCTTTTACTTTTCACTTCCTGTGAGATGGGTTCTTTTAACTTATCAATAAGAAATTAGGGGAAAAAATAAGCTTTATGGGGATATTTAAAATTAAACTATCACATTGTAAATTCTAAAATTAAAGGCTATTTTAAAAAATATTTTTCATTTTCCTTCTTGACATGTACATTATATGTTTCATATGGATCCCCTGGGGATAAAGACAGTTGCTCAAGTTGACACAGCCAACACGTAACAGAGTAGAATTTCAACGCCAACCTGATTTGATTCTAAGACAGTGTTCAATTCTCTAAATTCTGCCTCCCTTTCTGTATACCTATGCATCTTCGCATAGTGATGACTATCAATATAAAAACCTAACACTTAGTGCTACCTTGTTTTGAAACTCGTAATGGTGAGAAAGGGGCATCTAAAAGAAATCTCAATATTACTGTCAGTCTAAAATGGAGACAACCTGATAGGAGTTTAGACACACTTAAAATACATTTTTACGGTTCACAATAAGACCTTTTATGCTTGTTGCTACCTAGATATCAGCAGTTTGCAAGTCAAAGAACAAGTCAGATAGTACCGATGCTGCTACTTAGACTAGAGAGTCCCAGAGAACCAGATAACTCTCTGGTTGTGTCAGCATCTGATATTAAACACACACACACACACACACACACACACACACACACACACACACACACACACACACACACACACACACAACAAAAAAACTCTGTCACTTTACCTTTTTACTGAGTTAGATACCCACAGGTAGTTTAGCAGGCAGTTTCTGTGATGCTAAATACAAATCTTTGCATAACTGTCAAATTTCAAAGAAAGAAAGCTAAAGCCTTTGGGACAACCTAAATTACGATCCATTTGTTTTCCTGTATATCTGTGCTCTTCTAATCTTATTGAAAACGTAAAGATCTCTTTAAAATCGCTGTTGGCAAATTTAAAAATAACCAACAGAATGGATTAAGTGAGAGTAGGTATTTTTTCCTTATTGAAACAGTGTTAGAATCTCTCACTGTCCTTTCATTGAGTTTGAATGTCGTTAGCAGATTATTATCAACTGTATCATATGATCTGTTTCTAAAAGTTTTAATTGAAGAAACACTGTCTTGACTTGCCTAAAAAG
>CM053512.1:42521360-42537904 GCA_028627145.1 Eidolon dupreanum | reverse complement strand
AGACTGTCTGACAAGTAGTAGGGGCTCCTGAATTGTTAGTTTCCTTGCTCTGATATTCACGGTGATTCTGAAACAGTCTTTAACCACACATGCAAAGCCAGCTTTGGTTGTAATCCCAACAATATCCATAAACCATTGAAAAGTTTCTTTCTATAAAAATATATTATATTTTAAAATACACCAATGAGAAAGAGGGCAGTTTACTATTCTTTTTAATAGAGATTTTCTTTGTATTATCTTGTTTAGAGTTCTCTGAATTTCTTTTGTGGATTGTCGTATTAATTTCAGAAAATTGTTGGCCATTCTATTTTTAAATAATTCTTCTGCCTCGATTTTCTTTCTTCCTCTTATGGAACTCCAATTACCCATGTTTTAGACCATTTAATATTTTCTCAAAAACCATAGATGCTCTTTTCCTTTTAACTTTCTCTTTATCCTCATTTTGTTTCAGTTTGGGTCATTTTCACTAACCTATCATCAAGTTAATTTCTTTTCCCTCTGTCTTGTTCAGCTCATTTAAGGAATTCTTTATCTTTGCAATAATGTTTTTCACTTGATGCATTCCATTTGGCTCTTTTTTTTTTTTTTTTAAAAAGAATTTCTAACCCTCTGCTGAAATATTCCTCATCTGTTTACACATATCCACCTTTCCCCCTAGATTATCTAAAATATTAATCATAGCTATTTCAGTCTGATAATGCTAACAGCTTAGCCCATTTATGGGTGTGATTCTGTTGGTTCTTTTATCTCTTGACAACGGGTCACATTATTACCTTTGAATGTTGTATAATTTTGTTACTGAATGCTGGGAAAAGAACAGTGAGATGGAGGTAAGTAATTTTTATGCCCAGAAACGTGCATGCCTCTTTTGTAAAGCCATTCCTGTGTTTGTGTGGGGAGAAGGCAAGACAGTCTAGACTTCAGTTCAGTTGGATTTGGGCTTTAATGGTGCTTCAGTGCATCAAAGTTGTTAAATTCCTTATGTGGGGTCCAGCTGCTGCCCTGCACTTGGGATGAGCCCAGAGCACCAGGCTTTCTCTCAGTATCTTTGATTTCGGCAGCTCTTGCAAGACCGCGCCATGAAGGGAGATGCCTCTTTCATACCCTCTGCTAATAGAACATGACTGTTCTTTGGCATTTGGTGTAAGACTTGTAGTGAGGAAAAGAAGGTTTCTTGATTTTTCTGCTCCAGCCTCTTAGAGAGACCCTGCTGTGCCTGAATCCCAGGGATAGAATTTTTCCCTAAATTCCTGTTCTCCTCAATGGCAAAATCCTCTGTCTCCCTCCTTGGTCTGGAGTACAGGTGAGTTCGCAGTGTCTTCTCGGGGGCAGAAGGGCACTGCTTCAAACCAGCGCCGGGTCTTAGATAGGTGCCTACATTCCCCCTCCTATAGCAGCAGACGGCTTCTCCTGCTGTCCATGAAGAGTCTGGGATGGATGACTTTCCCGGTCTTTCTCCACTGGTAGACAGCTTCTACTGGTGGTAATAAGGGCACTCTGTAGTTTCTAATTGTTGCCTTTCCCAGAAATTTGTGTGTACCACCCACCCTAAGAGTTCCCCAAAGTAATTACGAAGATTTAAGGGCTGACTTTGAACCTTTGGGAATGTAGCCCGTGCATCAAAACCTTCATAGTTCTTGACCACTTGATTCTCTTTGCAGAATAGTTACAGTTTATTTTGTCTCTAGTTCTCACAGTTCTGGGTCATCCTCATCTTGCCCCATGCTGCCTTGTAGATGAGTAAAGGAGTCTTAACCAGGGTCTTAATTAAAAAGGGTGAAAACTCCTCAAAGATAAAAGAGTTGACTGTATTATTCTTCATTAGTAAATATCTGAAATTTGGATAACATAGCATCTCTATTTAGGTTAATTTAAAATAAAAAATAATCAATTTTACATTTTTCAGTTTGTAAATTAGATTGTGGGCTAGGAAGAAGTGGGGAAGAAGGGCATTTTTCTAAGTTAGTTATTCTGAGCAAGTAAGGTACACGAGGGTGAAAAGTTCTTGGGAGTTTCTTTGAAGGGCAATGGCAGTTCTTCTGCCACTAGGGATGACATGTGCTTTTCCACATGCTCAACTGAGTGTGATGTAGACAAATTCACACCTGCCTATTTCTGGCATCCAAGGTTAAGATTTTAAGGTCACTTCAGATTCACGTTGCCTGATCTCACCATCTTACTAGGACAGCATCTATTTCTGTTTCAACAGTCTCCTTCCTTGGAAAGACCCTCTTGATGTGAAAACTAAGTCATTGCAGCTGATTTTCATTTCTCTCTTCTTTCATCCAAGAAACAGTTATTAGGTAGTCACCACATACCAGGTAAGGTGCTAGAGACTGGCTTTGGGAGATCACGGGGCATATAGCTCCTAGATGAAGAACAATACAGGGTGGCAGTTTCTGTAGGTGAGATTTGTGAAAAGCGCTGTAGAAGCATTGAGGAATGGTCACAAACTGGGCCCGGGGATACCGGAAGCCCCAGCTGGAAACGATTACATTTGGGCTATGGAATGACTATCCCTCCACTGAGAGCGACAATGGAGTCGCTGTGTCCTCCACTGTCAGAGGCGAAGTTCGCTTTGCTAAAAGGTCATTGCACTTCCTATGGTCACTGCCTGCTTCTCCTCCCATTTATCCTAACTTTTTACACCCACAGAGAATTTAACATTGCTATAAAATATAGTTAAAATTTTTTATATCATATTATGCCCAGTACAATAGTGGGATTAATCCTTGCTTATATTTAGACCTGAAGAATCAAAGTGAAATGCTTAATTCTTGACCACGTCTTTGATTTTTTACATCTCTCTCTTGTTCATGTGGAAAGCTGTACAGCAGTGTGTTTTTTTAATTAAAAAATTTTAAATTATATTTTACATAGAATATTACGTGCTTTCATTATTTGTTAAAAATGTTTTTGTAGAGTAGTGTTTCCAAAGGTGCATAATAAAAGTAGACTTTTAACATTTTAATACAGTGTTTCCCAAACTTATTTGAACTTTTACTATTTTTTTTCACATAATACCTATTAACATCTGCAGACCTCTTTGAGAAATGTTAATTTGGAATCATGAATTGACATTCTCTTCTGGGATCATGATGCTTCCTTTTTGTGTGTATCTGTGTCTGTGTGTACCGAAGGATTCATGCTGGGCACCGATGACTTTGTGTGTGCACCTTTGCTTTAGTGAACAAGTGCGTGTAGATACAAACATCTTTTTAAATCAGAGGCCATATATTCAGGTGTGCAAACATTTCTACCTATACATATTTGTACACATTGGTGATTGGAAGCATATATATGTGTATGTGGCCATTTTTGCAACTATCACCGCATATTCATCAAAGATTCTAGGAACCAGTATCAGATATCAGCTAAATATGCACACTGATAGATTTCAAACTAAAGATGAGGCTTGAACATCCACCCCCCTTCCTATAAAATAGTAGATTTTTCTCTGAGAAAAAGGCTAATTCAGGATTCTCAGAAATACCTAATAGCTTGTTGGTAAATTCAAGGGTAAAAGATCCTATCTCTGAAGAATTGCCTAAATTTCTAAAGAAATTTCTTATTGCTGATGATTTTTAAGAGGAATTTAGGTGTTTTCCATATAACCCATTATGGTTAGTACTTATTTATTATGTATTCATTCAGCAACAGAGATTTTTGGATACTTTATCAGTTATCTATTGCTGCATAATAAATTACCCCCAAAATGAGTGACTTAAAACGGCACATTATTATCCCAGAGTTTTTGTGGGGCAGGAATTTGGCCACAGCTTAACTGAGTCCTCTGAGTCAGCATCTCTCAAGGCTGCAATAAGTTGTCAGCAGGGCTGTGGCCTTACCTGGATGCTTGGTCGGGGAGGGTCTGCCTTATGTTCACTCCCCCAGTTGCCGGCAGGGTTTAGTTTCTCAGGAGTTGTTGGATTGAGGGTCTCAGTTCCTTGCTGGCTCTTTGGTAATGTCTCATCATTTTTGCTGTATTCTACTCATGATATACAAGTTACTAAGTCCAACGCTAACCACCCCCTGAACCGCATACACACAGGCGTGAACACCAGGAGGTGGGGACCTTTGGGGTCCATTTCAGTTCTGCCTGTTACAGATACCTACTATGTGCTGCCTTCCATACATGCATTATATAGTGCTCATCAGGAAAATAAACATCAAAACCAAAAATCAATTCTTTCTAAAGATGTCACATTTATTTCTTCCCATTAACCAGCACTACTCTGGCCTTGCCATTTGGCCCTTAATATACAAACTTTTTCAATGGTCCTCAATTAGTCTCCTTGACTTCAGTCTCATCTTTCTTAATGCAGCTAAACTGATTTTCCTGAAACATGTCTTCTTAAAATCTAAAGTGGCCACTTATTCCTGAGTCTATACTATTTCTCAACATTCTCTTTGAAAAATATAGAAGTCTTATATTCTCCTTTGATAATAATTGAAAATTTAAAATAAATACCATGATGAAAAGAAATAAAAAGTATTAGCCATGGAGTTGAAAGTCACCTGCTCAGAGGATCAAGGTCATGCTATGTAGCCTGCAAAGCCTTCACAGTCTCAATTGTTCCTTCCTTTTTAATCCAAGCCTTCCTTTCCAGTACACTGGTTTTGCATTATTTTTAGAGTGTATTTTGTGCTTTTAAATCTATATTCCTTTATTACAAAATATTTATGATTGCACATGAAATGGGAAAAAAGACACTTATAGTTAGTTCCATTTGAAGAGGATGATCTTTCTTAGGTTCAAGAACACATGATGGATAGAGAGAAGATGCTCTGAGGTGCAAACTATTTCAGGCCCATAGGAGAGATCTCTTTACCATTTAAGTCAAAGCAGGAGTAAAACGTGGAAGAGAAAATTTAAAAACACTACAAAAAGGGCATGAGTGCTAGTGATATAGCAATAATATCCTTAGTAAATATTAAGATCAACTTTATTTAAAAATTTTGCTATCAACACAAGGCAAATAATAATCAGTTAATTACTTATAACTTCCTAGTTTACTAATAAATTATTTCTTTAAGTAGAGAAGATTGTCTCTGCTTTTAAAATTTCTATAAATACCTGGCTCACCATTTCTTCTTTGAAAAGTATCTTGAGCACGTGTACTACAGGCGCATGTTTGTCTCTAAAATTTAATGTTAAATTCTAATGCCCGATGTGCTGGTATTAAGAAGTTATGCCTTTGGGGGTGATTAGGTCATGAGTGTGGAGCCCTCATGACCTAATCACTAATGGGATTAGTGTCCTTATAAAAGCATTCCCAGAGAGCTCCATTGTCCCTTCTGCCATGTGAGGACAGAGAAGACGGCCCTCTGTGAACCAGAAAGCGAGCTATCACTCGATGTTGAATTTGCTGCTGTTTTGACCTTGGATTTCCCAGCCTTTAGGACTGTGAGAAATAAGTACCTGTTGTTTATAAGTCACCTGGTTCATGGTTTTTCTCTATAGCAGCATGAAGGGACTGAGACAGCATGCGGTATCCATCATTCTAATGATCCTCTTCATGAGAAACACACATTTCATTTCGTTGAATAAAAATAAGAGAAGCCCTTGCTTCTTCGATGGCGATGGATTACTCGAGTAAAAGCCGGCACTGCCTTCTCTGTTGCATCTCATGAGTATCTTCCACCCTTCGGGAGAGATTTCCCTTGCAGGTTTAAAGATGAAGATCTTAATTGTCCCGAGAGAAACGTGACAGATATTAACCAGACACGATGATCTTACAGGGTCACACCCTTTTTCTGTTTCTACGAAAGGCAACTAAGTGAATGTATTCCAATTTCTGTATCATGTGTACTTTTTCTTTCTGTTATTTTTAGAAATCGATGTGAAAATTATTGACAAAAGATAAACCGATCAGACAAGTCACCTTTATGATACAAGGAAAGCGTGGTGAGAAATGAAAGGCAAATAAACTAGCAGTTTGGGCTTATTAGCTAGAAAAATAGTTCTCTATAAATTTCATAGTCTTGTGAGTGTGCTATTGTATATTGTACACTTGAAGACTATATTTTTATTATCCACAAAAGCTAGGTATTTCCAGGAACTTAAGTGTAAGTTGAGTGCGATAACATAAATTTATTAGAGATAAATAATTTTATATAACTCGAACGTTTTATGATTTTAGTTGATGCTAAAAAATATGCAGAAGTATTCGTGTTCACAAACATCTAAATGGATAGATTGCCGTATGCTTGTCTGTTACCAGAGTGGTCTTAAGTTTCTCTGTATTGAAGTGGATAAAAAACATCTCCTCATTGCTATGAAGTTGGAAGTAGAAGAAATATTAATAGATTTCACCCCCCAAATAGGGCATTTACTTCATGAGTCCAATTAATTTATAAAGCACGTAAAAGTTGCCTGTTTGGTACAAGGAAGATAAATATATGTGACAGGTTAGGAGCAAGCATTAGTCTAGGGGGCACTCTACTAAAGCAGATTGTCTGGGAAGGGATGTCTAAAGAAAGAAGGGACTTTGACAGGCTGGGTCAGCTACTTCATGATTTTTTTCCTTGGGCAGCTTGTTACTTGCCTGAGTCGTGCAAGTGAGTCATATATACTGTGGTCACTAGATGGAAGTATAACACCAATGAAAAAACTAGGAAACCCCATTCTCCCCGCTTCAAGGCAAGTTTAATGTATTTTTATGTTATGAAAGTTTAAAGAAAACTCTCTAGAGAGGGTAACTGTACACTAGGAGTAAAAATAATAGACACATAATTAAAAAATATAAGTGCAAAAGCAGATTATTCTCGAGTGAAAATTGTCTTAGTTCTCTCTTTTTTGTTCCTCAAATGATTCAGGTTTGTAATGTGGTTTTTCTATTTGGAATAAGCTGAAATAACCTTGTAACATTCTCCTTTCTTATTCTCAGGAGAAATTTTAGTATCTCTTAGATGCAAGCAAGCCTTTGAAGAAAGATGACACTGTTTTTGTCATAAGAAAGAAAGAAAGAAAAAAAAAAACCAAACGACTCTGCCCAGAAGTACTGAAGTATAACCATCTGTATATTTGCTTATGTCCCTGTCACCTACTTGGTTCTCATCTAGGTTTTTTTCTGTCTTTTCCCAATGTACATAGAATTCCTCTATTGCCTCATCAGGGCACTTCTTGGAGCAGGCAATCTGTTTGTAATACTATCAGGAACGGAGCCTGCATTAGAACCTGATGTTAGCTACTCCTTTGTCTAGTTCATTCATTCAACAAGTGTAAATGAGCATATATTAAGTCGTGGGCATTCCGCTAGTTTCTGAGGGTGAAGACACAGTCTCAGTCTTCATGTTACTTATCATCCAGCAGAAGAGAGAGCAATTAGTAAACAATTTCACAATTAACAAAACCGATCAATTATAATTATGAGAAAGCCTACAAAAAGATACTACACCATGTGATTCTATAATGCATGGGCTGACTCCATTCATTCAACACATATGTAACGGTACTCGGTGCCAGGTACCATTCTAGGTTCTAAGGATTTGTGAGTGAACTAAACAGAAAAGGATTTCTGTCTATATGGAGACATTTTTTTTTTTTTTTGAGGGACACAGACAGCAAACAAAATGAGTTAATTTTACAGTACATTGAAGGGTAAGTACTATGGAGAAATATCAAGCAGGAAAGGGAGAGAGCCACGTTGAGGAAGGATCTGTGATTTAAATAGTGCAATCCCAGCGGGCCTCACCGAGGAGGTGACATATGCCTGAAAGCTTGAAAGAAATGAAGGACAGAGCTTCAGGCAGAGAGTAGCAAGAACAAAGGCTCTAGAACAGAAGTATATCTGGTGAGTTCTTTTTTTTCAAGGAACTGCATGGAGGCTAACGCGGCGAGACAGGAGTGAACAGAGGTTTAGGGTATTGTTCAGAGTGGTAATGAGCAGGGATCACGTGAGGCCCTGTGGGCCATCAAAATGTCAACTTGGATGGAGCCAGAGAACCACAGAGGGTCCTGAGCCGAGATGAGACATCACCTTATTTAGAAGAGGATCACTATAGCTGTTGAGTTAAAAAACATCTTTTAAGAGGTCCAAGAGGAAAGCCAGGGGACTGACAATCCAGGAGATAACAGGAGCTCTGACCTGGCTGATAGTGGTAGAGGTACTGAGAAGTGGCAGAATTCAGGCTGGATTTTGAAGGTAGAAGCAACAGAATTTCCTGGTGGCCTGGATGGGACTAAGGAGATGGAGAGAGGAGTCGTGGACTGCCAGGCTTGGGCCTGGCCAAGCAACAGGGAGAAGAGCCAATATTGATACGGGAGGGCCGAGGGTGAGGCGGGCTTGGGGGCAAAGATCAGGAGTTCAGTTTAGTATATGTCAAGCCGAAGAGTCTGTTAGTTCTCCGGAGATAAATATTTTGTTTCACTTGGTGTGGGTCGGAGGTATACATTTGGGAATTGACATCATTTAGATGGTGCCGAAAGCTATAAAGCTGGACGAGTGAGTGACTTAGTCAGGGGTGTGCGAGGGGGATGCGAGAACCTTCTCTGAAGAAGTGATGCTCCCGCAGATCTGAGGGTGAGTAAGTTAGCTGCGTGGAGAGGGGAAGAAACTCTCTTCTCTCCCCACTAATATACTGATCCACTGATACTGTGAAAGATGGAGGAACGGTCTAATCGTAGTTTCTGAGGGTGAGAAAGTAGCTTTTCTTACATAGTTCTATGAGTTTTTAAATGCAACGTCGACGTGGGTGGAAGCAGAGATTTCCGGATAGTTCCTAAAGAATCTCATGTAAAAATGAGGTTTAATCTTTGTCGTTGGAAATGACTTTGCGATACTTATGCGTTGTTGGAGCAGCAAAAGTGTGAGGGCAGTTGTCACCAACTGGTGACAGCGGACATTGCTCCCTCACCGGGGACAAAGCATTGTGGGAGCTTAGTGTGTGCCGATCACAGCAGGTAGGCAGGGAGGGAACAGATGCTGCGAGCGTGAGCCCCTGAGTCGGCTGCTTGTGGTGGAGTCACAAGGCTGTCACTTATAAGCCGTGTAACTTTAAGCCGGTTGTTCACGCTTTTCTGTGCTTTAGTTTCTGTCCTGGTAAAACAAGCATAAAGCTAATTTTGCCAGGAGGATCAAACGAGAATATGGGAAGTTACTCCAAGTGCTTGGAACATAGTGAGGCTTCAATAATAGTAGTAATTACCCTTTTATTGCTGTGAATCACCACGGAATTAGTTTTTAAGGATGAAGAATGCAGAGGCATCGGATAAATTTCCAGCTGAGCAAAATAGACCATATTGGATAATAAAATACCTATTTGCCATTTATCATGATTTTAGCTAGGCTTTCAAAGAGTAAGACTGAAAATAATGGCAGATCTTTACTGAGCACTTACTGCAAATGAAGCACTGTACATGTATTATTTTACTTTACCTTTACCATCCTGTATGGTAGGTAGCATTTACCCTAATTTATAGGCCAGGAAACTGAGATTTGGAGTCATAATTTAGGGTACAAGGTTAATGAGTGGCAGATACAGGACCTGAAAGAAGTTCTGAAACTTTCCAGTTCTTCAAACTGCCCTCCTGTCTTCCTCCTGCTACAGAGCATTTTTTATTTCAGTAGATCACATCTGAAGCATACTGCTCATAATTGAAGGCTTTCACATAGTAATTCAGCAGAAGAAAATCATGTAAGAACATACCTGTTATTTCAAATGCTAATACAGATACTCCCTTTTCCCCTTCCTTCCTCCCTCCCTCCCACTTCCTTCCTTCCTTCCTTCCTTCCTTCCTTCCTTCCTTTTTCTTTCTTTCTTTCTTTCTTTCTTTCTTTCTTTCTTTCTTTCTTTCTTTCTTTCTTTCTTTCTTTCTTTCTTTCTTTCTTTCTTCCTTCCTTCCTTCCTTCCTTCCTTCCTTCCTTCCTTCCTTCCTTCCTTCCTTCCTTCCTTCCTTCCTTTCCTTTCCTTTCTTTCCTTTTTCTTTCTTTCCTCTTTCTTTCTTTCTTTCTTTCTTTCTTTCTTTCTTTCTTTCTTTCTTTCTTTCTTTCTTTCTTTCTTTCTTTCTTCTTTCTCTTTCCTTTCTCTCTCTCTCTTTCTTTCTTTTTCTTTCTTCTCTCTCTCTTCTTTTTCTTTCTCTCCCTCCCTCCTTCTTCCTTCCCCCTTCCTTCTTTCCTTCCTTTTTTATGCAGAAAACAAGGTAATTCTGTTTTCATATTTGCTTCCATAAAAATCTGGGCAATTCTCTCATATCCACCTAGATTTCTAAACACAGCCAAACCTCTAAGACATGTGAACTTTGCCAACAACACACTGTTTGGCTGGAGCCATTGATTAGCTCAATGACGGCTGGAGAGGCTGAGCCAGATCCTTTCTCTGCTTGTTTCCACATTCAGTCCAGCCATTTGCATACCATGTTTGCGATGAACAATGACAATGGGACTCTTTTTAGAGCCTTTATGTTCCATAAATATGGGCTTGGGATCCAATCTACAGAGCCTCATTGGACTTTTACGCTATTATTTTCTACACGTGCCATTAGCGTCCTTCTGAAACTAGCTGGAAGCCACATCTCGGACCCCTCCCAGGCATTGAAGGAACCTGGCTGAAAGTAGGCTCTGCTGACGTCACTACCACGTGGGAGTGCAATGTTGTCTGTACACTATTTTGCTGTTTTTCTCTCTTTCAGAAGCACTCCCAATGCTTAAAGATTACAGATCCTATAAAGGAATTTTTTTTTTTTTCGGTAGAGCATCTTGGTTCAATGCAAAGGCAAAATGTCACATTGCTTATTGCCTGTGAGATTACAAATTCTGGGTAAATACTTATTGGTTAACTCTGTGTGTTCTTCAGACATGTGTCCGGGAAACAGCTCTGGGGCAAAGGGGAACATCGCTCTGCTCACATTTTTCTCCTAGAATTACACGTTTTAGGGTCTGAAAAGGCCACATTTTGGAGTATATCCAAATCGCTGTGTGCGTGTTTCTTTCTTGACCACAATTCCTGCACCACGAATCAAATTTAGAAGCTTCCTATAGTTCCAGATGGTCAGAATCCGAACGTGTCTAATTACCATTTCCCACTGGAATTCATGCCAACTAGGGGCCAAGCTTCCGCCCAAATGACATCTACTTTCTCCCTGCTAAATTCTGATTCCCCCATCTTGCCTATTGCCAATTACTAACATGAAACAAAAATGTTCAGTTTGTTTACAGAATTCTTGTCTTCGACTAGTTTGTAGCATTCAACAGGAGGAGCAGAGAAGATTCTCTAAATTTAAATTGTTCAAAATGAAAGAATCTTTAAATAGAGAGAACACAGGTCTTTAAGAGATCCATTATTTCTGAAGTTACTCTTCCTCCTCTACTTCTTTTTTCTGTTCTGAATCAAAGGTGTTGTGAGCACAGATCTCGTATAGTTACTACCTCCCTGCACATTTATGTAGCATGTCCTGTGTTTGTCAAACTCTCTTAGCTATTATGAGGAATATAAAAATGAACACAATTTATTTCAACCCTCTAGGAATTTATAGTTTTTTTTTTTTTTTACAGAAACAGACATGTTCAGAACAGAATCCAATACTACCAGTTTGTGTCACAAGGACTAAACAGTGCTTTCAAGGGAGAGATTAAGATTAGCGGTGGACAAAAGATTTCCTCTTTAATGTGAATATGCTTTTCTTTTTATGTGGTTACAAATAATCCAAATAAATTACTTCATAAAACTAAAAAAGAAAAACCCATAACATAAGACAGAATGTTATGTGTTTCCATAGAATGTTATAGTATTTTAGACAAAATAATCAGGGGGAGCAAGGGTGGAAAAATTAACTCGGCCAGGGGGCGTCTGGGTGGTCTTAACAGAGGCTGCACCCTCTGAACTGGGTCGGGAGGTGGAGATGGGAGGAGATGCTCTTGGGCGGAGAGCAAAGCGCTCACGGGAAAATTAAGGGCATTTTGGGTGGTAGTGGGGTTTAAAGTTTGGCTGAAGAGCAGAGCGAGTGAAAGCAGGGGACCGAGAGGTTGACAGGTAGGTAGAACCTTGTCAGGAAAGCTCTTCAAAGTCAGTAATAATGTAATGGACAGGTACGGTGCCGGGCGGATGCTGGACTTGTCAGGGAGAGGGGAAAGGATCACTTTGTATGTTATGCAGGTGTCTACCTACTATGCAATACACCTGAAACTAATATTATATTGAGTGTCAACTGTAATAGAAAAGAAAATCAAGTGAAGGAATTTAGATTTTTCTCTAGGTCAGCGGTTCCCTAAGTCGGAGCTGTAAAGTACTGGGCCCATGAGATGTGCTGAATGTGAGATCTATACATTTAAAGATTCATTATGGACATTAGAATACTTACTATTCTAATGAAAATTCCTACAGTAAAGGTTCTTGCTTAACTAAATTTAACCTGGCATTTTCTAAGGGCTTCTGACCATGGAATCCTTTAAATAATAATGATATGGGAAGAAGTAGCTTTAATCTATGCAGAGCTAACACTTACACAGCATAACTGTGTGCTAGGCAGTGTTCTCTGTGATAACATATTTGCCCAGTTAATTCTTAGCACACTTGGAGAGCTAGGCACTGTTATTATTATCCTCATTTCACATATGTGAAAGTTGAGGCACAGGGAGGTTAAGAAACATGTCCGGGTTACAAGCTGATAAGCAGTAATGCTAGTGGACCCCCGAGCTCTGACTGCAGGGTCCGGGTCTGTGATGAGTGTAACAGACAACCCCGCTAGGGCTGGGGGCAGGGCCAGTGGCGAGCTCTCGAAGGTTTTTGAAAAGGAGAATCACAAGCTCATCCTTAGCTTTAAAGAAGACAATGCTGATGACTTTAGAAAACCTTAGAGGAAGAATCGGTTGAATCTACAAAGAAGTTGTTTTTTCCTCACTTTACTGTGAAAAATTTCAAACACACAGAAACGTTGAAAGAACAGTACAATGCAAACTTGGATACTCAGCCCCTAGATTCAGCTGCTAACGTTTTGCCGTATTGGTTTTACGTATTTTTTTTCTCCTGAACCACTGAAGGTAAGTTTTAAGCATTATGACTCGTCACTGCCAAAAATACTTCATGTGAACCTTAAAAATAAAAACATTTTAGGAGGTTCTGTTAAAATCCAAGTGCAAGGGAATGAGTGTCTAAACTAGCGCAGCAGCAATGTGAACGAGGGGTGAAGAATTTCCATTTGAAAATTACGTTCGGAAGATATTTCACTTCAAGAGAGTTTCCTTCTATCTTGATAAGGTTCTGGTACACTCTGCCTGATGTGAACTCTGAGAAGGCAAGTTAATTATATTACAGGCTTAAGCAAAGTAAAACTTGGATGATAACGTTAGTGTCAAAATATAATCTCATAATCTATGTCAATATCTAATAAATTTATTGTATCAATTCATTGATTTCATATTATTATTATTATTATTATTATTATTATATTAAGGTATAAAATTGACATTATATTCATTTCAGGTATACAGCACAATGATTCAATACCTGTATATATTGTGAAATAATTCACTATATGTCCAGCAATATCTGTTACCAGACAGTTACAGAATTTTTATCTTGTTTTAAGAATTTTTAAGATCTACTCTCTCAGCTAGTTTATATTATTTGTGCTTCTTTTTATTAACGAGAATGATGTATAGTTTTAAATTATTGGGCAGATACAATGTCCTAAACATTGTCATGGACATGTTCTACTTATTGGGAGTAGAAATAAAGGGAATTCATTGTTAATTTTATTCCTTCAGAAATTCAGGCCAGAATCATAACCTTCTTTTGAATTTTGACATTGTTTGACATCCTAGTGGGATTCTATCTTTTGAGCTTTTAATTTAAACTAGATATCTCTTCAGTGTGAGCACATGTATTGGCCATTACTCACTAAAATGAATTTGGGTTTCCTTGAAGAAATGGCTAATTTCAGGTCTGGGGCAGAAAAAGTCCAGGTTTAACCTGGAATATTTTATTGGCTAGAGAACAGTGAAGACATGTCAAAAGACTCATGAGCCGATTAGAAAGGGATCCTATTAACCAAAATTAGGACAATCTGAGCTTCAAAAACAAAAACAATAATAATAAAGCATAGTCAATATAAAAATATTCTATTACATAATAATATTAGAAAGAAAGAAACAGAGGAAGAAAGAAAATAAAAGCATCTTTTTAAAGCAGAATGTTAGCTAATAAATGCAGAAAGAATGACAGAGTTAGAAAATTTCTGTTTTGTAGGCTTCTCAGGATAGTAATTGATTTAAGCGAGGAACATCTGAGTGACAAACCACTGGGTACCAACCAGGCTGTAGAGGGACAGAGTATTGACATGGTTTCCAAGTATCACACCAGACATTGTTAATTATAATGGAACAAAACACGCTTGTACAATGGAGACACCTGACAATGACCACCGTACCAAATGCTTTAGCCTGGCATTGCAACAACAGCCTGGCCAGGCAGTGGGTGCCTCCAAGCGGGACACAGTAGGAGGTACCCAGCTTTGCCTCAGTGGGGCTCTTGCTAGAAACGTTCTGTCTAAATCTACTCCCGAGGAAACCATCAAACAAATTCAGGAGGAACATTTTATAGAACAATTGGCTTGGATTCATCAAAGGATTCAGTGTCACAAAGATCAGAGGGAGACGATAGAAGATGACAGAGACATGACATCCAAATGTAATGGGAGTTTAGTTAGATCCTGAACATTAAAAAAGCTACAAAAGACATTTTATGGACAAGTAGGCAATTTGGGTATGGCCTGGATGTTGGAGGATGTCATTAAATTTATTTTTTAAAGGCTGGGTGATGGTATAGGAGAATGACTTTGTTTGTGGGAGATGTGTGATACAGTATTGAGGGGTGAAATGTTTTGTTTATAACCTACTTTTGGATGGCTTGGCAGGAAGAAGTATACATAGGTACTTCCATAGAGAGATAAAGAAAGTGCAATGAGATTATTAGTAGTTGGTACATCAATGTTCTTTGTATCATTCTTTAAGTTTTGTGTGGACTTCAACTTTTTCAAAATAAAAAAGATACTATCTATGGAAATTGTTGGGAGAAAATGTTTTTCTCACCCACTTTTTATTCCTCTTGTCCTCCTACACCTAGTTATCATTCCAGAAAATGAAAATTCTTTGACTTGTTTGTTTTGTCTCTTGTGTGGAGTTTACCCCTGAGGACTTAGACTCGCCCTATTTCTCAGCAGTGATGAGAATGTTGCAGAGACAACGAATTCGATTTTTAGGATACACTTTTTCTCAGGACTCTGATTGATATGTGAAGTGACAGCAAGGGACTTTGAGAAGACCTTGATTCTTGTTATTCTCTGCAGCTGCAAGAGTAAGTTCCAGAAGGCCAGTGAAGAAATGCGATGTAATACATGGCACGTTCCTTATGGTTCAAGGAAGGCTTAAAGGTCCCTGGAAAGGGGAAGGGAGAAATACCTGGAGACTTTTTACATGCATGTCTGTTAGATCCATCACGTCAGTACATTTTATAGCATTTTGTCTGCCTCTTTTCATTGATAGATTTTTGCATCCTTGACGAGGTAGTCATGTAGCTTGAACTGCTTGCAAGGGATGTTCTTGGGTGCTTCCACACAAGAAAAGATGGTAGAGAGGAATGAAAGGGGAATTTGTTTTCTCATAAATTTTATTTCTCCAAAGATAAGATAGAGTTCAAGTCTCAACTTTGTTGTTGTCATAGAGCGTTTGAAAAACTGATGGGTAAGTAACAAATTTCCTTAAACAATTGTTAGGTGAAGGAGGAGAAAATGTGTCACTATGGGAATTTTTGCTAAATGGAGTTTTTGTATTAAAGCAACAGATATAAATAATGGATGACCTTAACTGAATATCTGCTATGTACTTCCTTTTAATATAATAATCTGACATTTCTTCACTATCTTTTCTTCAGAAACTCAAGAATACTTTAATGACTCTATCTTAACCTTTTTCATCGTATAAAGAGCGAATATCTAACATGTTTTTACTGAGTTTAAGAAGTATTTGGGGGGTTACAATTCTGATATGGGTTTTTGGCTTTCAGTTTTTCTTCTCCCTAAGAGCAATGACATAGCATACTGAGATTAATGATGGCTTAGAGGGAGCTGGGATATACGGATTGGATATGACTGTAATTGAATGAGTATGCATTGAGTAGTCACCGTGGACTGGGCACCATATCCATACAGGTGAAATCATAAGAGATGGCATTGTTTAGAGTCTACTTGGTGATTAACAATGATGCAAGAACACGTGTTTGGAAGAGCTTGGCTGTTTCCTGCTCTGATGGTGTTCACGGACTGACATTACTATTTCTTTCTGTAATATATTAAATCCATGAACGAAAGAGCCCTAACCAATCCCTTCTTGGACTATTCCAATTTTGTCTCACACAATTTATTGGGGGAAATGAATTCCATATGTTTAGTAAAGTTGTTCCAGAACTACCTTCTTTATGGCTCATTTTTAGTATTTCGGGATTTGGTGGTTTGTGTTTATGGTCAACAAATGCTTGCTCTTTCTGACTTTAATGTCTTCTTTAACACACACACACACACACACACACACACACACACACACACACAC
>CM053512.1:42502873-42520860 GCA_028627145.1 Eidolon dupreanum | reverse complement strand
ATCCATGGCAGGGTCTGACAATAGAGATGCAAAATATCACCGTCAGATGCTCCTGATTAACCACTGATAAAAAGTAAAAATCTGGGTGACTGTGTATATAATGCTTTGAAACATTTTTGTCAAACTAATGAACATAATGAGATCGACTGGTTGTTCCAAATGTCACTAGACAAAGCAGCTAAAGAAAAGAGTGAGCTCAAATATTGGAATTCCCAGCTCCCAAACTCCACATAAATGACTTGAAAGCTTCTATGTGTGCCCTGAGGAGACTCTTATTTCCTGGAGCTGCAGGGCTAGCCTTGCTGAAAATCAAACCTAGACTCTCATGCTGCAGCTGGCTGAATTATAACACAAGATAGAGTCTTAGCTTTGTAAGGTGTTTACTGTTAAAAGCGGGGGCAAATTCTCCAAAGGGCTGTATGTGCTCTGAATCAACATGCAGTATATGATGGTGTCTGCCACAGCCAAGATTCACAGGTTCTGGAATGGTAAAAATGGGAGTGGCCCCACTCATTATGAACCCTAGTGACTCAAACTAGCAAAATTTTTGCTTCCTGTTCCCACGACCTTATGCTCTGTTGGGCTAGAGGAAGACTATGTGACAGGAGATTCCTCAGGGTGTTACCTTGCCCTGTGATGAAAGTCAATGGAAAAGTACAATAACCAATCCAGGTAGGACTGCTAATGGCCCAGACCCTTCAGGAATGCAAGTTTGAATCACTCTACCAGGTAAAGAACCATAACTAGCTGAGATGCTTGCTGAGGTCAAAGGAAACATGGATGGATAGTGGGAGAAAGTAGTTATAAATATCAGCTTCAAAATGTGTTTAGTTACAGACATGAAGGCTATAGGAGTATTTCCTCCTTATTCTATTCTGAATATGTTTGTGTGTGTACATGTACATATATTATATATTATTTTATATATAATACATTTACATATATGTATACAGTTGACCCTTGAGCAACATGGGCTTAAATAGAGAGGTACATAGTGAAATTTTTTCAATGAATAGTGTAAATGTATTTTCTCTTCCTTACGATTTTCTTATCATTTTCTTTTCTCCAGCTTTATTGTAAGAATACAGAATAATACATGTGACATATAAAAGCTGTGTTAATTGACTGTTTTTGCTATCAGTAAGGCTTATAGTCAAGAGTAGGCTATTACATTAGTAGTTAACTTTTTGGGAAGTCAAAAGTTATATGTAAATTTTGACTGTGTGAGGAGTCGGTGCCTCTCACTCCCATATTTGTTTTCTTCCCTCTTTTCTTTCCTTATCATATAAGATGTATTGACTCTATATCATAGTATGTAAGCATATTTAATTTTACATCATAATATTTAATTTATAAGATATCAAGGAGAAGAGTAAATGTCACTCAAGGACTTTATCTCTTTTTCTGGGAAAGAGGTTAGTGCATTTTTGGTTGTAGGTGGGATAGTTATAGTATGTTAAGTTGAATTATGAATACCGTGAAATTATGAAACCTTGTTATTGCCTTTACTTGGAGATTAACTATGGTTTAATGTGTGTGTGGCTGTCAAGTTGACAAGGGTTGGATTTGTAATGGTTAAGTCTACGTGTCAACTTGACTGGCAACAGCATGCTCAGACATTTGGCCAAGCATTATTCCGGGGGTATCTGTGGGATGTTTCTGGATGATAAAAACATTTGAATCAGTAGACTGAGTAAAGCAGATTGCCCTCCCTGATGTGAGTGGGACTCATCCAATTAGCTTTCAAATGGAGCAAAAAGATCGACTCTCTCACAGTACGAGGGGAGCTCCTCCTGCTTGGTTGTCTTGGGCTGGTACATTGGTTCTTTCCTGCCTATGATCTTGAACTGAAACATTGGCTCTTTCTGGGTCTCAAGCCTACTGACACTCAGACTGGAACTATACCGTTAGCACTCGGGGTTCTCACGTTTTTGAACTCAGACTGGAATTTACACCAGTGGCTCTCCTGGGCCTTCAGTTTGGTGATTGCATATCTTGGGACTTGTTCGCCTCCTTAATTGGGTGAGACAATTCTTTACAATAAATCTCTATTTCTATATGTACATATCCTGCTGATCCTGTTTCTCTGGAGAATATTGTGTTCCATGAATTGTTTTTCTCTGTAAATGTTTAAGATTTCCTTTTGTTCTTTGGTTTTCAAAAGTTTGACTGTTCGATATCTTAGTGTGTTATTCTTCACAATGACCCTGATTAGAGGTTTCTGATCTTCATGGTTCTATTAATTTGTCTTTAACCAAATTGGGGAAAATTTCAACCATTTTTTTCCAAATATTTTTTTCAGCTCCCTTATTCCCCTTGTCTTTTTTTGGGACTCCAATTAGATGTAGTCTTGATAACCTTTTGATAATCTTCTACAGGTCCATGAGGCTTTGTTAAATTTTTATATATAAAAAAGTTTTAAAAAATGGAACTGAGGTAATACAAATAAAGTAATGGAAAAACATTGTCCCACCCTAAGTTTGGGGAAAACAAGGAAAGAAAAATAAATTTATCAGAAACTAGAAGAGACCAAATGTAGTTGGCACCAAAAGCTCTGAGTTTCTGGAATAAAGGGTGTGTTAGGCTCCATATTGATGATTCAAACCATACAGTTGGGAGTGACAGAACAATAGTCTTAATCCCCCTGGTAAAAACTGAATTAGAAATTAAAGCCAAGAGCAAATGTCTATTTTTAGTTAGGTCAAATAAATAGAATTGCTTTTGATACTGCTTGGGTGTCTCACAAGCTGAAGCAGAAGAGTCTGCTGATGCAGTAACTTTTCATCACCGAGCTAAAGCGCAGCTGCCCTGAACCCAGAGTGACCACGGTCCTTCCCGACCTTAAGGAAAAAGTGAGACACAGCACTGTTCACAGACCAGTGAACTAAACCCAGAGGAAAACTAAGCAGTACTTGATGTTGGGTGTGGCTTAGAGTGGGACTTGGCAAATTTCTGAAAATTAAAATACTTACTGTTTCTCTCATTTTACCTTTACCAAAAAAAAAAAAAATCATTTTCCATGGGTGCTTGAAAATATCTATTCTTTCTGTTTTTTTTTTCAAATAGATGTGCTTTTTTTAGTTGTTCTAATTTTGCATTGTTTTCTCCATAAGCTACTTTAATGTGTGTGTGTGTGTGTGTGTGTGTGTGTGTGCACAGCCTATAAAATTAAGCACAATAATATTGGAGATTTTCTTTACTATTTTAAACTCACACACTATAGAGGTATACAGCTAAAATGTTAAACCTCCTTTCTACTCTCAACCTCTAGTACTTTTCAAGATATGTGGAGCTTAAAACTTAAATAAAGACAGAATTAAAAGAGAAAATCTATGCATAATTTTTACATCTTTAAATCTGGTTCTATGTCATTTACTTAGTTTGTGAAACAAAGCTAAAAACTTAAAAAATTATTATTTATATTATTTTCAAATAAAGCATTAAATATTCAGTGGATATCTGTATATATGTCTTAGCTCATGCATTAATGTTGTTTTCATGTGATTGTACACCAGTCTTGGAATTAAATATAAACTGAGGTACCACAATTTACACGGTAAAAGCCATAGAATGAACTTACATTTGATATTCAAGAAAGAGAAGAAATAGTGAGGAGCCAAGTGTGAATAGATGGAATGAATGAGGACAGCAGTAGAAGACAATATCAGAGAAGTGATGAGGGCTGAACTCAGTAAGAATATGTAGGTCATGATAAAATTTTGGCTTTACTCTGGCTGAGATGAGAGGCCTTAAGAATTTGGAGCAGAGGAGTGAAATGATCTTTCTGAATTTTCTGGTAAGAATATATTTCATGGGGTCAAAGGCAAGAAGCAGGGAGACCAGTTACATATTACGATAATCTAGGTGAAAAGTGATGGGAGCTTGGATCATGATGGTATAGTTATGTTGGTGAGACTTAGATCCTGGCTTCTCCAGCTTCTTTTCTCTCGCCTCATCAAAATGCACTTAATTGGTTCTTAATGTGACTATGGTACTCAGCTAGGCACTGAAGAACTAAATTTCCACTTTTGCCTTCATTCAACAGGCCTGCAATCTGAACAATTGGTAAAACTTATATGATACTAGTGTGAATCTAACCTAACAGTAGCTTGGGAGCCTTAAAAATCAATATTTTCAATTTTGACAGATCTTTTAAATTGCGGTTCTTCTCCTGTCTTATTTTTTTTTCTGTCTACACATTGCTCTAGGAGCTCAAAGAATGAATGATCATCATTTTACTTTCTCGAGAATGAATTTTGGTTATTATCCAACCTTAGGCACATAATTTCTTGGTTTCAAACTTTTTGTGAAAAAATATCTCTCTTCTTTAAAATTGTGGTAAAATATGCATAACATAAAATTTACTGTCTTAACTATTTTAAGTGTACAGTTCAGTAGGGTAAAGTATATTCACAATGTTGTGCAACCAATCTCCAGAAAGCTTTCATTTTGCAAAATCAAGACTCTGCCCATTAAACAACTTTTCCTTTCCCTCTAGCCCTTGGCAACTATAATTTTACTTTCTATTTCTATAAACACCTCTAGACACCTCATATAAGTGAAATCATATAGTATTTATCTTTTTTTGTGACTGGCTTATTTCACTTGGCATAATGTCCTCAAGATCCATCCATGTTGTAGCATGTGACAGGATTTCCTTTTTAATGTTGAATAATAATCTCTTTTTAAATGAAACTCATTTTTAAATAATTCTGTAAAATTGGCCCCTGATATTCAAAGAACAAGTGGTCAGGTTGCATTCTAAGTCAGCTATGTTAGTTCAGATTTCTCACTGCCCTTGCTTTCCAGGATTCCATTGGTATTCAGATTTATAGAAAATAATATTAAGAAAACACCCTGGAAAGGCCTATTGCTTTGATATATCAAGGGTGCAAGTGAAAAGAACATGTTTAAACTAAGACCTTAATAGACATTCGTTGCTTTTTGGCTGTTCAGCAAGCCTCCCTCTTCCGAATAGTACTCTGAATTTCCTTTGGGAGAACCACCTTACCCATTCTTGGCTATATGGTTTGTGTGACGCTAACTCACCATTCCAGGGTTCTTTTCTTAAAAAATTTAATTTTATTATTAGTTTCAAGTATATAGTACATTGGTTAGACACATATATTTTATAAAACGATCCCCCTAATTGCTCCTTCTCTCCTCTGGTTTTCCACCTAGCCAATATATTAACGCTAATTTCATTCCCTGTCCCGTGCTCCCCATGCCCATGACCATCTTATCAACTACTAATTTTTACTTCTTTAATCCTTTACCCCATTCTTCCAGTCCCCAAACCCCCTTCCCTCTGTCTGTCACCAAATTGTCTTCTATATTTGTGAGTCTGTTTTTGATTAGTTTGTTCTTTTTGTTCCTCAGATTCTGCATATAAGTGAAATCGTATTGTATTTATCTTTCTGTCTGATTTATTTCACTGAGCATAATAACCTCTAGGTCCATCCATGTCATTACAAATGGTAGGATTTCATTTTTTCTAATGACTGAGTAATATTCCATTGTATATAAGAACCATAACTTCTTTTTCCAATCATCTGTTGATGGGCATTTAGGTTGCTTCCATATTTTGGCTATTGTAAATTGCACTGCCATGAACACAGGGGTGCATAGATCTTTATGAATTATTATTTTGGTTTTCTTTGGCTAAATACCCAGAGGTGTAATTGCTGGGTCAAAAGGTAGATCCATTTTTAATTTTTTGAGAAACCTCCAGACTGTTTTCCATAGTGTCCAGGGTTCTTACCACCTTCAGTCAAACAGCATTTTCCATAGTTTTTTTTACCACAGTATTTTATTTGTTCAGGGATAGGCCTATAGCCCAACCAAAGTTAAAGAGATTCAAGGAGATATTTGTTGAAAAGACCAACATTCTCTTGGATGGTCTGATTTCAGAATGTGAGTTCTGGAATGGGAGGTCATTGTGCTGTTACAGGAGCCAGTCTGGCTGTGGATGTAGAGAAAAGCCTGGCATAAAACCTAGGATCATGCCCACATGGCAGGAAAAAGAGAGTGGAGAGACAGAGAAAACTTGTGTCCTCACTGACATGGTCTGAACCACTGTGTCAGGACTCACCTAAAGACAGAATTACCTCTGGAGAACTTAGTCACCTGAGCCAGTATATTTTCCTTATTACTTGAACATTGTGGCTCTAAAACTAGAGTTTATTCCTCGGTTTCACAGAAAAGACAACTATGGGATAAAAGAGAATTATAATATTGATGTGAAAGAAGAAAAGTTTGGTTAATTATAGAAGATATGACACTGCTATTAAAACATTTGGAAGGAATATGCAAAAAGCTGTAATGACATTTAACTCTAAAAGGAGAAGACAATGCAGCACAAACCTGAGGAAAGCAAACAGTTATTTATTCTCTTTTTAAACAATAAATTTTATGCTTACAATATTTTGAGACAGAAGCAATTAAAAGGGGCTAAGTCATTATAAGTCATTATAAGTCATTATAATTCTTCTCTTCTGTAATTGCCACCTTACAGTGGCTCCTAATAGGGTTTGTTAAGTTTGTATCTTAAAAACTAATGGTCTGAATAGCTCATAGGATGATCCAATGTCAGAAATAATCATTGCTTAAAAAAATACCAGGGTAAATAAGAAGCTATTTTTCCTTTCCTTATAAATTATCTCAGTTTCCTGAAATAAAGTATACAGACTCACATGTGGAACTTCCAGTTCAACATGGTGGACTGTATATGAAGTTATTTACTCCTTCTCCCTTCTAAAATGATAGTAGAGCAGCAGAAACAATGTAGAAATTCACCAAGGGTGAAAATACCACACACAACGTATGAGAAATATCAACCAAATTTAAGAAGTTGAAAAGCAGATGGGACAACACCAAAAACTGGATAGGATGGGGTACACTGGGAAGTGACATACATGGTGGGTACAGCGTATATTGTAAATTGGCACACTGCTTTGAAAAACAATTGAAATTGTCCTGTAAAGCTGAGAATACGTATCCACACAACCCAGTAATTCTACTTCTATGTCTAATTCCTTGGAAAAATTTTTGCACATGTGCTCCAGAAGACAAGCTGAGGATGTCTATAGCAACAAAGACTGGATCAACTCAATTGCCCAGCAACAGTAAAAAGAATAAATAAAATTTTAGGATATTTATATAAGGAAAATTACATAGCAGTAAAAAAAATGAATAGTCTAAGAGCATAAACATAGGTAAACAGCAAAAAATTACTATTGAATGAAGAAAGCATATTAGAAAAGAATACTCAAAATATAATTCCATTTATATATTGCTAAAAGTCAAGCACAATTAAAGAGTATATTATTTATGGGTGTGCATGTATATAGTATGTATAGTAAATCTATATGGAAAAACAAGGTAATACTTAACACACAAAAACCAAAATGCTAGTCACCTTCAGAATATAAGAGAGCAATGGAGCTCGGGAAGATCTTTCTAAGGGAACTTCAAAAAGAGTTAGTAATGCTTGTTTATTAAACCGAGTGGCATTTTTTAAAAAATAGCAATTATATGTGTATTTTTCTGTATGTGAGCACTCTCTCTCTCTGTCTCTCTGTCTCTCTGTCTCTCTGTCTGTCTGTCTGTCTGTCTCTCTCTCTCTCTCTCTCTCACACACACACACACACACACACACACACACACACACACACAGAGAAATGAACAGAAAGACATGTGGTAATTGACATGGGGAAACCCACAAGGAACAGAGTGATATATCTAACAGGATCCTAGAAAAAGCTCTGGAAGTTTAGGCAACACATTTCCCCAGAACATGGGCTTGATGGGTAGAAATAAAAATAAGAAGATTGACTAAGCATCTATAAGGAACATTTCGACCTTAGATTCTTTCCCATACCTGGTACAGCTAGGAATCACCACTCCCAACGAAACTCTACTTGCCCCTATGACCTCTCTACATGCATATATTTTCCTGGCAGAGAGAGATTTATTCTCCAGAAAAAGTGAGTAGACAGGTTCAGAATTAGAAATAGGGGAGAGCCCAGCTGAGAACAAGGTATTGGAAGGGCCTAAAATAAAAGAAAAAGAATTGGAGAAACAGTATACAGAGATTCCAGCTAACCTCAGACAAGAGATGGATAATTTCTCCTGGAGAATTAGATTGGCCCAAGAGAAAATTCTGGGTGATGCTGATATTTGTGAGCCCTCTGCTAAGAGTGGGATTTTAGCCCTATAATCCTTTGGTGACATCTACCTATGGACAAGCCAAAGACTTTCACACTGCGCGTAGCGTCTCCTTGCTACATGCACGTTCTGAAGACAGTCAGTGGTCTCAGGAATCTGAGTAAAAGGCTATTATGAAAAGATAGGAATCAAAGCAATCAGAAAAACAAGTCTTAAAGAAAAGAGAGAGAATGCAGGTAACAGAATGGAACTAAAAAGGAAACAACACAAACATGCCATTTTTAGAGCAATAAAAGAATATTACATTCATAAATGAGAACTGAACAATAAATATAAAGTTTGAAAGCAAAACTTGAGGAAATCTTACGTAATATAGAGTTCAATAGCAAAGAGTTGAGAAACAGCAGGGAAAAGATCAGGATATTAGAGAATCAGTCCATGAGGCTGAACATTTCAATAAGGGCAGTTCCAAAATGAAATAGGGGAGTAAACAGAAAGGAGAAAATTATCAAAGAAATAAGAAAATTGCCTAGAATGGAAGAACATGTTTTTCTATTTTTGAAATGGAAGACCATGAAGGGCCATTTCAAAAACAAACAAAACAAAACAAACAAAACAAAACAATCCCCCGCCCCGCCTCCAAAAAATATTCCACCCAAAGTGACATCATTAAAATATTTTGGAATCCTGGGGAAAGAAGGAGAACAGCCTAAAAGCTTTTGGAGAGAGAGAAAAAGAGATACATAGAGGAAGGTCAAATATGAAGCACCAAGAATCAGAATGAGTTTGGATTGCTCAAGAGCAATGCTGAATGCTTGCAGACTATGAAGACGTATATTACATAGTAGAAAGTCAGCTGAAAATATTTTTTAACGGATAGAAAATACAATAAAATAGCATTAGAAACGGAATTAAGCAGTGTAAAAATAGAATGATTAAACGATTTGCAAGTGGTCGCCTGAGAATGGACTCAGACATAGGAAAAGAGAATAGTTCTGAGAACTGTCTTATTTTGTAAAACATCGTTAAGACTATAAATATATGTTACTGTGACGAATATTAAAATAAAAAAAGAACAACAGGAGAAATTTCTGCCCAAATTGGTTCCTATCTGCTTTATTAAATGTAAACTTTTGGACCCATCGAAAATGTTTTCTTCCCTACCTCCCCTCATTTATTAAGGATCACATTATCCATCAGACCATCTATTAGAACGCTGTGAAATTATTACATAATAATTTGGATAAAGAGTTTAGTTTCTCCTCAAAAATCATGTCTTTCTCTTTTAGGATATTTTAGTGTAGTACTTAAGTGGGAATGCTGGAGTCAGACTGACTGGGTTAGATGCTCACCCTGCCACATATTACCTGTGACTTGGGCAAGTTACCTGATCGCCTGTATTGCTTCTTTGTCTATGAAGTGAAGATGTGAATGGCACCTGACTCATTGGGTCGTTGTAGTACCCTGAGTTAATGCATGCAAAGTTTTCGAACAGTTCCTGGCATGCAGTACACTCTCTTTAAATGGTAGTCTTGATTGTTATTACCAGTCTACTTTTTCACTCAAGCTAGTGATTTCTCTGTCTTCATGAATCGCAGGCATACATTTAAAGTAGGAACTCTCTCTCTCTCTCTCTCTCTCCCTCTCTCTCTCTCTCTCTCTCTCTCTCTCACACACACACACACACACACACACACACACACACACACACACACAGAGTACTGGGATGTATCTATCAGGAGCTCAATGTAGTTTTCTTGGCATAAACAAATCTTTGCTTAGGTAATATGGATGTCTAAACTTTTCACTTTTACGATCTGATTTTGATGGTGCTTGTAACACAGGCAAGATTCTTTATGCTCCATTACAAATCCTCTTAGTTTCGCTTTGAGATCTAGTGTTAGAATAGGTAAAATAGTTCTGGTTATCATTTTTATTTAAAAACTTTTATTTTTCTGCTGAGATATAAAATGAAGGTGTAATGATATGTTATTCTCAAAGTTTTTCTGTCTTTTCTGACTTATTTCCAATTTTGGCCTCTGAATAAAACCTATTATAGTTATATGCCTTTTCAATATCAGGAATATAAAGAAGTTTAAGATAGGTTTTTAAGCCTTACTGAGCTAGCACTCAAATAGAAGAAAGATAAATGTATCAAACTATAGAGAATTACAGATATGCCACTAGAAAGAGTATGCTGAATTTCCAGTTGAGAAGTTAGCAGCGAGAAAGTCATTTCATTTTGCAATGCCAGTTTATAATTACATCAAAAGAAAAAAGCACTCAGTATACAAGCTCACATCTTAAGGTAAAGGAATCAAAAAAGTTTGGTACTTTGCTTAACTTCAGAATGGCTGTATTTTGGTTTTAGGTTAAAAAATTTCTAAAAATCTAGAAATCTTATATGTGTGAGTGGGGTGGGTAGGAGATAGGGGCAAGGAAAGCAATATGCTGAAGCCTGAAGCTAATTGCTTTGGACCTTGACTTTCAATTTCACCAAGGTCTCCCTCTTTGCTGTTCAATGGATGTAACACCAAAGAATTAAAGATGTATTTTCTCCAACAGAGCTCCAGTGGGTAGGCACCAGGATACTGCCCAGAGCTCCAGTGCATGTGCATACGGCAGTTGATTTTAGCAGCGTATTCAAACTACATCAACATTAAAACAATTATTCATTTCATACCCTCTCCCCTAAAATATTTGGTAAATATATTTAGGGGACCCTTTAAGACCCTATTTGAGACACCCAGAACTCGCCAGCCTACAAACACAGTCTTTTAGACCTCTAGGTGTTGCATGAGCTATTTCCTTACCCTGAAATTTTCACCCTTGTATTCTTCTTAATCTTCTGGTCTCGTGTTAGATGTCAGTTCCTTTAAAGAGCTTTTACTAAGCTTTTCAACTCCTCAACCATAATTCTCATAGCAACCACTACTTGGCTTTATTAGAACAATTAATTGCTCTCTTTTAATTGTCTTTTTACCTAGCTATATGTTCCCTCCAAACTTATCTAGTTACGTATCATGTCTTGTTGAGTCATTTTGATACATTCGATAAACTGACCTAAATAATAAAGGACCCATCAGTCATCATGCAGTAGTTCACCTAATAGGTTCTATAATCATATCCTCAATTTAGGAAATTTTCATAAGTCTTATATATGCATTTTACATTTATGGATTATGTTAATCTGATGAATACTCAGAATCTTCCCACTGTCTCTTTCTTTACTATTTCATTATACACAGCACTGTGGAGACCTTGAATTTGTGGCATGTTAGCCATGTCAGTGTAAAAGGTATATTCCTTAACTCAAATCTCTGAGAAGATAGAAAATCAACCAGCAATAATCACAAGTTGGGGACATGATTAGTAAAAAAAAAAAAAAAAAAAAATTCCGGGCACAAACCTCAAGGTTTTCTACATGTCTGGTGGCAATTGTGCAGCCACTCAGTAAAACAGCCTCGCAACTAATTTCCCCATTCCTACAGCTTGTTTAGGGCCAGAGGTTAAAAAAAAAAAAGAATCTCAATGGTTCCTGGTAAGTTGGCTATGAATGTGCCCGTGGGGCATTTGCAGCCTCTGAGTCATGTCTAAGCGCACCCCGCAAAGTCTGACCGTGATGTCCACGCATTGAGGAGGAAACTCAGCAATCTACTAGCTCGGCTTTGTTGGCTGGCTGACTAACCCACTGTTTTTCCTAGAACAGTCTGGCGTGCATGTTGTAACAGGCACTAATTGAAAGTATGATGAATTAAGTTTGGGTGGAAAATGCTCACGATGTTCTGTTCGAAAAGCAAAATGACTCAAAGCTGACTTTTTAGCGTGAGTAAAATCAATGGCATTGCCCTAGTAATGTACTACCCGGCGGTAGACTCACCCACAGCTAGATTAAGCTGTTAAGAATTTAAGCCTGGGTCAGTGACAGCAGCATGATCTATAATTAACTTCAAGATGACATGTTTTACAAACCCATGTTCCAAGACGGGGGAACATTATTTATGGGTGTTTGTAATGATGACATTTTAAAAGCGCAGAAAAAATGATCAACAGCTACTCAAGTTAATGAAATGTAAAACCGTCGCACATAAAAACTAGCTTTGGCAAGTAAGCCCTGCTCACGTACGATAAAAGTAGTGATAACTATGGTCAGTTTTTCTTGATTAGCAGTCACTAAAGGCAACAAACGATTACGAAACAAATTGTGAAAAATGCACTTATTTACTTTTCTTTGAGCTTCCTGTTGTACACAAACATAATTTTTTAGATTTTTTTTTGCTGTGTTAAAATGCATTTGAAAAATTATTACTGTTATTTATTATTTGAAGACAAAAGGAAAACCATTAAGATAACTGGTCTGACCCACTTAATTTCGTTCCCCAAAGTATATTATAAGCTTCTTTAATTCAGCATAGCACCTTTTACTTTGTTTTGTGTCCCTCTACGCTACCTCATTCTGCTATCTTTTGTATTTTAAAAATATATGTGGCATAAAGTAAACATTTTATCCATTAGTTTACATAACAGCAGTTATTGTACACCCACTAAATGCAAACATCATGATAAGTGGAGGGGACTCGCTGGTCAGCAAGGTGTGGTAGGTGGAGGGAATGACGAGAGCACGCATTAAGTTCCTAACAGAGCTATTATGAGAATTATGGCTGGGGGATGGAAGAGATCGGGAAAGGCCCTATGAAGTGATATCTAACTTGAGGTCGCAAGGTTAAGAGGACAATGAAAATGAAATCGATTTCAGGGAAATGGGACTGCCATGCAATGCGTAGGGGCCGGAGTGATTGTGTTTGGCGCTTGGCAAGTTTCATGATGAGTACAGTGTGACATGAGGCCTGAGAGGTAATTCGTTAGATTTCTTTTCACTGACAACAGAGAAGGTAACATTGACATGATATAAAGGAAATCATCACTTCGTTTGGCCACTGTTTCTTTTAAAATATCATAATTTGAATGTCAGTGTATTTGAAGTGCTCAAAGATCTTTATTCATATTAGGTAGGGTGGATGGTGATGGTGAAATTAAGTTTTATCTCGATCGCATATATTGTTTTTCTGTTTAAAGCTCCTAATAAGTCAGGCGAGTAAATCTTAGGATTTTGGAAAGGGTGTAGTATGGCTAAGACATGGGGCATGTCAACAGAGGAGATTAGTCATGAGTTTTGGGTTGGGGAGTTAGGCAAGGGGCAAATAATGGAAGCTGCTACACTGAGGAGTTGAGACTTTACCCAGGAAGGCTGTGATGCTGATTTTTTTGTTGTTGTTTGTTAGAAAAATCACCTTAATAGCAGTTGGCAAATGGAAAGGAGGGGGAAAGATTTGTGTCAGGGTGAAAGTGTAGGAAATTGTTATATGTGAGGAATGAGGAGAGCCCAAATTAAGGGCATGGAGGTTAAATGGAGCAAAGGAAGACTATGGATAAATAAGGGAGACAGAATTGAACATGTGAAGTGAGCAAAGGAAGAGTGTCAGTGAACACTAGGGATTTTAGCTCAGAAGACAAGGTGAGTTACAAAGACATCAAGGTTGGGAGTAAGTTGAAACATGTCCAGAGCAAAGATATGAATTCAGCTGTGGACAGTGTTTGAAGTGCTAGGGCAGATCTGTCCCAGAAGTGGACATGCAATTGTGTCATTAGAAGAGAGATGATATTTGAAGGAGAGGATCATATATTCAGGAGAAAGGAAGGAATTTGGGTGCAAGTGAATGCGAGCCCATAGACAATCTATGTATAATATTCCTCTTTGCCTGAAGAGTTTGAAACCAGTGTGGAGCTAGACACAGGGGCCGGACAGAGATGGAAACATTACCTTGATTACTGGTAAAGCTGATTGGAGAACATCGTTCTATTTCTGAGGCCAAAAGGATTCTGGTAGAAGTTCACCCAGTAGTTAGATAGTCAGCCAGCTGTTCCTGTCCCTAGGTTTCCTCACATCTTTAGACTCAACCAATCATGGATTGAAAACAGTATTTTTGCATTCTCAACCATGGATTTCAAAGTGCGAATTACCAACTGGATCGAAAATGGTTTTCAATCTGTGATTGGTTGAATCCCTATATTCAAAGGGCAGGCTCAGTCGACCCTTGAACAACACTGGGTTAGGAGCACTGACCCCATCGTAGTCGAAAATCCGTGTATAACTTTTGATGCTGCGGTCAGCCCTTTATGACCCTTGACTGAACCAATCAAAAACAATATTTTCTATGGGGATGAGGGCGGGGAGTTGAGAGCTCAAGGTTGGGAATCTGCAGTTAGGAATGAAAAATACTGTTTTTGATTTGTGGTTAGTTGAATCAGCAGATGAAGAATTGATGCAAAGTGCAACCGTATTGAAAAAAATCTGCTCCTAAGTGGACTGGCACAATTCAAACCCGTGTTTAAGGGTCAACTGTATAAGTAAAAACTAAAATAAAAGTTGTTTATCCTAAGATTTGAACATGGAAAATAAGCCAATGGGAGCCTTAAAGTAAACACCCTTAAGATCTTGAATCAATTTTCTATGTTTTAAGTTTGTTTTTTATTATTAGGATTAAATACAGTGGTTTCTTCTGTGTAGATATAAGCTCTTACGCTCGATTTAATCTAGATGGTATTAAATAGGCTGAACAAGTTTTAAAAAATCTAATTTAGTTGCCTACAAGGATCAAATTAATTGTACAATCCTGATATTTCCATCATACTTTGTATAAACAATGTGAGTTGAGACTTAAATATCAAGAGATCAGGATTTGAGTCTTGCCTTTGCCTTACAGAATTAAATAACATTTGTAACCCTAGTCCTTCCATGATAGGGTTAATATATACATTCTACATGGTATCCTGCTGTGATATTAGAAGGATGCTATGAATCATGAACCTTTGGACGAGAGTTGGAGGTTCTCTGAATCTCATCGTTACCTATCATTACCAATTGCGGATGCCAGTAAAAACACCATTTCTTGGATCTTTCTGCCGTGAAAAATTGGGAAATCAGTCAGACGCCCTTAGTACTTGCGTGAAATATCTGTTTTGAAGAACCCCGCCACTTAAATTACAGGGCTGCAGTACACGATCCAGACATCTTTACATTGAACTATGTGCTAGGGTAAACATGTTGAACTCTTTTGACTTATTGAAAACACAGCTCCACGTTGTGCTCGATGAGGTCATAGTTTCCTTCATTGTGACGCAGTGCGCACTGCTCTTTAGGGTCCTGCACCTGGGCCATCTGTCTGCAGTTTCTTCTGCTAGTCTCACTTGGAAATCTCAAAATGGCATATATTTCCTTGACTGTTTCTTGACAGACAAGTGAAGAATACTACCATGTGCTCTGGCCTCCCAGGACAAGCAGAAAACGGTGTTGCAGGCATTCAAAATTTACAGCATCCTGTGTCTCTGACGATCTTTGATACAAATGACTGTACATTTTGAAATTTCTGCAGTTTCTTTTACCTGCCAGATTTTAATCCACAGACAGTAGATGCTACTGACTGTATAGAAAACTAGCAATAGTATAGGGTCAAGAATGTGCTTGAAAAAACGCCGATGGCTGTGGTAATAAAATCAGAGTGAAAAACTTCTTACTTATTGTATGTGGCCTCTATCACTGTGTTCCCAAGTAAACACAACAGAGCACTCAGCTTCTATTAGATGCTATTTGGTTTGCCGTTAATTATATAGTGTCTTAAGCATCCACCAGTCAATACAACCCAATGCCACAGCCCTCGTGCCCAAGCCGTGGTGCTCAACCACATGTACGTTTACAAAAACAGGTTGTTTCTGAATACGAATGTCAAGTGTTAAATGACTTCATGTAAGAAAAATGCTAATTATCGTCACGATAATGATAGGCCTGATCCTGGCTCCCGAACCTCAGAGAATATTCACATGCATGTGTAGATCTCTCACCTCCCACGCTTAGAAAGTCTGCCCCCACCACAGTCATCTCAGTCGGCCCAGAGGCAGCTTTCTGGAGAGCAAGCCCAAAGATCACGAAGTTTTGTCCCTGTCCCAAGCTTGGCAATAAAATAAGCCATCGCTTTTTCCCATGGAGAAGAATGAGGAGGAGCTGGAGAGAAACTGGACATATTGCTCCAGGTGAAGTCCCTTGACGTGGAAATATGAGCCCGAATCAGTATTCCCTCCAAAAACCAAGCAGAGCAGTGATAGGGCGATGGCTCTATTTGCCTTTGGGTTCCTTTATTAGCACCCTCCAGAATCCCAGAATAGGTGCCACAGCTATATGTTTTCTTATTGTCATGTATATATCTTCATAGTTTTTGGGCATTTAGAGGTACTTGTCTCATGCTTGTCCTCTCCCTTAGCTCGTGAACGCCAGTATACATCACCTTGTACATATCCCCGGTCCCTAGCGCCGTGCCTGGCACCCTGTGCAAGTGACGCTGAGAAGGTAATAGGCTTTTCCTCCGTTCATCCTCCATAACGCTCTTGGAAATGGCCCCTTAAGGCAACTCACAATAATGGTATATTAAAATCTCATCTTTCTGTTTTCGCTTTGAGAATTTTTGTGTTTATCCGAGCCAAACTGATGACATATGCCAATGAGCGAGATCTCAAATGTTCTGGAGAATAAAAGTTTTGCAGTTTTTATTTTATTTTATTTTTTTACGCATTTGAAATTGAGGAGAGGACAGGGAAAGATTGGAGAAAGCAAGGTAGGGATTGGATTCCAGGATATTTAACAAGATTTTGTGCTCTCTTGAGGGAGTTAATAGCCCCTTTTGACGAGTATTACTTCTGGCACGAAATTTCATCTTTCTACCTAACTAGATATGACCTTGGGTTGTCCTTTAGCTTTTGTTTCTTAACCCATACAAACATTTTTGATACCTCCTGGCTTTAAAAACCTGATAGTCTAAACATCTAACATGTCCTTCCATATATCCTAATATTAGCCAATTAGAAGTTATTAGCCAGTGAGTTTAATAAGCCCAAACCACATTTTCCTTTACATTCCTTTAGGAGGAAGTAAATAAGCATCCTCTCTTAGTACTTATGACCTTAGGAAACAAAAGAAGTGACAGTTTACTCCTGGGCTCAGCAGTTTATAATTATCAATAATGTTAATGATTATAGCAAGAACACACTCAAAAGTCCTCCAGCAGAACATATTCTCCTAGAATTCTCTCAGTTGGCATCGCAGAGAATTATTCTCTCAGATCATAGAGGCTGGATCTTATTTTGCTGAATTCCTTCCTGGATAGTTTTTATCTCTTCTTGCCTTCATCTTCATCTCCTTATTCTCTTCTGCCTCCCCCTTCTCTTCTTGCTTCTCCTTCTCTTTTCCTGTGATAATTAAATCTGAGGGCCGTTATTCCCTTCACTCATTGCAGAGTCACTTTTTGGCACACCTGTGCATCACACTCGTGGGCCGCTTGCAGCCTTGCTAATGTTTCCATTTTTTCCTTTGTAAGCATGATTATCCCTTGTCCTTCACAGAGGGCTTCATTGCCTGCAGAAACCTCATCCCCGTAATTCTAGAAGACTTTTACTTCCCTGGGTATTTCTGCCCTGAATTTTGGCCAACTGCGTCTTACAAAGTCAACAGGTTTCCTCCAAATATTATCATTAAGTGTTTCCTGTGTGAAACCCTGTCCTTTCCAAAGCACTTGGAAGAAGGAAATAGAAAAAACAACGTGAGTATTTGTATAGTGTCTTTTCTTCTTACAGCCAACGGCCTGTGGATCCTCACACAATTCCAGCAAGAGTAAAGTAAACTGCTGCTGGTACTGGGCAAATAGAAGTTAAGACGTTCGAAGTCTGTCCTAATGATCCATAAAGAGTGATCAGGCTTGCGTGACCTCCACAAA
>CM053512.1:42479098-42502373 GCA_028627145.1 Eidolon dupreanum | reverse complement strand
TTCTTCAGTTTATTCCTGGCTCTCTGCTGGTGGAAGGATTTACTTCTTTCCCCTAAGGAAATCCTGATTTTTTTTTTTAGAAGCAAGATTGGTATTTGACAGAAGATCATAAGGAGATAAGTAAACAAGTAAATAAACAACACACATCAAACATTTTCTTAGGTGGCGTATAAAATTTCTCCTTTTTCTTTGACTTACAGCATTCTAGGGTTGCAACGAAACCATTGTAAACATGTACAATAAAAAGATGTGGACCACCAACCACTGGGGCTACATGCTTTATTCATTCCCTTTAAACTCTTCACATGGCTTATACCATTCAATGAAAAAATATTTCAGTGAAAATGTGACATTAAGTTGTAAGGTTGTAATATCTTAAGTTTAGACACAGTTTTGCTGTGCTTAACATAGGCAATACTTATTCCTTGATTATGTCTTTACATGCACACAACTTCTTTTGTCTTCAACAAACCATCACCTGGGAAGTTTTATGTTTAAACCCATTGATTTAGAGTTAGTGTGAATTAGGCCAATGGATTTAAAACATGTGGGAAAAAAACAGCCCCCTTTCATCAACAGCACAAACTGTTCAGATTCCTCCTAGTCAAACACCATAGGAAATGATCCTAAGGTATGGTGAATAAATGAATAAATGAATAAATGAGTAAATACTAATGTGCATGAGGTAAAGCTGCCAAAGCGTTTCATTCTAATCACAGGGTAATATAGAACCTGTTACTTTTTTCTCTTTTTAACAAAAATTGTCTATCAAATTCAAATATGCATTGATTAACATGAATCAAAGACCATCATGCATTTATATGAAACTACATCTTTTCACTAACCATCTCAATTTGGGACATGAATCCAAATGCAACAAAGGGGGAAAAAAAAAGCCTATTAACACATTACAGATCCTTTAAAGAAAAAAAAATGAGTATTTTCCTTTTTTGTCAGTTGAATAAAAGGATCCAGACATATTTCAAATAGGGGGAGAAAAGGCTTTAATCCCTTTGTGGAATAGGAAGACAGACGTACTATGCTGGGAAGACCGCACAGGAGACCAGGAGGGAAACCACGGAATATGTGGCCTTAGTCCCATCAGATCAGAACACAGCAGTGGCTTGTCTATGAATTTCTTTTCTCTCTGTCTGGGTCACCTCCCACAAGCTTTGCAATAACAGGGAATCTAAAACCAGCTTCTGAGCAGTAGTTTCCTTCAGATGTGCTAATTTATTAGAGATGATTTAGAAGGTATGGCACAGAGGGAGTGATACATTGCTTCGACCGTATTGCAAAATGGAATAATGAACCTCTCATTAGTTAAATAAACAGGGTGGCAGTAAACAGATAGGGGCGTGACACTGACAGAAGAGTCACTTTTGTCACATATGGTATGCCACATTGCACTTGCTGTTCATGATACTGAACAAATATATTTTAACAAATATCCTTCTATATGTGCATGAAATATAGTAGGCATTCAGTTATTTTTTGACTGAAAATAACGATATATTATGTATTAAAAAATTGGTCTAATATCATCAGAATAGTTTATCGATCAGTACTTTTGACCTTTAGGGCCAGATGAATCTTTGTTGTGAGAGGCTGTGTTGGGTATTACAGGGGGTTTAGCAGTATCCTTGGCCTCTAGACTCACTAGATGCCAGCAGCAACTTCCCCTGTTATGACAACCAAAAATGTCTTCAGACATTGCCAAATGTCCCTTGGATGGCATAGCTCCTCTGGTTGAGAACCACTGATGGGAAAGGATGCTATAATTAGCATGACCGAATTTTACCTACATAGCTTTCTGCTCTTTGTATTTTCCATGCTAATTTGTGGTAGCGTAGAAAGGTTGGGTTTATTTTCATTTTCACTGTTAGTAAGTCAGTGTGCACAAATTAGTTTCATAGGGCTGCTGTAACAAAATGCTAAAATTGGGTGGCTTAAATAATGGAAATGTATTGTTTTACAGTTCTGGAAGTTAGCAGGTTGAAATTAAGGTGTTGGCAGAGTTGGTTTCTTTCGAGGGCTCGGAGGGAGAATCTGCTCCAGACCTCTCTCTCAGAGTCTGTTAGCCTCAGGCGTCCCTTGGCTCACAGACGACATTCTCTCGTGTCTAATACCATCTTCTCTTTTTGTATCCAAATTTCCCCTTTGTATAAGGATGCTAGTCACACTGGACTAGGGCCCACCTTAATGACCTCATTTTTAACTTGATGACTCTGTGAAGACCCTGTCTCCTAATTAAGGTCACATTCTAAGGTACTGGAGTTTAGGACTGCAATATATCTCTTCTGATGGGAGGACACAATTCAATTCATAATAGTATGACTTCGATCATTGTGTATTTAGTCCCAGAAATTAGTCTGACATTTAACCACAAACTGCTTTAACTTCTCTTTGGTTCAAGTGTCTGTCACATCTCTGCTTCCTGGGGGACAAAAGTGGTGTGCTGTATTTTGTGTGAGTCTCTACGGCACTCAGAAAAGTGCTTGGCAAGATTTTATTTTAGTGAAGAAAAAATGCTCCTTTGTACAGAAGGGAAGGTGGTTTATCACTTTAGCTCTAATTGATATAGATTCACATCAGTGAACTTATTGTCTAATCTCTTAAACCAGCACTGAACTTCTTTTGAGTATTTATTAATTTTTAGTTTTGTTTTAATTTTTAATTGAAAATATTAAGCACAAATATTTATAAAACGAATGAATAAAACACATTTAGATAGAACGAGATTGCAAATAATGAATAATCTCTTCAATTCTCTGGTCTTCTTCTCCAAAGGCAACAATTGATAATTTCTTGTATATCTTTCCAGAATATTCTTATGTATGGAAAATATGCTTATATTATTTTCTATGTCCTCTGACTTATCCTTTTGAAATTCTAAACATGAACCAAAAATAACCCCATCTAATCTTTCCTCCACCTTCTGCGGGCACTAAAATAAAAAATCAAGAAATTGAATGTGGATAGTACCTTCTCCAAGTCAAAGATTCAGAATCTATGATTTGTATAGGTATGAAACAAAAGACATGCATTCAGGATTAGCATAGAACCAAACACTTTACAGGAGAAATCTAAAGGCATTTTTTTTTCATCTACCATGACCCAAAGAGCCACAGACATTAAAGAAGTCCAAGAACAGAGCAACAGCAGTAAGATGGGCTGCAGAAATCTCCTTGCGGTCTGAACAGGCTTGGATGCTACTGGAGACGGCTGAACACTGTCAAGTTCCTGAAGAGCCAAGAACCAGGCCAGCGAGACAGGCTCTTAGAGCCAGCATCATCTCCGGCTCATGAGTCCCTGCAGACCTCGCCTGGAATGAAGTATTTGACAGGGACAGATCCCACGATGCAGAAAGAGCCTCCAAAACCTAAGCTGAAGAGGAGCCAACTGCCAGAATTCTTAATTCTAACCGAATTGGCACAAATGACATACACTGGAAAATACCAAAGTGAAGAAACCTGTAGCATTTGATTTAAGGTTCAAACATGAACGCGATACCTTTATTTTCGAAGATGAAGTGACTGCTCCAGTATCTACTGAATAGATATACTGAGTTATTTCTTGGTGGTACTTGGTGGATTTGTGCTGATTCAGCCTCCTGCTGCCATGTTCCTGCGCATGTAATGGTAGGCATAGACTGGCAGTTGGCAGAATGAGAATTCGGGTGGGTATCCTGGGGAAGGCTGATTACTGATTGACAGTATACAACTTCACAATCTAGGGGGACAATGTTAGCTGGCTGCTGTAATTGACTTAGCTAGCACTATCAAAGTCACTCATATTTTAGGTTCAAAACACACATACTGTGGAAAGAAAATGTCCTTTAATCTAGTAGGATTTGTGGAAAGTTTTCTCCAATAATTAAAAAAGAAATTAAACAGGAAAAATACTGTATTTTATTTAATGTGAAGTTACCATTGCAATTGCATCTGGCTCCCTGGCATATTTTTGTTAATTTTTGTCCAAGTATGCAGTCATAGACTGAATAGTTGTGAGCTTTGCTAGCCTGCACTTTTAAAATACTAATGAGGAAGACTATTATTATTTTGCTTTCTTTTTAACACCATAATTTCTCATGCTAAGCCTAAAATTTTTACTGAAGTTGTTTATGATAGGCTATTGATAATTTATGCCTTTAACAGTCTTAAAAGTATTAGAGTATTTGGAGGTTTATCTTCTGAATTTTCTCCCCAAAGCTTAGCTAGATTTACCAGCATGAAGAATCTCCCATGTTCAAAAGCTTTAAAATGAAAATACTTAGTGCCCATTTATAAGTTATTGAATTTTCTGTTTCTTGTAGACTTCCAAAAAGGCATTAGATTTGTGAACAACAATTTCTATAGGCTCCTCACAGACAATTAAACATCCTACTAGGCTTACAGTGTTGGGAAAATGTCAATTGACAACAACAATTGCTGCATTTGTGATTTGCTCAGTCCAGTTGTCATCTGTGATAACCTCAAGAAAAATGAATGACTCATGTGTCTAGCTGGAAGCAATTCCTGTCTGAACCATTTGGTAGGCAAAGTTTTAAGATGGCCTCCAAATTCTAACACATCCTCCTCTTCTCCCCCATACTGGACAGGTATATGCTTCTTGTATGATCAACTCTACTTGACTGTGGGTAGGACCTGTGGATATAATGGACCAGTCACTCCCATGATTATGTTACGTTATAAGACTTTGTCTTTGTAGACTGGAGGCAGAAATTCAAAGCAAGAGAAGCGCTGTTCTGCTGACCTTGAAGAAGCAAACTGCCACTTTATAGAGAGGGCCGCATGGCAGGAAACTATGGGTAGCCTCCAGGAGCTGAGAAGGGGCTTCAGGTGGCAGCCAGGAAGAAATATGGCATCTCGGCCTTGTAACCACAAGGAGCCGAATTCTGCCAACGATTAAGGAGCCTAAAAGAAGATCCTAAATCTCAGATGAAATCACAACCCTGACTGACACTTTATCGCTTTGAGAGATTGTAAGCTGAGGACCCGGCAAATAAATATACGCTAGAGTCCTGACTGTTGGAATCTACATTAATAAATGTGTCTGTTTTAAGCTTCTAAGTTTGCAATTATTTGTTATGCAGTAATGGAAGACCAATACCAGTATTCTTACCTAGGAAACTGTATTCTATCATGAATCCTAAAAGTTGTGCAGGTTATATATGGACTTTGCAGTACACTATCAGATAGAATATGTTATATTAAATCTTGTTTAAGAAAAATGTTATTGCATAATATACATCATTTTATCCAAGGAAATATGAAGTTAAATATTTAAAGCACAGCAGTATTAGCATGGCTCAGCATTTTGCAACGCAAGACACTGACAGGCTCCGTTTATTTGAGAGATCTCTATGTGAAATACTAGGTTTTATTTCTGTCTTTGCTATAAGTTTTTTTATTTTTATTTTTTATTTTTAAGCTTTGCAAATTTAATGACCATAAAAAAATGGACCGTAACTTCTTCAAAGTTTGCACGTTATTTTTAATGGGAAAGAGATAAGTGGAGATTAAGAGAGGAAGACCTCCTGTTGAGGATGAAATAATAGGAAAGAAGTGTCTGTCATGTGATTCTAAGATGGTTATTCTCATTCACCAGGACCCGGGGACTGGCTGGATGCCTGAGCTCTGAGGAAGGAGGTCTGAGGGAACCAGGAGAATGTGTCCTTTAGTTTTTATCCTGCTCTGGCCTGAGCTCTTTGGGATGGGACTAGAGCTTTATAAACACCTGTGCTCAGATGGTGGGGGTGAGGTGGGGGTGGGGAGAGGCAGAGACCAGTGGAGAATCAAGCAAGTGTTTACAAAATTCTTGATAAAATACATTACGAGGTATTATCCAACAATTTCTGCTTTTGAAAACATCAGTGTTACTTTCATGACTGCAGTGAGTCACCACCACCGACAGCGTATTAATGTGTGCCTCGTCTACCATCTAAGGTAGTTTAACTATCTGTCAAGGCCCCAGCTTTCTTACCTGTGAAGTGTGGGATGATCATGCTTATTTACGTTCCTCCTAGAGATACTAGAGAAAGTAGTAAAGGAGTGAGCGAGTGGGTGAGTGAGTTGGTGGGAAAAGAGTGTTGATCTGATAGATGACCCACAGGAAGTTGAAGGAAGCACCTAGGACGCAAAAGTTCAACTTTGTATTTTGACTCAGGAAGGCATCAAGAGCCAAATGAGGAGACACATTATTTGTAGGATATGGTGCAAATACGAAAAATAGAGGTAGATGATCATAGCAGAGTAAGTTGTGATGGTAAAGATGTGAGTCAACAAATTGCAGACAGGAAACCGGTTTCCTCCAGGTGACAATGTCTTTATCTGGTGGAAGATAGTGTTGGCAGAGAGAAGAAGTCTCACTGGGAACTTGGGGAAGGAATTGCTGCAGTCGGTAAATATTTTGATGACAGGGTCCTTATGTGGTTATTTGTAAGGAAGGAAAGGTGAAGAAGTCTGGGCCACAGCCTAATCATTAGAGAAGGGCTCACTGTTTTTTAGCAAAAATAAAAGTTATAATGATAAATGGAGATCTGCAAAGAGGACTAGCAATGTGGAAAAAAGGTGCTGTGAAAATTCAAGTTTGAGACTCCTGTGCTGGACCTGTTTTCCGAAGAGAAGATGAAGATAATCTAAGGAGAAAATTAAGAAGATAAATGAAAAGAATTTGGTCAGTGTGTCGAAGATTACTTAATTAAGATAGCCAGCTGACTTTCTGAAGAGCAAAGAAAGTGGGTGAAGCTTTCGTGGGAATTAAGAAAGCAGGGCACAGGGGAGTCCAGTAAGCACTTCGCTGGAGGTAGGCTGTGTGGCTGACTCTCTACACTTCACCTTCCTCTACTCCTGGCTGCTCGCCTTTTTGAGAGGCAGATGAGAACGAAAGCCGAATAACGTTGCTAGCGTTAGAAACTCATATAGAGATTTATTGAAGAGGTTAAAATAATTGTCTAACATGAGGCTTATGGATAGAACTTATCTATATTAGTATCATCCTCCATTGTCATCAATTATTGAGAATTAGCTGTACTTCTTTTAGTAAGAAAGATTATATGGAAAAACCAGAAACAGTTTGAGTATACAAACCAAATATAGGATAAATGCAATACCCAACTTTAGTCATTCTGTTGACATTTTATTGATGTTTGAATAGGAAATAAAGAAGATTTTCCAAATACAGAATTATTAAAAAGTAGGCTAAAAAGTTAAGACACCCCACAAAGAGTATGATCATAGAAGTAATTTTAGGCCAGAGCCAGTATTTATGATACTTTGAAACCTAGGACTGATTAAAGAAAAAAGAGTAGAGAAAAGGAAAAAAGAATATATATTACATGCATCAATCGATGTAAATGGTTATGGGGCATATTCCAACTTCCTAAAATGTATTTTGTTTTTGAACAAACTTTTTCATTTCTTCTCTCTATTCTATTTCTCTCAGTGTGAGCAATTCATTAGTCTTTTTCTGGCTTTACTTTTTTCCTTCCCAAGATGTACCTCATGACCAAAATTCCACCATTATGTCACATTAAAGTTTCATGGCCCCCACTTTGCCCAGAGTCGGACCTGGGTCACTCACAAAATATGCTTTCCTCTCTCTTTCTGCTCCATAGAACCTTAGTAAAGAAAGTCCCTCATCTGTGAGATGTCAGCTGACCTAATTCCATACTTCTAAATGGAATCATGGATGCACATTATCTTCTTTTTAATTACTTTTAAACTTCCCTAACTCAGTTCTGAGAAAGGCTATTTCAAAAGTTTTCGTGTCTCTAAAGTTCTCAGCCCCATCTCCTCATCTCTAATCTCAGCAGAAGAATTTTGTTTCTTAAAGGCGTTACTTCTTAACTAAACGAAAGTTAGTTATAAGGTTATAAGGATAATTTCAAAGCTGTCAGAAACTTTGAAGATCATTTTGTCTACCTCCTCAATTTACAGATAAAGAAACTAAGGGTTAGAGGTTAATTCCCCAGATAAAATGAAATATTTTTATTGAGAAATATTATGGCTGCTCCTCCAGTACAGAATTTATAGTATGCCATCTTGTACTGACTTAATAATTCATTTTCTGTAACACTCCTTAAATTGGGGAAGTGACAATTGTCTGGATTTCTTTCTGTTTCCCAGTTCCACTTCCAATACCAAATTGTAATGTTATCTCTACTACCTGTGAGTCTGAAGTCTTGTCTCCCAAATTTACTTCTCTGGTAGCTTGCTTTGGGATGATAAAATCACATTTTAAAATCATGTGCTTGAAAATACTCTCTACTGCCTGACATACTATCGTTCCTAAAGAACAAGGTTTGAAAGTTGTTTTCAGATATCTAAATGTCAGCTGTTATGCAGAAGCAGGTTTGCTCTTATTTGATTCCAAAAAGCAAGCAGGATTTAGGTCAATGGGTAAAAGTTATAGGGATGCCCATTTAAGCTTCATATTCAATCAATCAGCAACTATTTCTAGCACCTTCTATATAGCAGGCATTATTATAGGGGATGGGGATACAATGGTAATAAAATAGTGCCTGCTTTCTTGGCGCTTATATTCTGTGCTGTATCAGATAATCAACCAATAAACAAACAGATCTGCAGTGTAATGTCAGGTAACAATAAGTATTAGGAAGAAAAATAGACAGATAAGAGAATTGAGTGATGGGCAAGACTCCCTGAGCAAATGACATTAAAGCAGGCACTTGAATGTACTTAAGGAGCAAGACATGCAAAGGCCTGAGGGAATGTTCTCTTGAGCGTTGGGAAGAGCAAGTAAGGTCTTCATTTGGGAATACCAGAAGGTGGCTTCTTTGTGATCTAGTGGACTCAGAGTCTGAATTACCTGCCAGGGAGTTTAAGAAGATATTCCTGCATTATTAGGAGGTCAAAACTGTCTCCAGATCTCTTTCCAGATTTACAATTTTGTATATTTACCTGGCAAAACCATATTGTTTAGAACTTAAAATAAGATAAATTTTGGGTGAGAAAAGATGCAAAAAATCTCTTTGAGGGAAGTAAACAGTAAAGCTATAGGTTGGAGATTATGCATGACCTTGCTCCATGTTGACATTCAAATTTGGGGAGAAAATAGTGCTAAATATAAAAATAGGATGGGGGCGTGATGAATCAGAAGTTAAAGTAATTTGGGTCATTTACTTACTCACAGATGCATAACTACTCTCCAAATGATTCAGAAATCATAGGAAATGACTTATAAGAGCTGATACTAAACTTTGTACGGGAAGTACTTTTATAAGAAACAATCGTTTGTAACTCTGGCATGATGCATCATTTTAAATTAGAAAACCAGAAATGGCTGAAGGAATATTTACAGATTTCTTTGAGCTCTTCTGAAGAAAAGCATTGCCACAGATTTTTATTTCTATTAAAACTTTTACTTTTATTCTTAAAAGTCAGGCTGCACACAGAAATAATTAGAATCTATTTACAATCAGAACTTCAAAAAAGGATCGATCTATGTTTTTGTATTTGGAGCCTTCAAAAAAGGAAATATATTAAAAAAATTAAATTAAAGGATGTTGATATTTTCTAGCAAAAATTCTAGAATAATGACATGGTATTTTGTCTTTTAGAGTAGAAAATAAATTCCATGAGAGATAGGTAAAAGCGTGGGTATGTTTCAACATCAGAACTTGACAATAAAAATGGATTTACATGGATAATATTTGTACTTCGTTTCCTGACTTTAGTCAAGCAGTTTTGCAAACTAGAAAGAGCTCTCTCTCTCTCTCTCTTTTTTTTAATGCATCTGTATCTCCTTTCTTCCTCTAAACTGAACACATATTAAAACTATAAAAACTATAAAACTATATACAGAATTGGGCAGTATACACAGTGGGAGAATAAAGACCAATAGACATTGTTGCTACTTAAAAGAAGAGGAAAATTGAGTACCAAAACGGTGAAATATTTGTGAAGCATCAAGTTGTGAGTCAAAAGAAAGTGCCAGAAATGAACACACAGAGTTCCTAGTCTCTGGGTCAACTCCAAGCTAATTCTCCTTCTTAACCGATGCTTATAGAGACCAGATGTGGTACCGTTGTGGCATATGTGAAATTAGTCCCACCTACTTCTTTTCTGAACACATATGTTACTACACATGTATATTTAGCTAATGAAGGACCATATTTTCCCAAGTTCTCACCCAACATATTTTTCTAGTAGGATGGGGGATGACTTGTAGAAGAACTTGGGAATGAGGCCAAGGGATGATAAATGAGAGGGGTCAGGCCAAAATGGAGGTGGGGGATGTCATGCTTTTAGCACGCATGGTTGATAACATTGTTCCTGCTTTGCCTTTGTGTTTTTGAATGAAGATATTGTCAGGGAGACCAATGAACCTGAATTGTATGAAATATAAAAGATTACAGAAGAGAAACAGCTGCTTAAAGCAAAGTTTACTTCCAGGACTTGTCTTTCTTGGAGACCACAGGCCTTCAATCTAATGAAGACTGAGAACTGTGAACAGTGAGTGGAAGAAAACAATTAACAGACCCATATGGGGCCAGGCATTATAGTTTAGGGAAGAATTCTGTACTTAAGGGATAGCAATGCACAAAAATGATACATGTATCATTTCAATCTTAATTTTGTAGGCTTGTTTCTTATTTTCCTATAACTAGTTTGAGCATAGTAAACTTGTGAATACTTAGAATCAAGGGGGAAAATCTCATATTGAGAACTCATCTGAAATTCACCCTCAGTAATTGGCACTTACATATCCTGGACAAATTGAAACGATGGATAAGCTAAAGAATGTTTGTGATGTTTGTAAGGAACTTACAAACCTCCAAGCATTTGCACAGGCTTTTTCCTCTGTAAAAAATACTTGTCCACACAACCTCAATCGCCTAGCCCTTAGTTGCCTTTCAGCTGTTGCTCTAGACATTTTCCCTGGAAAACCTTCTGTAACCCCCAGACCAGGTTAGGTGTCTTGTGCTTATCCATATGAGGCTCTTATTGTACTTTACAAGTCCCGTCGCTTTCTTTGAAGACAGGAATGACTGTCACTTAACACCCAGTACAGTGCATCCTATACTGGAAGTCCTTCAGGTTTGCTGCAGCCCAGAGTCAAGGGGAGGAGTTGGGAAAGAACTGAAGCTGGATGAAGGGGTCAGATTATGAAGGATCTTAAAAACACGCCAGGGAGTTTTGTTATAGTACGCATATCTAGTCAGGGTAAAGTAGAGCTCATTAACTTCTTAAAACATAGTAGTAACTTAATTGCTAATAAGTCATAGAAGAAAAAAATAAAAATCAATTGATTAATATATATGTATATTAATATATGTATTTTTTATACTAGATATCGGGAATCCAAGGGGCACCATTTAATTCCACTGACTCTTCATCTTTTCAGGCATATATTTTGACAGTTTATGGGACAGGGACCAGCTGTTGTTACTCCTGATAAAATGGACTCTCAGATGCTTGGGAAATGGAGATTGTGGTGCTGAGGTGTGCACTTATTCTGCATAACATCCCGTCATCTCATTTTGGTTTTACACTGTGTGTTCTTGGAACCCAAGGCAGAGGGCACTATTTATTTCAAGGCTCCCCTTTCGCTTGCCCTTGGCCTTACAAATACGTTCATTTGGACTCACTAATCTGCATTCACGGGCTCACTGGTAAAACACCTACTTCTCTGGGGTGATGACAACTCTCCCTGTCCTCATGCTGGAAGAAATGACGATTAAAAGTTGTCCTTTTATGTTTTAGACTCTCATATGAGAGTCACAATATGCTTACCTTCTGAAAACTTTGACGTTTCTGTTTTAAAGGACAAAGACATTTCTGGACCTTCCAAGAGTCTAAGCCGTGTATAGCTCTTTTGTTTATATCAGTCTCAAACAGTTGGTAGACAGTGTCGCTTTTAGTTTTGATTTTCACAGGATTTGTAATCTAGTCTGGTAGGTTTTGTAGGAAGCAAATTATGACCAGCTTTATAATTTCCTTAAAAGGGTAGGATTCTCTCTTAACAGGTTCCTGCTACTGACCATTGAATTAGCCATAAATCTTACATGCCCTTTAAATGACAGCCTAAAACAACAATACAGTTGGTGGGAACAATAGCCCATAAAGGGTAAGTGATCCTGGAACCCTGCTGGCCTTGACATTCTGGCAGTGCCGGAGACTTCAGGAAGCTCAGATGGAGCCAACCTCTACTGATCTTTAAGCAGGAAAAGAATGCAGGAATGGCAAAGTCTGAATGAATCATTTCATACACGACAGGAAATTTTAGGGAGGGATAAATAAGGTCACTCTTGGGTACAACCTGTAAAGTGACAGTGGAGATCACCTCATCTATGGCAAGTGTAGGGTTGAATTTGCTCTTTACTCTTTGATGGTTTTCAAGAGAAGACAAAATATTACTTATGTAAATTTTTTAAAAAGTAATTTAATCATTACATGGGAAGGCTAAATTGAAATTAATAAACATAATATTTTTAAAAAGTTAATATAAAGTCTACAACTTTGACAAATGAACTTTGAACTTCAACTTTAAAATAACTTTAAAGTTAACATTAACTTTGAAAAATATTTAAAAGGGAGAACATCTGAGGAAAAAGGGGTAGATAAAGAGTTCTGCTATGCATTTTATTATTGAACTTTTTTCCAAATTAAGCACCCTAGGAGAATTAACTCTTTAGCATCATTGTTATACAATCAATTTAGTAATGTGTCAAGTCAATATCCAATAAGTAAAGAAAATAAATTTTCCCATAGGTTAAATTTATACCAATGAAGGACTTAGGCATCATTTTCATCGTACTAGCTTTTTGTGGCTGCTGTAATAAACTGGCACAAATGTAACAGGAATTTATTTTCTTGGTTCTGGAGTCCAAAAGTCTGAAATCAAGGTATCGGCAGAGCCACACTCTCTCTGAAAGTTCTGGGAAAGAACCCTTCCTTGCTCTTCTGGTTCTTGGTAGCTCCTGATGTGCCTTGATTTGTGGCAACGTAACTCTATTGTCTGCCTCTGTCTTCACATGACCTTTCCTCTGCCTGTCTGCATCTTTTTCTGACTCTTGTGAGGACACTCTCATTGGATTTAGGGCCATCCCTAATCCAGCATAGTTTTGTCTAGATCCTTAACTAATTACATCTGCAAAAATCCCATTTCCAAATAAGGTCACAGTTTGAGATTCTAGATGGACAAGAATTTGGAGAGGAGGAGGAGGATGCTATTCAACCCACTACAATAATTATAAATTAAATCTGTGAATAGATAAATTAAAATCCTTTTTAGAATTTTTAATTAATTATTATTACTTTTTTTATGGTGACATTGGTTAACGAAATCCAATAAGTCTTTTGGAGTGCTCCAGGCTTTTGAGCCTGTAAGTCACTGTTTAATATGTGTTTGTCCCATAACACTTGAGGGATTCTCAGGATGAGGAAAAAAATAAATTTCAAAGTATAAATATTAAAAACATTAGAAACAAACAGATGCCCCGAATTTCTCAAGTTAGACCAGAATTTATTCCTAAAAAAATCACATATACATATTTTTCTTTCTATTGACTTTTTGCTGAATCTTTATGTGAAGTTTTGATTTTAATTTTAGGGAAAATTTGCAGCTAGTGTTTGTAGCTTTTTCCTGTATTAACATAGATATAATAAAAAGAATGATCTACTGCAAATTTTAGCTTTTTATATCTAGTTCTGACTAACTGAACGTTTTCAACACAATTATCAAAGTAAATATAACTATTTATACAGTCCTTATATTTTATTCATTAATACAGTTTGAATAGCACACCAATATTTTCTTATGTTGATATTTGGAAAATGTTGTATAATGTTATAAATGTAATACACAGTGTACAAAGCCATAGACATATTTTTCAGAGGAGCGTTGGTAATTTCAGTCCTGTAGTTTATTAATGTATCTACATATGTCGTCTAGACCTTTATTAGGTAAAGAATGTCTGACCTGAGGCTTTTCTTTCTCATCTATTTTATCTTTTTCACTTACCTATTGCCCTCACTTTGTTTCATTAAACTAGTATTGACCCACATGGATGGTCTTTAGGAAATTGATCATTGTGCAATTAACAAAACAGAAACATTGTTAAAAGTTCTATTTTGATGAATTCTGATGTATTTTGGGGGTGAAAAGGTGTACAAGAATGAATCATTACCTATATTTTATTTCTCAGATTGTCAGAGTATTTCTCAGAATTGAATACATTAATTATGCCTAAATATTGAATTCCATAGGTCTGTATCTAAAATAAATCTTTGTATTTCTATAAAACTTCCAAACTGCTTTGGAGCTATTCTTATATCTGTAAATAGAAAGAGATGGTAAGCTCTGTATCTTTATGTATCCTGGTGCCCCACACAGGGCTTAGCGTAAGCAGATCTTTATGACAAATGTGTATCCTTTTATCACCTGATGAATGAATAATTTCACGGCTACTGTTTAGAAATATCATTTGAGACAACGCAAGCATACAGACATCAATGGATAGTGATGACTTTAAACTCTCTGAGAAAGGAAGCCTCTCAATCAGTTTCCTAAATTTAAGCAGTGAAGAGAAAGCCAACTATCTGGTCAAAGCCCCATTTTAGGAATACAGTTATTAGAACCTAGATCTAGCTTGAGGACATTTCAGACTCCTAGAAAAAGCACCAGTACTCTAGGGTGGAGCGTTTCTGGCTATAGATGCACTTCCTCTTGACATTTTCTTTAGGGGGAAGATCACTTGAGAGACATGAGCACACTCCTGCTACTTATTCAGAACTTGAGCAAGACACATACCAATCCCCCAATCCCTGTATTTCTGCAGTGTGGAAGGTTATATCCACCTTGGGTACAGCCAAAATGTCTTAGGCTCGGGGCTATGGAGAGAAAGCTATGGTGAGTCTTAGATGCTAGATATGTTCCTTAAAAATGGCACAATCTTTGCTTTTTAGGGCTTGGGGATCTTGCCCATCAGGGCACATCCAGAAGTTTGGGGTGTCCATATGTGTGTGACATGGTGTGGGCTATGATTCAAGCAACTTGTCTCATGGCCATTACCAAAGAGGCTTAGGGAAGACATGATACTTAAAAGCCCTGGGTAGGGAGTTAGAAGAACTATGGTTGCTATTGCCTTGATTCTTCTAGTTTGTAGCTGTGATTTTTGGCCATACGTGAACATTCTGGGCTTCAGGTTCCTGCTCTGAAGTCAAAATCTGTAGCAGTAGGTTTCTTCCAGTGCTAACGAGATGAGTTCTGCGTTTCTGAGATGCTACATTTAGACTATTAAAGATGCCGCGTTGCCTCATAGCAAGGGATAGCTAATGATAGGCTTTCATGTGTAATAGAAATAGAAGTAGGCGTTGTTCTAATTACATTGTCTGTGTAATAGATTTGCTTGCCTAATCTCTGACTCCAGAATCTAGATTTGAGACTTCAGGGTCAATCCAGCATTGGAAAGGGATCTGTATTGGTCACCTCTTTTGCACCACTTGGCATCCTTTGACCTCCTCTGTTTCTGGAGTTTTTGGTACTAGTTTTGTTCTGGCTGCCACTGTGACAAACAGCTCTGCACAGACTTGTCGTACTCACAGAACTCAGTCAATATTGTCCTCTCGCTGCCTGATAAGGTTTAACTCTTCCAAATCCATGGTTGTATGGGACTAGTTTTCATCTATTCAAGCATACTATTCTTTCCTGTTTTATTATCAGTATATCAGAGGATCCTAAGTAGAAATGACCGCTGAACAAAGCTAAAGTCTCTAGGCGTTACGATGTTAAGCCATGAAGAGACAGATTCTAACTTCACCATTTCTAACGGTATAGTCGCTTAGCTTTATTTAGTGACATGTCCCCTTAATCACAACATTTATTTTTATATAGTTAGGATAATATAAGGATAAAGCCACTTGATTTTAAGTTCGTATATGAGATGTTAATACTATTATGCTATTAAAATAATATAATAATTTCATTTAAGGTAGTTGCGTTTGTAATGGGGCTTCATAGACTTTTGGGGGAAGGTGTAATTGATGAAGACAAGGCTTAGCAGTGACCCTGCAAGCAGGTCAGTGAACACAGACATCACTGCCAGGATGGATAGCATCAGCGTGTGGACAAAGGGCAAATGCCAATCTAGAGATAAAACTAGTGACAGGAAGGGATTTCTTTATGCAGAGATAAAGAAATCAGAAGAATATATTACATTGAAATAGACTTGTATACGACATTAAGACAATTAAAAATGATGTATGGATCGCAGTTTTGTCTGTGGTCTATACACTGTCACAGGACACGAACTATTACTGAACTCATGTAATGTAGTCAAACAAAAATACCCAAAGTCTTGGAAAGGATTAAGTTAGGCTGAGAGCAGATCTCTGCCCACTCATGATTCAGCATAATTCAAGAAAAACTTATTGAGCTCCTAGCACATGCAACATGCCAAGCTATGTTAAAAAAGGTGATGCGGATTAAAGAAATAATTTCATTCCTCAGAGAATTTACACTTTGAACATAAGACAAGTACAAAAATATTTCAAACACTAAGTAGAGTATGAAAAGTGCAAAAGAGGGGTGAATAACTTCCAAATAAGATTAAATCACTTTGGGTTAGTGATCAAAAAGACTGTGATAGATCACACACACACACACACACACACACACACACACACACACACAAATAATAATGTCCAATAAATATATAAAGAAAAGTAACCTCACTAATAATTGAAGAAATATGAAATTAAAACAAATGTGGCAGGAAGAAGTGATCCTAAATTCATTCCTCTTTATGTCCAGTTTATGTCTCTTTTTAACCCCTTTCTAACTCTTCTCTTTTAAGGGAGTAAAAGTAGCTAAATTTATTGGTCAAATCCAAAGACATTGGGCTATATAGACCAGAGAGGAGGACAACTATACATTAAACTATCATGCATCCTGTCAACTCATGTAAAATTCTGCTCAGTAAGGCCTACTTGACCACCCATCTAAGATAGGAGCCCACGTCACTCTCTATTTCCTCACTCTGTCTACTATCTCCATAATCCTAATAGCATAGGAAAATAGGGAAAACTTAATATGTTGCTCAGAGGTCAAGGAGGATGAACAATGAGAAAAGGTAATTAGATTTGGAGTTTGGGATTTATTCATGAATTTAGTAAGTTAGTGGCAACCAGGCTGTTAACTGTTAACACTTGAGTGGATGCAAACAAAGGTTAAGATCAAGTTTATGCACAAACATTTCAGTTAGTGAATATTTTCAAGGAGAAGAATAGTTCGCTCTGAGGTTAATCGGACATAGGTTAAAAAAATGATTTTAGTTTTGTCTATATTGGGTTTAAGGTTTCAGGATGACATATAGAGTTATGGGGACAGTAGTTTTTGATAAAGAGGAACACTGAAGTTATGATTGAAATATAGTGAATAAGTGTAATCTCTATGAGTAAGATACTGCAGATATTTTATCATATATGAAATCATTATATTTAGTAAAATTTATTTGAAAGCTTTGAAATATTGTGAAAAGATCTTTTAATTTATCTTTTATATAATAACCTAGTATTTCTGGCTCCTCTTTGAGCAAATAAATTATACCTATAGCTGTATCTTTATCTGAATATATCTATGTTTATAGTAACATTTATATCTATCTATCTATCTATCATTTATCTATTTTTGATTGGCCTTGCATTAAACCTATACATTAAGATAATTGATATTTTATTAGATAAAGCATTCATATCTAGAAATAATATTTATTCTTCCAAATAAAAATGAGTAATTCTTTAATATTTTAGGTAATATTAATCATGTTTGACTTGTCTTTATTTTTATCTGGATGCTTTATTAAATTCTTAAAATAATTTAAATAATTTATTTCAGTTGAGTTTTAAAATTTTATAATAATAGAAAGTGATTGTTTTTCTCCTCATATTTCCAATGTTTTTATTTATTTTCTTTACTTTATAACCAGAGCTTTCATTTTTTTATTTATTGTACAACTAGAATTTTAAAAACAATATTAATAAATTTGCATTTATGTATTTATTTAAAGGAAATGCCTTTAAAATAAGATTTGAGTATTTAAAATAGGTATTCTTTATCGTGTTAATGAATACTGGGAATGATGAATTGGAATTTATTAGGTAACTCTTTTGGCATAATCCAGTAATTTTAGGAAACCACTCCTAGCCAAGTAAAGCCCACAGGACTCCATGAAAGGAAAACACTGAATGACCTAGCCCTGTGTTTGTAGATCTAGCTCCTATCAGTCTGCCCACCCTTACTTTGTTTCCATTCTGTCCATCTCATAAATAATAATTCCTATTTTCTGGTTCCTCTTGGTACCAAGTCTCTTTAGCACAATCTATGGTTGGCCGTTCTCTCAGCTCTAATCAACTGCCTTTATTCACAAACTCTGCAAGTGTTTCATCTTGCTTCCCTACGTTCAGAAATCAACATGTCAGCAACCTCTTTTTTAATGGCCCTAAGGAACCCTCTCTTCAGTTTACTGCTCTCCGGGGCTTCTTGATGGAGCATGATCAAGTCTCATAGTTTCAACATCAACTAAATTTATTATATTTTTTCTTATTTAGTTAAAAGGCTATTTAAAATGATTTTTACATTGGAAAATTATTGCTTTTGTGAGGTAACCATGCTTTGTTATAGTGAGTTACTTTATGTGTATAACTAAATTCTATATATTAGTATATTGTTTTTAAAATAGATTTTTCACATCGATGTTCATAAATGAGATAGACTATTTTGACAATGAACAGATTGGAGTGGGAAAGACCATGTTTGTTAAATGAAGTAAGTAATTTCAGATTTTTTTTCTGGGCTTTTAAATATGAATTACAAGGAAATCATCAATTTGAAAGCCTGAAAGATTTCTCTAAAGGGCTTGTTAGGTGTAACTGATCTCCTTCCCCAACTGTGGTTGAGAGTAGTTCTTGGATGACTTTTCCAATTTGTTACGGAAATAGTTCTCTGTAAGTTTTTCCAGCTTAATTCTGTAATGTTCATATTAAAGCTTACTAAAAACTTATCATTCTCATTTTGATTTTCAAATTTATTACTTTCATGTACATATTTTTAATAATTTAAACCATAATGTTTTTTTCATAAGTCTGGCTAATTTTGTCTATTAAATAATAAAATAATCTAAATGTAAAAATTTTATTTTCTAGTAAAATGTTTACCTGCAGTTCTTGTATTTGTATTTAGCATTTTTACCTCTTTCTAAATATTCTGCATTTTTTTAAATTCGATTACTTTATTAGGAAATATTTCTAAGCATTTATAATTGTTATACTTCTAATTTATAAATTAATATATTGTAATCAATATATTAATGGTATAGATACATATATTTATATAGATTTTTTGTGGCTTAGGAAATAGTATCATGAATATTGATGTACACCTGAAAATCAGATGCATTTCTTGTACTGAGCTGACATTTAATATGCCAACTTATTTTAATTAATTTTAATAATTATAGTTCTCAATTATGGGCAAATCTTTTCCTAAAATTGTATTTCTATATAGTTCTTGTATTTTAACAGATTTTGATTAATGTAGTTTCTATTCTGTTTACCAGATATTATTTTCATATATTCCCTATTTTTTTCATTATTTACTATACCTTCTACAATTATATAATGATTCTATATTTTATAACATTTTTGATAATTATCTTATCATGTCTGCTTTCCTCTTACTCAAGACTAATTTAGCCTTTCATTAACTCTTATTTGTAGTTTTTATTTGTCTTGTCTGTCATCAGAATATTGTTGGATTTTTTTTAGTCACTCTACTATCCTTGGTCTTAAAATGTTAGAATTTAGAAATTTATAGTTATAATCATCATGCTTGGTTTAATGTGTGACATTCTAAAAATAAGGGAGTCTAAGTGTATGAAAGAAATAGTGTTTGTAATCTAAAAAGCCAGAAGCTAGGCTGTGAAAGAGTCCTCCAAACGTGAGACATGGAAATTGTCAGTGGAAGAATAAGTTCCTATTGATGTCTAGTAAAAAAAAGAAGTTTTCTTCTGACAGGATTCTATAATGTAACAGAAATTTAAAGTATATCAAAGTATATTATATATATAATAAAATATAATACAAAGTATACTATTTTATAAGCATATAAAGTATACATTTAAAAAGAATAAAATAATTAAATAATATTTATACAAACACTATACATTTAATTCTTCTTTGATGGGAATTGTTTAAAAATGGCATGAATCTCTTCTAGAAAATCCAAGAGAATCACCTCATTTTATGAGCTCAGTGTAACCTTGATTCCAAAACTAAAGATGTTATGAGAAAAGATCAATCTTTCATGATCATCATAACTGCAAACATCTTTAGCAAAATATTAGCAAATCAAATTCAACAATATAAAACATAATAATATAGCATGACCAGTGGGGTTTATCTTGAGAAGGTGGGACTAGTTCAAAATTTAAAAATTGATTAATACAGTTTATATCAACAAACTGAAGAAGAAAAATTATATAATCATTTCAAAAGAATGCAGAATGGCATTTGACAAAATTTCTTGTGCATTCATAAAAAAATCATGAAGAAAATTTCTTAACCTGATAAAGAACCTTATTATAGGAAGAGGAAATTCGGACACACTAGGAGACACCAGGAACATGCACATATAGAGAAAATGCTGCGAGAGGGCACAGTGAGAAGGTGACCATTTGTAAGCTAAGCAAAGAGGCCTCGGAAGAAATCAAACCTGCCAACACCTGATCTTGGACTTCTACCCATTAGAGCTGTGAGAAATAAATTTCTGTTGCTTAGCCATCTAGCCTGTGTACTTTTTAAGTGGTGCCTTAGCAACAGCTGAAATATTTAACGGTGAAAGACTAAGTTTCTTAGTAAGATTGGAAATAAACCAAGCATGTCTTCTTTTAGCACAGCTATTCAAAATCATAGTGAAAGTTCTATAATATAATATAAGAAAAATAAATAAGTAGTATATGTATTGGACAGGAAGAATTGACACTGTGCCCATTTACATATTATGTAATCCCAAGGAATATATATAAAAAAAACTCCTATAACTAACAAGTGAGTTTAGCAAGGTCAAAGGATACATGGTCAATATACAAAAATAAATTATATTTCTATATATTAGCAATGAACAATTGAAAATTGAAACAAAAATGGTACCATTTACAACACCAAAATACTTTGGTATTAATCTATGAAAATATGTACAGAGTATATATGCTGAAAATCCAATAGACTTGTGAAAAGTATCAAAGAACTAAATAAATAGAAAGATAAACTATGTTCATGGACTGAAGATGCGATATTGTTAACATGCCAGTTTTCTTTAAGTTATGTATTTAATGCTCTCCCAATCAAAACCTAAAACAATATTTTTTTGTAGATAGTGCAAAAGTGATTCTGAAATTTATACAAAAAGTGAAAAGCACTAGAATAGCCAGAATAGCTTTAAATGTGAAGAAAAATGCTGGGCAAACTCACCCAATTTTGAGACTTATTATAACATTACAGAAATCAAGACTGTGGTATTGGTGAAAGGATAGATACGTAGATCAATCTAGAATAGAGAGCCCAGAAATATACGCATTCTGATATGATCAAATGGTTTTTTAGCAAAGGTACAAAGACAATTCAACAGAAAAAAGATAGCCTTTTTAACAAATAATGCTGAAATAATTAGACCTCCATAGGCAAACAAAAACAAAAAACAAAAAACAAAACAAAAAACAAAAACAAAGCCCTTTGACTCATATCTTTACACTTTATACAAAAAATAATCCCAGTTGGATCACAGACTTAAATATGAAATCTAAAATTATAAAATTTCTGAGACAAAACATCAGGGAAAAATCTTTCCAACCTTGGATTATGTAAAGAGTTCTTAGAATTAACTCTTTGGTGTCTTTGTGATGACAAAATCACAATTAAAAAAATTGATGAACTGAACTTCATCAAAATTAAAAATTTCTTCCAAAAGTCACTTTTAGGAAAATAAAAAGAAAAACCACAAACAGGGAGAAAATATTTCAAATCACGCATCTTATAAAGATGTATTAAGTATATTTGAACACTTTCAAAAGTGATATCAGATAAAAATTAGGAAATAGTATGGTAGAGATATGTTAGGTCATTAACATAATTTTATGGTTTTTTGATTTATTCTTCTGTTTTTGTCATTAATTTAAAAAACTTATTTTATCATTTCTTCCCCCCACCCCACAAACATGGATTAGCTGTTTGGCATTCAGTAAATGCTATTTAAAGAAATAAAGATAATAATCTGCATGTTTAATATTTAATATTTAGTCATGATACTTTTAAGAAAACATTTTGAATTCTATGCATATCTCAATTTAATTTTTATGTGGAGGAAAAGCTTGCCACTAACAAAGTTTCTGTAAAAGGGAATAGAGAAAATAGGAAATCATGTACATGATTTTGACTTTCCTTTCTTTTTTTTTTGTTTGTCTCTGACTCTTCTGGTATATGTATTTAATTTAACATTCTGTCCCTGTGTTCTTTAATGACTTCATTTTAACAGAAAACTTTGATAATTATATTTAACAATAATATATCTCTTCTTAATATCTATGTTTTCATCTCAGTAGCCATTCAATATCAATTCAATGATTGTTTTACATCTCTGCAATAACAGCGTCTTCACATGTGTGTTCTTTAATAAATACAATCTTTAGTTCTCTTGAATCAGCATTCAAGATTTATGTAGAAAAGTTCCTTCATTAGTAAGTTTCCCAAGGCTTTGTTAGACCTGAAAATCTTTTTGTTATTCAAACAGATGAATGATAACTTGTCTATATTCAATCAATATGAATAATAAATTATCCCCAGAGGTTTCTGAAACTGTCTGTCACTGTTTTCTGTTATTATTTATTTCTGAAAATTCCTTAGTTTCTACTGAACAAATGTATGATTTTACTGCTTGAAACTTAAATAATTTTACTTTTTATTTAAGTTCAGTATTTCTTATGACATGCTTGGTTTCAGTGTTCTTATTATCCAATGATCTTATTATTCATTCTGGTGTGGATTTTATCCCATTCATTTTGATATCTTTGAGAATTTCTATTATTGGCCAAGTGGATACAGTCTTGTTTTGTTTTGTATTTTTTAACTCATCCTGCCATTCTGTGTCTTTTAATTTGAGAGGTCAGTCAATTAACATATAGAGTAATTATTGATGGTAAGGGCATAATAATGCCATCTTATTAATTGCTTTCTGGCCATTTTGTAGTCTTTTTGTT
>CM053512.1:42414330-42478598 GCA_028627145.1 Eidolon dupreanum | reverse complement strand
AAAAAAAAAAAAAAAAAAACAACACTTGTAAGTGATCTACAGTTCTCAAAGCAATCTCAAAGAGCCCAAACAGCTAATAAGAACTTTAACAAATTAAAATTATGATGTATCCAGCTAAAATTGTTCCTAAAGAATTTTTCTTAAGGAAAAAATGTTTCTTATAGAATCATAATTAAAAATGAGTAGACACTTCTAAATATAGCATGATACTAATTATTTGTATGAACATATATATCAATTACTGTCTTATCTTAGTTCTTATATATATATTTTTTCTGTTAATACATCTATTATAGTCTAGAAGAATATACACCAAAATGTTAAAGAATAACTCTTAGTGCAGATTTATTGTACTTTTATACTTTTCTAAATTTTTTACTTTCTATAATCGATGAATATTTACTTTATAAGAGAGTGTTATTTAGAAGTAACTCTTATCTAGCTAATTTAATGGTTGAAAACAGTAAAAGAGTCTTCAGACATCTCTCATCAAGTCAGGAGAGTGGACGCCTGAGAGATTGCTACTGAATTAGGCAGTAAGACATGTGATGCTATTCACACTCCTCACGCATGGAGTATCAGAGAGTGGATGCTATGAAATCTCACTGCAAAAATAAAGCCAATGGGTGTTGTCATGAAGATGATGACAGAGGTCATTTACACTTTTAGTTTCCCTCACAAGAAGACCAGGTAGCAACTATCCATACACATGACATCATTGTGAAAATCCCAGAACCTGGATGTAAGGCTGATGCACCCTCCTGGAGGATAGACTGACGGTAACCTCATTAAGAGGGTAAGAGAGGCAATTTCATTTATAATGTTCTCACACCAGTTAAGAACTATGTACCTGCACTACACTTTTTTTTTTGATATACCAAAAAGTTGCTTCTATTAAGCTGTCATTCTATTAAGCTGTCATTCTATTAAGCTTATGTTGGCCTACGCTATGATTTATGACAATAAATGGCCCTGTGAAATTCATCATTTCATGGATCCAAAGAAGGAGTTGGAAGGACATTGGTGATTTTTATTTATACAGTGCACACTCTTTTGAGGTCTCATTAGAGACATTTCTCTAATATTTCAGTGTCATAAAAAATCTGGTCTCAGCTCAGTAACTGATTGTTTTTATAGGTACCATGAATCCTGTAGTTTCTTCTTGTTCCCTCTCTTGGCGTTGGTGTCTTGGAATCTTACCATCTTTCCACCAACTGTGCAGCTCCCTTTTGGACACTGTTTTGCCAATTTTTCCATGCTTTTTCACATGCTGATCATCTGGGCTTTTCTGACTTCAGTATTCTCAGTTTGTCCCAATTTCTACATTTACTTCCCCCACCTATATGCACACAAATCCTTTCGAGGCAGGGAGTACCTGCATATGTACACAAATATGTGTCCACGTAGACATTTTGGATTTGATTATCACAATTTTGTGAGAAAAGTGTAGTTGGTATTGTCCTTGATTTGCTGATGAAGAAACTGAGTGTTGGTTGATTTAACCACGGTCACCTGGCTGGTAAAAATAGCTGGAGTGACATTAGATTCCAGATCGTCTAACTTCAACTCCATATTCTTAAAACTACCACACCACCTTTTTCTGTAGCTACTTTTGAAGAAAGCATCCAATGATGCCCCTTAACTCTAAAATGATTGACAGACTTCTCTGTTGTGAAGTGGAATCTATTGGCTCAACAGTGTTAATTCAGCTTGTAAATTGCCCAAAATTACAGGAACGAGAAATTCTAACATTTTGTGGTTCACATTATATTTGTGTACATTCAGTATTAGAAAAATCCTAAATTTTAAAATTTATTTTATGGTTATATAAATGATGGCATAAAAATGGAAAAATATTTTTTAGACTTTAATTCTCTAGTAGCATAGTTACTGTTACTAAAAGTAAATTGCTTTCATGATGTCAATATTTCCCATATCAACTTATCTCTTGCTCTCTGGTTGATTGAAATACAGAGTCTAAGACATGTTTTCATGACTAAAAAAATGTAAAGTGGGAAATTCATAGCTTTCTTTTATTTAGGATAAACATTTAGTTAAGGTAGATAAGTCATTTCTTTTCCAATTAGTTTTCTGTGACATGAGGTAGCATACCTGCTAAAAAGATTATTTTTTCCTAATCTAGAACCTATTAAGCAAATAAATAATTTGTTATAAATAATATTAAAACTCTTCCCTATTGAATGAAGAAGTATAAATTAGCAGCTACAGAACAGTCACAAGGATGGATGTAGGGCCCAGCGTAGGAAATATAGTCAATATTATTGTAATGGCTGTATATATTGCTGAGTGGGTACTAGAGTAATTGGGGGGATCACTTTATAAATTATACAAATGTCTAACCATTGTACTGTAAACCTGAAACTAATATGAAATAAAATAAAATAAAATAAAATAAAATAAAATAAAATAAAATAAAATAAAAAACAACAAAAAAACCTCTTCTCTGTTGGTAGCAACAAATGGAAAAAAAGAACAGTGAAGCAATGAAATTGAATTAGCAAAGAGAAGGAAAGTGAGCTCACTGCAGAATACTGTGTGGTAGGCTTTTCTACCACCACGTTGGCAGATGGGCTGATAGCTTTCTTAAAATAGTAATACATCATGGTTTTCCCTAGAACTCCTAGGCAACGTTCATTGAACACATAGTTTATTTGGTTTTTGATGGAGTTTGGACCATTTCAAACCTTCATAAGGAATTCATAATTCCTTTTACACGGTGCCCCCGATGCCTTCTGTTGAGTTTGGATACCCACTGACAAGTTTGTGTCTGAGGAATCGGCAAAATATATAGAAGTCGGACTGTATCGGGTTAAACTGTAGAAACCTTTCCATGAAGTTTGGAGACTAATCACCAGAAGGTCAGCTGGGGCTGCCCAGCACATAACATTTTCCGTATTTGCATTGCTTTGGCGTTGTCACTTTGAACATTGGCATAGGGACCTGTTCTTTGTGGTTATAGTGTTTTTTTTTTTTTAGTTGCTTATTTCTCAACGTAAGTAATAATCCTCTTTTGCTGACAGCTGTTTAGTTACTGTAGAAATGATCGGGTTGTCATAAACACAGCTTTAAGATTTCAGGTTGGGGTGGGGGAGGATCAGAGGGTGTTCAAAAAAGAAAAAGCTCATGTTTCCACCCAAACACACCCACCTAAATGCTTACAGAAGGCTCAGGGAAACAGAAGCAGAATTATTTTCCCTGTTCTATTTTTCAAAGTTTCTTATGTGGAATCAGATGCTTTTAATACATGTTTCAAAAGAGTAGTCCAGTTAACCTCTAAAAATAAACAAACCACAATTCTGCTCCCCATTTTTTTCTCAATTTAATCATTTGTTCCAATTTTCCTACCTTTGAAATCAGATGATTCAGCTCTCCTTTCTGCTTTAAAAGTTTGGCTTGATTCAAATTTCAGAAGCTAATGCTTGATTCTTCACTCTCCCTTATTTTTATATCTTAATAGCCTACATATGTTTTCTATCGATTAATTTTTTTTTCTGATTTGAATCTCTTCTCTTTAAATTTCCACTGGACCTCTTCTCTCTTTTGTCTCTTTTCTTTCTTGTATAAATCTCACTCTTCGGTCTTGCTTTGAGGAAAGGAACCTTCTCTCCCATGAGTTCACACTCCCTTTTTAACATTTACCACCTGTGTTCCATTTTATATTTTTAAGTTAGTAATAAGATCTTATTTAAAGCATGACTCAGATATCTTTTCAAAGCATTTCTCCGCCTAACCTGGCTTCTGACTGACTCTACTCTAGTAATATCTCCAGTTCTTCCAATTCTAATCTGCCTCTTGAGTTGCTTTCTTACTGTGTCTGATTTTTATGGTTTTACAGTGTAGGACTGATAGGAGAACGGGTTTTGGGTCTACATCTGGATGGGTTTAAGTCTCAGCTCTACCATAGCTGTATGATCTTGTGCAAATTACTTTACATCTGAATTTCTTCTGCCCAAAATGGGGGTATTGATAACTATATCACAAAATTTTTGGAATAATTGAGAGAACATAGAGTATAGAATTGGAATTAGACTAAATGTTCAATATTATGCAATTTTTTCAATCTTCAGAAAAATCTGGCATTGTTTTGATGATAAAGAGATTGCTAGAAAACCAGAGTGATGTGTAATAAATTGCTAGTTTCCAAGATAAATGCCTTAGGTAGCATGCTTTCTTCCTTTGTCTTTTTTCTCCCATCATGCACATATCCATTCATTTTTAAAGTTATGAAATAGTCCAACATAAAAGTATAACAATTAACAAAGCAAATATATGCATATGATCATCCACACTTAGTATGAACAAGTCTTAACATTTTTCTATAATTACATAAATCAGATCTTCATTTTAAAGAAATAAAATATCTTAGATTGGGTTAGAACCCTCTGTTTTCCTTCCGTGATGTCATTCATCTCTCTCCCTTTCCTGAGATACAGTCATGCTGAATTTGCTCTTGATCGTTCTTATTTATATTTTTACTACATAGGTATATATTCATATAAAATATTGTTCTGCATATTTTAAATGACATGTACATAACATACTGTATATATTCTGCAATTTGATTTTGTTCAACATTTTTTGTTGGATTTATCGCATGTGCCATATCATGTTGCTCTGTTCAGTTTATTTCTATTGCTTTTCTATTCAGACTACGCTATTATATGAATGTGCCACAGTAATAATGCAATTGCAAAACTAAGTGGAGTAGGTGATTCTGACCTTACCTGAGCATAAAATCTGACTCAGCTCCCATCCATGATGGACACAGCCCAGATGCTTGTTCTAGAGCTACTTTGGGACCTTAGAGGAATTTGGGTCTCTTCTTTTCTAGGGAGGCAAATTATTTCAAGTAGTAACAACACCCTAGGAAAGTCACAGAGTATCCCCTGATGTATGGACCTAGGACCTCTCTTAATAAGGAATCATTTGATCTATCAATAACTCTGGAGCTCAGGATGATGCTTATATCTCTTTAAGGACTTTCTCCTTAAGAATTGCTAGAGGAATAAAATAAGATAATACATGTTAAATAACCTGTATCTAACTGTTTAGAAAAATGATTAATAAATGGTTCTCATGGATTTTTAATTAAAGAATTTTAAGATGAATTTGCTATATACCTATGAAAATGTATAGATGTGGTTCTCTACATCAATTTTTTGTTTTCTCTCCTAATTGTGATAGCTTAAGAGCAAATAATGTTACCATTTTATGTTGTTTAACAGGTTGCACAACACTTTACCTATCTTTATTGAGCAAGTAGTAGTTAGTAAAATTAAATGTTCATTGAAATTAAATTCTACCCACACAGTAACTCTAGGATGTAAGAGTCATTATCTCCAATTTAATGAGTATTATATTCAAAATAGGCAACATTAGTTATAAATGCAAAAAAAAATTCATGTTAGCCTTTTAATTAGATTTCAACAAAGTTAGTACAACAGTTGACCAACTTGGAAAAATTGTGAAACCACTTTCAGTAAAAGGGTCTATTCTGTTTAGAAGTTAGAACCGAATTTGTAGAGAGCCTGGAGTATGATTGCTATTATGTTAAAAGGTATAGCTAGCATGTTACCCCAAACATGTTTTTTGTTTTTTGTTTTTTGTTTGGTACAGATTTGGGCTACACACACATAACTTTCTTATGGAATTAGTGGGGACTGCTTTGAAGATTGTCATCTCTTGAGTGTAAATACTATTTAATAAAGATTTAGGTTTTTTTATTTAGATATAATTGACATATAACATTACACTGGTTTCAGATATACAGCCTGATTATTCAGTATTTGTACATATTGTGAAATGATCATCACAATAACTTATCTAGTGAACATCCATAACAACACATAATGACAATTTTTTTCTTGTGGTAAAAACTTTTAAGATCTACTCTCTCAACAACTCTCCAATAGTACAGTATTATAAGCTGTAGTCTCTATGCTGTATATATTTATATATATTTAATTTTATATATTTATTTAATATTTAAATATACTTATATATATTTAAAATATTATTCAATCAGGATTTTTGATGAATACTCTTTGGATAAGTATAGGATTTTACCCTAGCTCTTTTTTTGTAAATTAGCTCTTTTTAAAATTAGAAATTAGATTGTAAATATTATTTTTTTTTGAGGGAGGAGAAATTTCTTGGAAAATATCAAAGTGAGGCTTAAATATGTATTGTTTAGTTATTTATCTTAAGAATAGTTTAACTATGAAGAATCTTCCAGAGTTTTTCATTATATCTGTTATAAGTGGTGATCAGAGAAAAATATGGTAATTAAAATTATGGCAACAATAAAATTAACACAATTAAAATGGCTGCCATTTGTTAATTTAACTCAATTATTGACTTTTTAAATGTATGGGTGATAACTGCTGAGTATGACTGTAGCAGGCAATGATTTTTGTTTCCGGTGATAAACAATTTACGCAGCAATAAAAAGTAATGTGTTTAGGACTCTTACTGGTCCCTGGTCCTGGGAAAGGAATTGTATTTTATGCAAATGCTATTCTTGGCAAATTATCACATCATGTAGAATTGAGCTTTATAAATAAAATGCTCAGGATATTTATCTGTTGAAAGAGAGAAAAAAAGGGAGGAAGGAAAAAAGGGATGAACACATTATTTTCTGAAGTTCTAAATTGGATAATAATAATAATAATAATAATAATAAAATATAACAATTTAAAAATATATGCTTAATGCTTACTATATGTCAGATACTGTGCTAAGTGTCTAAATGCCCTACATAGACATGATTGCAACTTTAAAAAGTTTTTTGAATTTTAGAATTCAAACTATTGTAAGTTCAATTAGCAGCAAGACCAGATGTGACATGAACTCACTTGGTGGCAAGAACTGTCCTAAATGAACAGTTTGTAATTTATAATTTTTATCCCATTTAAGACAAATACTCTAGGTTCTGCAGAAATATTGTGTTTGATTGCAGTGTTAAATAACATGTGGTATATGTACTCTGTTATCTCTCTAGAAGAAAGATAATAACTCTAAATTCTGAGATACATCTCTACGACAGTTTGTCATGGACTAACTCATTTAGTCTTCACTTACTTTACCTTAGCCTTCACTATTATCTGTTTTACAGAGAAAGACATTGAAGCAGAGAGGTTAATAAAGGAATATTTACCAATATTGGCTGTTTTAAAGTCTGCATTTCTCTGATTAGAAAATTCTTTGAAAATATATATATATTTTTAAGTGTCATTGGTCTTTATGACACTTTCTAGGTTTACCAGAGGAAAAAGGGATTACCATGAATACTTACAAAGTTAAAACTTCTGGGATATAGAAATCTGTTTCTTTTGGGTGGTTCCTACTGGCAAAGTATAATAGTCCTGTGCCATGTGGAGTCCCATGATGTAGTAATAAGGAAATGACAGGGAAGAGACAGACAGCTCACACTGGGATCATTTCACTGACGTCTGGCTTTATTTTTGCTGGTACATCTTCCAAACGCCACCATCAGTCACTGTATGTAATATATGTTACACATATCTTGCTACACTGTGAGAAGTTTCAGAAAAAATTGCTTTTGACAACTAATTAGCATTTCCTAAATGCATAATACAATATTAGCATTTACTCATTGCATGGTGCGATATTAATCTCATTTAGTTTAAGGCTATACTACACATCCCATAATTATTATGGGCTTTTAAATATAGGTATTTACCGAAATTGAATTTCAGTTGCAATCTAGTCACCTTTTCATATCAATTTCAAACCTCTTTCTACATGTAATAAATACCATATTTAACTGTTTTATCAAGTTTCTTTCAGATTTTATGTATTAGTAAAACATTAATTCTGCATAAATTCTCATGATTGTTAATCTTTGTGCACTGATATGTTTCCCAGATGGTGCTTGAGCACTCACAACTGTACTGAAAGAAAAACTATCAATACTAACTTATGCTGTTCTGTGGTCTTTGTCAAAGCTGTTGCCTTTGGCACTTCTGCTAATTGTGAATGCAACAGGATCCTGTCTTTGCCTTCAGAGGATATCAGTGCAAAAGTTAATGCAGAACATCTTACCAATTGTTGGAGCCAAGGGCAGTTTCAAATCCTGTCACTGTATGGGAAGAAGTGAATTGCCAACTTGAAGGTCAACACTGTTTTTAATGCGTATGGTTGCCGTTGTGATAAGCCTCCCAGGAATGAGTGGAAGAAGGATAATGTAGTTTAATTCAGAGTGCTGTAGAATGTTGCAATTTGCCTTGGTTGTCTTCGGTATTTAACCTGTTTTGATGGAATCACTTTAGATCTGAAACTACCAATGATCTGAGAAAATCTTTTGGTTTACTACAATTGTTTGCCCACCCTTTGAGTATGGACTCCTACTTCCTCCCTGCTTGCCTACATTCATTCTATTATTTTCACATTATTACAAGTTCACATTCATGTACCTGTAAGGAATATGAATCTCTCTCTTTCTCCTGTCTCTCTCTCTCAGTCTCTCTCTTGTGCATGCATGCACACAGGCATGTACAAACACACACACACACACTCTCTCTCTCTCTCTCTCTCTCTCTCTCTCTCTCTCTCTTTTAGTTTTCTTTGTAGGCACACAGGATTCTCCTCTAGTTAAATGATATTATTTGATGTTTCTACTTATATTTCGTTATTATTTTAAAATAGTCTGTTAAATTTTTTTTTTCAAGAGTCTAACTTGATGAGAAACGTAAGGCTAGAGGAAAACCATTATTTCTGAATGCTAGTCAGGGTTGTTGAAATATTACATGTGTTAATACATATGATGAAACCACATGTGACTGACAAGCCACTTGTGTGGTGAAACTGATTAATTTAGAAATTTCTTGGTCACAAGCTAGTGATTACAAGCACTCAGTTGACTGTGTCCTTGTCTTGTTGCTGCTAACGTCTGTCTTCTGTTGTCATTTCTTGGCTCTCTAGGATTCTCTATTAAGACATTGGACAAGTGTATAGGTCTTCAACTCAAATAATTATCTCCTAAAATATCCTACACACAAGTTCTACAGCTGAGACATCTGTGCCTGTGATCTTAATGCACATATAATCTTATGTGGAAAATAGGACTAGATGTGACTTATACTAATAATTTAGAGCAGTGGATTTTCAGTCTTTCCAAGTGGAATCTTCTTTTAAATGAAATTTTGCACAACTCAAATATATAGACTAGACAAAAGCAGAGTTGGTCTGCTTCATATCAGAGCATGGCCAATCATCCTATTTTCTTCAAAAATATTCTTTCTTCCTTCACCAAAGAAACCTAGGCTTTAGGAGAACAACTTTTAGGAAGAATAGATTGAAACATGTTATTGATAAATTTAGCTAGATCATGCATCTGATTTTAAGGAAAATTTTCTATTTATTAAATGTATAAATCATACTACTTTTAGTAGCTTACATAATTTAGATTTTGGCATAGATCAAGAGTGGCAAGCTACAAAATAAGGGCTATATATGGCCCACCACCTGATTATATAGATAAAGTTTTATTGGAACATATACATTTATTTGTATATTGTCTGTGAATGCTCTCATGTTACATGGCAGAGTTTAGAAAAGCCTAAATGGCCCACAGAGCCTAAAGTATTTATTATCTGGTTATTTAAATAAAAAGTTTGCCAGGAAATTATCCTTTGGGAGCCACGTGCTTAGCACGCTGTGAGTAAACAGTATATATTAACCTACAACTTATGAATTACAAATAAGTAATTAAAGATGCTCAAATAATGGTATGGTTTAAATCTGGTTTTTCACTATTTGCACTTTAGAATACATTGGCATTTAAAATTGACAATACACTTTATTTTTATTTTATTCTTTTTTTTTGTTCTGATGAAACTTCATCTTCACATTTCCAGTGTACACCTCAAAAAACATGAAATTTTCCTACTGACATTCTCAATTTAAAAAGAGCTTCGCAGATTTTCAGTGTATTGATATGATGTGAAAGTTTCTCTATAATGAGGAAGGAAATTCTCTCTTCCCCAACCTAGTCTTTGAATAACTCCAGATCAATATGTATATACAGTGTCCTTGCTTTTATCTCATACGAAGAAAGCCAGCGTGCTGATGGCTTCTGAAAAGCTTTCCAAGTTGGCCCAAGATAAAATAAACTCTTCTTAAAGTAAAATAAATGGTATCCCACAATGCTATTGATAGCATACATGCCGTCAACAATGTCTTCTCATTGTTAATAATACATCATAGCAGAGAGAAAGAGGTTAATAGAAGAATTCGTTTTACCACTGAGAAAGATCTGAAAGAGATTTCACTCTACCTTTTTCATTTTTAAAGGAAGGATCCCTTGGACACTATTCTTTAAGAAGTGTCAGTAACACAGAGTCTAAGATCAGGTGAAATTATTTGCTGTCCTTCTTCAAAGAAAACTGGTTATTTAGTTGACTTAGCAAAATATTTCAAATTGACGAAGGGCTTGAACAAACGTTTGATTTTTTTTTTTTGGATCAATGGTAATTTCCATTCTGTGAGCTTCAGCATAGAGAAGCTGTCAAGTCACAAAATATTGTGAAAATTTGGATTCATTGTTTTTTTTTTTTTTTTTGATATTATATGATCTAGGAGATGTCATATTAGACAATAAAAAATTAGAGGGGGAGAAAAGAAAAAAAATAACGATGTAGAAATAAACAAGTTACCCAATGGTTAGTATTACTGGAGGAAATTCAAACAAGTTGTTGTTGGACAGTCAGTTTTGCTTGTTAGATAAACAATTCTATGTAGTGCTTTTTGCTAAGGTGCATTAGGGCAATACTCTGAAGTGTGTGTGTGTGTGTGTGTGTGTGTGTGTGTGTGAATTAAGAGACATGTGATGTATGACAGTTACATGTCTGACATACTCAATGACAGTGATGTGATTGATTTCAGGCTATTTGGAAATTTACCTTTATCCACTTAAGAAAATACATCTAGAAAGTAGGAGTGATATTATTATGGCATTAACCTGAATACATTCTAGTACATCATGTTTTGTGTTAACAGAACTTTTCAGTTGCAGCTGACAGAAATCTAACCTCAAATTGAACTTTATTGTCCCCAAGTAATGGAAAAGTACAAGGGTAAAACTGGACATTCTCCCTCCATCAGTTCTATTTTCCTATGTGTCGATTTACTTTCAAGCATATTTTTCTCCCTAGTGGCAAAAATGGCTCTGGTAGCACCAAGCTTATAAAAGTCCTTAGCGCCAATGATCCTGGAATGAAAAGAAATATTTCTTTTCTCCCTAGCATTTATTTCAGTCCTGCAAATGGCTCTTATTGACCCTGTTTGGCCAATTGTGCATACCTGCACTAATTAGTGTGTGTAGGCATTTGGAATACTCTGAACAGCTCAAGTTGTCCACTCACCTCTGTAGCAGAGGAGGGCAAATCCTTTTATGGACAGTGGACCCAAGAAAGCAGGAGGTAGTTTATAAGAAAAGAAGGATTTTGTTCTAGAGGAATGTGGAGGGATGGTGGCAAATAGAAAGCACAGATTATTTCTCCAACTTCTGTACTCGAACTACTGTTAGAAATAAAATATTTGTGGCACTCCTAGAGATGTGACTATGACACATCAATTTGTCTTTATGTTTCTGCTGAGAATAGTTTTTTTTTTTTTAGTGAGGCTTCAAACAGTGAAAAGCAGTTCTTGCCCATAAAAGTCATTGACTAATTCTTAGAATAAGTCTCTAGGTCATACACATGCTTCTCTGGTGAATTAGAAATGTCAAGAAGGAAAAAAGAATTTAGGTCATACATGGAATCAAATAACTCCTGTGTTTTAGATGGCAGTGTTTAAATTGCAGGATGTCCTATATATAACCTTAGTAAATATTGACTATTTATGAAGGTTGAAGAAATCACTGAACTTGACCTCATTACTTTTTCCTTTCTCTGTACTTTCTAAAATACTAAAAAGTTAGAGTATGATGTAATTGTTGATATTGTTGGAAGATATTTTTCTAGAGATGTTACATGTTAGAAGTTTATATGTAAATATCATATTATTGAATTCTTTTCTTCTTGAGAATGTATACCAGAATTAGCCTATAATACCCCCCCAAAACATCCCAAGATCTATCACAATTTATACCTATTTTGAAGTGTATATAATATATATTATATAATTTATATCATATATAATTTAGATACCTGAAAATTATAAACTTAAAAGATCTGTGCTTTTATAAGAAAACAAAGTGATAAAATTATTTTCAGTTTGGTTAAATCAAGGGCTTCACTAGAATGAATCTTTCAGAACATGTGGGAATTTTTCAAACTTTGTATTGGGGATAAGGGAGAGAGTTGGCACGGATACAGAAAAGATAAAATATCAACTCTAAGACTTTAACACCTATTACGTCTTTAAAATTTTTTTAACTGCCTAGGTCTGACCTGTATAATAACACAAGTGCTTTGAGAAGATTGATACTAAATAAATATCAACTCAGGCTATAAGTTGGCCTCTCTTTAAGATTTATATCATTTGATAAATTCCTGGATGTTAAAAATTTTTTCATTGTTCAAAAGTTGAGTATGAAAATATATTGTCAACCATAAGAAAAAACATTTTTGTGAATTTAAATTTATTGAAAATAGAATATCTTGTAGTTACTTATGGTTTGCCTAGAATTTCTCCTCTTAAATTATGGTCTTGGAAACCCAAACTCTGACATAATTATAAAATTACAAATTAATTGAAAATAGCCTCGAAGAGTAATCTACTCCACTTCAGACAAGACTACACTCAAACCATTTCAGACAAGTGAAAATCTACTGTTTTTAAATTCTATCACCTCTATAGTGGATTAATTGATGGCCCTCAAAAGGATATGTCCATGTCCTAAACCCCAGAATCTGTAAATGTAACCTTATTTGGAAACACGATCTTTGCAGATTTAGTCAAAATAGGAAGAGGTCATCCTGCATTGGCATAGGCCCTAATGCAATGATTGGTGTCCTTATAAGAAGAAGGTATTTTGGACTCACATAGAGAAAAATGCCATGTGAAGACCAAGACACACAGGAGAATGACATGTGAAGATGGAGGCAGGAATTGGAGCAATGTATCACCAAGCCAAGGAACACCAAGAATTGCTGGCAACTACCCAAAGCTAGAGATGAAATGTGGAATGAACTCTTCTCCAGAACTTTGGAGAAGGCACTGCCCTGAAACACCTTGACTTTGAAGGTGAGAGAATAAATCTTGATTATATAAAACCACTCATTTTGTGGCAATTTGTTATGGCAGCCACAGGAAACCAATACAACCTTTCAATTATGTATTTAGGAAAATGTTTCCTAGTTCACAGTTTTGCCTAAGATTAGCTCTGGATTATTGTCAATTTTACACATGTCCCAACACACAAAGACAAAAAGGACAGCCAACTTAATGCTCTATAAACAAACTAGTTGACTTTTCTTTTTTAGTGTAATGACTTTTTTTTTCTTCAAAGAACAAAGAAAGGGAAATAAGAAAAGAGAAACATTTCTAGCTCTCTTCTTTATTTTCCAACAAAGTTTTTTTTTCTTTTCTAAAACTGCTTTCCATTTTCTTAAAGCGAAGCTGGTTCTTCCTTGTTCTCAAAACTAATCATGGCTTTGTGCTCCAGATTTCTCTAAAATAGTTACCTAAAAATATTATTCAGAGTCCCAAAGATTTTCAAATCATAGTGTAAATAACAATCACTGATATATTATTATACAATGCAGATGTTTGAGCCTTCCCTCCAAGAGTGTTTATTAGCTGAGTCTATATGAGGCTCAGAAACTGGCATTTATTTTATTATTGCTGTTGTTATTTTTTGTTTTTTTTTTCACCCCCTTTCCATAAGTCTAATGCTAGGAATCCATGAGCCACATTTTGAGACACATGCTCTAGTCCATCCATCCTGGCTCATCTGATGGCAGCCACCTTTAGTAAAAAACCAAAGTATCCATACTTTATGTCTCAGTTTATAATTCAGATTCTGTTTTCCCTCCAACTAATGTCTGTGAGAGTCAATCTAATTTTTTTCTGTGATTCTGAGAACAAATGCTTATTTCTAAAGCTTTAAGTTTCCTCAGCACATCTATTTGCCTGACAGTTTTATTAATTTTCCCTTTTAGGGAGTTGAGTGGGAAGTGGGTACAGGATCCCTCTCTCTATCCCCAGCTCTCCCCACGATCTGCACCATTTCTCTCTCACCATCCATCTCTCGTCTCCACCTCCTCTCTCTTGCTTGGTGATGGAGCATATGATTTCATTCTTCCAAATAACCTAGATTAGGATTTAGCATGTGAAAATCACAAATAATTAACCAAATAAATATAAGGCATCTTTCTTATTATTAGCTCAATGCACAGAAGTCAGAAAGTAAGCTATAGTATCCAGCATTTTATTTGTTTTTATTCTCAGTGTTGTAAGAAGTTTGTGGATCCCTCTGGCAAAGAGCAGAATCAGAGATTCATTAGTACTCGCAGTTTCTTGATTCTTAATGGGAATCCTAAACTCCATTTTGATTTCCAATTTTCAAATGAAGATAAATTTTTTATTTAGATGCACTGGGATATATTGTTTCAGCTGGCTAACATCTGGATGCTTTCTCAGCACATGCTGAAGCAGGCGTTTGTAGTATTGGGTAGCTCGTTCCAGGAACACAAAGTGCTCGTTATTTACCATTGTTACTTTCTCTGACTCTGGAGAAAATTCAGTGCTACAAAAGTGCCAACTGAAAGGAAAAAATGAATTAAAGCTGATAGAGTTCAAAATGTTGATATTCTGATTGTTATCTCCTGGGCTCATCCCAAAATGGTTCTTTCTTTTTTCCAAAGAGCATAAAAGAAAGACCAAGTTAGATTAATTTTACTTTTTATATAGATTACAGCCAGTTATTCATAATTCTAAAATTTTTACTTTAGAGGAACCTCTTGAAATCATAGAATGCATCATTTGATCTTGAAGGGACCTTGGAGGTTATGGAATTAGGTCTCCCATGCAGTCAGAAATATCCTCTGCTAAATCTTTGGCAAAGATTTAGGCTCTGTCTGCTTAATGGGCTCTATTCATGTGGTGCTATCACTGGGTGAAAAACAGCCATTCCATTGATTTAACTTGAAAGTAGGTTATTAAACACCATTAATAAGATAAAAAAATATATGCATTCATTCATTCATTCATTCATTCCCTCACCTGGTTCCAAAAGAGATTCAATACACTTTATGGTAGATGTAATATAGGGTGGTGAGCTTTAAAGTCAGATCTGATTACTGACTCATATTTTTTTTGATAACATTAAGCTAGTTAGTTATATTTCTAAGCCTAATTTTCTTGACCTGTTAATGAGAATTTAGCAACAGTACCTACTTCGCTGAATTGTTGTAAGGACTGAACGTGTATTGGGAAGTTAGTAAATAATTGATGTTATTCACTATTACGAGTTACTGATTTTTAATCATTTATTCTAGCAGGAAGAAAAATGTCAGACATTAACAATGTACAGGGATAATAGCAAGATTTATTTGCTTATCTGGGGGGGTGGTTCTATTACATTTTCTTTCATTCATGAAAGTGAAATCTGAGAGGCTACTTTTTCTAAGAAAGAGATTTAAGAGAGTGAGAATGAATGAGGGTTGTGGCTGATACGATCACGATAAGCCAGAGGTTATTGGAGGAATACCTGCAGTAGCGATTTGATGCAAGAAAGGAAAATAACTCAAAAGAGCAAAGTAACTCCTCCCTCCTCCCATGCATTAATTTTTTGGATTTTGTAAAAATATTCAGCAGATATTCACATTTGTGCTACAGTGAGAGAAAGGAAATGACATCTCAGAATATTGGAAAACATGAGAATATTAAACTTTATTTTTTAAGGTAAAGTACATAATAACAAAATGAGACACTATTTATGTATTCAGTCCACAAATGTTTATTGAGCTCCCATTCTGTTGCAATTTCTGGAGATCATTCAGAAAAGAAAGATTTAAACACAGAAAGAAAATCATTTTTTCAAAGTTTACATTCTAGTGAGCAGGATGCTGAAAGAGTAAATATGTAAACATATTAGAGTTGGGTAGTAAGTACAATGTCAGGGGATAGAGAGCGACAGAGAATGAGACAGAGGCCTGTTTGGTAAGGTGCGCAGAAACCTGAAAATTGTAAGAGCAAGCTATGAGAAGATTAAGGGATAGTGCATTTCAGACAGGGGGAAGAATAAATACATGGTCCTGAGGTAGAATTGTGCCAAGAGGCTATAGTGGAGCAAGACACTGGGTGTATGGAAGGAATGAGTTCAAGAGGCAGCCTAGGGCAGCTGAGAAAGAGAAATAAGGATAAGTAGAGAAATGGAAATCAGGAATTATGCTCTGCACATGATGAAGGTAATATTTAAATAAGTGGGTAAACTCAAACTATGCAGCTTCTCTAGGGAACTCTTGTGCAGTAGTTTCTAGATGTTAGGAGATGAGAGTCAGCATGGGGATGTCATCAGTGGGAATGAAGAAAAGTAAAGGATCTAAAACTATTCAGGAAAAAGAATGGAGAGCTTGTTAAACTGGACTTAGAGGGTGAAGGTGAGGGCTGAACCAAAGACCATCCTAAAGACTTGAGCTTTGCTGATCGGGAGAACTCTGTCACGGTACCTCTGATAGAGAGGAGATCTAGAGAATAAGCAGAAGGTAATGAGCATCAGGGTTGAGTATGCTTGAAGTGAGCTGGTGGCAACATATTCCATTGGAAAGTTCCAGTTAAAACTTAGGCTATTTATTCAAAAAGTCTGGCAATGAGAGAAAGAGCGTAGTACTGAAAGGAGGCAGTAGGGTTAAGCAAACACACTTCTCAGGTTGGGATGGAGTCAACAGAGGGTCATAAAAGGGGGATAGAAAAAAGAGCCATTGCAGATGAATAAATGCAGGGCAATGTCTTTTGGAAGCTAAAGAATAAAATCTAGGTTTCTGTGCTGTGAATGGGTGGATTATAGGATTTTAAATGAGGTTAATTTTGCTAATAGGATCTGGGTTTTTTTAGATGTGTCCATCCTTTTGAATAGTTGATGAATATTAATCCCCAAACACAAACTCCTTTGAGTTTAATTTCAAGAACTCAAGAAGGTAGAAATGAACTTTATTGATGATCAGCTATATTCTCACAAACACAAGTCAGAAGACAAATAATTTTATAAAACCAAACAAAAAGAGGGTTTGGTGAGAGGCCTGGGGTGATATAGAGAAGATAAAGGGGATTATAGGTCACATGAGGCTCTGTGAGTTTCTGAGATCGAACTTCATTGATTTTTTTACTCAATATGTTATTCATCTATTATGTGATGGTTACTGTGCTTGTCCAAAGGACAGTGGGAAGAAGCAGAGAAACATGGCCTCGCTGCCATGAAGCTTCAGTCTAAAGTAGAAATCAAGGAACCCTCATACGCTGCTGGTGGGACTGCAAATTGGTACACCCACTATGGAAAACAGTGTGGAGCTTCCTCAAAAAACTAAGAATTGATCTACCCTATGATCCAGCAATCCCTCTACTGGGCATTTATGCCAAAGACTTGAAAACCCATATCCGAAAAGATATTTGCACACCGATGTTCATAACAGCACTATTCACAGTGGCCAGGACATGGAAGTAACAGAAGTGTCCTATGATAGATGATTGGCTAAAGAAGCTGTGGTACATACACACAATGGAATATTACGCAGCCATAAGAAGAGATGAAATACTGCCATTTGTGACAACATGGATGGACCTTGAAATAATCACACTAAACAAAATAAACCAGACAGAAAAGGTTGAAAATCACATGATATCACTTATATGTGAGATATAAACCTAAAAGCAACAAATGAACAGGACAGAGACTCAGGGACATGGACAATGGACTAGTGTTACCAGAGGGTAGGGGGTGGGGGAGGAAGGAAGAGGTAGACAGGGTAAAGGGGGTCGAGGGAGGGTGAAGTGGGTAAAGGGGATCAAATATATGGTAGCTGAAGGAAACTGGACTCTGGGTGGAAATCACACAATAGGACATATAGATGTCAAATTATAATGTACACCTGAAAATTATATGATTATATTAACCAATAAACTTAAAAAAAAATTTGGTGACCAGATAAAGAAAGAAAAAGAAAGGGGAAAAAATCTTATTTTCATAATACAAATATACTTGTATTTTCATGTGTTTCTAGATGGTATCAACCAAAGAATAGAATTATTATCTGATATAGTACATAATTTGAGCAATTTCATCAAAAGCAGTACTGCTAATACTTTTATGTAACAGTACAATAGTTAACATAGATAAGACAATAATAAAGTAGAAATCAGATATTAAACAGTTACATAATGAATACTAAACGTATTAGCACTGAGATGAATGTGATGATAAAAGGAGTGACCATTATGTTCAGTTTCATAACCATATACAATTGCGAGAGTGTTTTAAAATTAACATAACTGTATTATTTATCATGCAAACCAGTTCGCTGGTGTTAGTTATGCTGGGATAACAAGCACAAAACAGAACCAGTGACAACTGTCTTTGAAGGGGCAGCGGGGAGAGAATTCTAAGTAGAAGAATGTTGAGAAGGACAATGACAAATTTGTCTGGCAAGTAAACAGTCTTTTTCCTGTGACAAATCGGGGAGTAAAGAAAATAATTGTTTAGAGAAGTCCAGTGGGATGTAATTAAGACTAACAGCATGAATCTAAATAAAGGAAAAATTGAGCTAAGTACCAGTAAAAAATTTCTAACATCCAAGACTGATTCTAAAAGATACTCCCAGGGGAAGGTATTTGTGTCAATGTGAGCTGAAATATTGAAAATTAAAATGGAGAACAGGTATGATATATATACTGTAAGAAATATGCCTTCCCTATGAAAAAATAACTGAACTAAGAGATATTTTCTACCTCCGATTCTTAATGTCCTCGAAAAGTTCCAAAGTGTATCTTTTTCTTTTCTTTTTTTTTCTTTTTAAGGCAAGGAGCCCATCTTAGTCATTGTGGTCACTAGTCTCATTTGAAGCATAGAAAATCCTGACATCAAACATTGGAACAGCTCAGATCATATTCTTGTTTTAATCTGTTCACTTTGTTTCTGCCTGAAAAAAGCAGAGTCTATGGCTAAAGGCCCAAGAGTTCTTTCTTAAAAGACTAACTTACAAAAGACATAATTTAAATGAATGTCTTCACTGGGCGCCATAGAAAGAACAATCTGAGATATCCTATCTCTAAGTGTATACTTTAACGAGCAAGAAAAACTTGTTTTGTCTGGAATAGGAATGAGGGCAAGGCAGAATTCTAGCTTCTATAAATATAATCCTTTAAATTTGGAAAGAATCAAAATTCATTTACCTTAAAATATTTGGATACTTGTCTCAGTTACTCTGTTAGCATAAACTTGGCCTCCTCTGTGCTTGCAAGAAGAGTTGGCAGACGAATTAAGTGATGCTGGGTACTCAGTGTTAGGTGTTCTGTCCACCTGGGGGAGGAAGAGACAGGCCACAGAGAAAGCTGGAGCCAGAAGCACTGACCTAGCATAGAGCATCTGATTCTTAAAGATCCCCTGGTCTTCGTTGTCAGAGACGTCAGCTGGATTTCAGTTCAGATAATTACATTCTGCTTGTCTAATGCCCCTAGCAGTTTCAAGTGGGATCTTCATTTCCCATCAGAAATTGCTCTGCGTGTGATGCTGTGCTTAATTAAACAACTGCCGTGTGGTGGTCCACAGGTGGTGTTTGCTTCAGTGGTCAGTGAAGTGATCTCTCTACAGGTCCATGTCAGCCATATTGCTCAGGCTTGAATTCTTTGCAGGGAGTTTCTGATTCAAGATCCTCAGTAAAAACAAACAAACAAATAAAATCAAACTATCTTTAAGAAGAAAGATGAGTTTAGAAATGAAAGAAGACAGGGTGAGTTTCATTGGGATTTATGTATTTGTTTTAGTAGGCTGAATTTCAAGAAAGCTACTCAGTATGTATTCCAGTGAATCCATTTAGTTTGGACTTTCTACGCTTGCTCCTTTTTACAAGAATCTTGGGATCAATTAGTCTTGATAGAAAATGTGAATGATGGGAAGGTCTCAAGCAATTCGCTGACCTTCACTCCAAGGATTTGGGAGAACTTGGATGATTAAATGGTCAGGGAATCCTCAGACACGTTTATTTTATATTTACTGAAAATGTTCTCAGTTGAACTATTTTATTATATGGAAATAAAGTTTAGAATCCAGATGTGAACCACCCAAGGCAAGTACTGTACTGAACTGAAGGCCAATATCTCACCTCGGAACATTTATTGTTCTTTTAATTGGATTCAATTGCGATTTTTTCTATGCATATATTATAATTCTATCTTAGAAAATTTCTAATTTTTTAAAACACAAACATCACTTTAATATTTTTTAATCTAATATAAATAGAATGAGCTTTTTTCTTTTTTATTATAATTTTTTAATTTGTTATTTTATTATGGTGACATTGGTTAACGAAATCTAGTGTTTCAAGTATACAATTTGGCAGTAAGACAGTGTGTTCACTGCCCATAGTTAGCTTTCTTTCTGTCACCGCATATTTGACCCCTTGTATTCCATCTACCACCTTCCTCCCCCCTCCCCTCTGGTAACCACTAGTTTATTGTCCATGTAGTTTTTTTCTTGAGATATATTCTGATTAACACAATAAATTGCTCAACAATATGTTAAAATGCCAACGTTTTATAAATTAACATTATGGAGAGCATATTGTGATTGTCAAAGAAGTAGAACATTAAGATTTTAAAATTATACCGATATTTAAAAATATAAGGGATCTACATTTGGAAAAGAGGGAAAAAATCTGGTAAAATTTAGAGCTTATTTCTATACTGGTCCATATAGATACACTACCCTTTAACGATTTTAATTGTAGTATTATAGAACATATTGAAATAAAATGTCTTTAATCATTGGTAATTTGTATGGTCTTCTTTTGTGTGCTAAGAAGAATGCTGACGACAGTAATTCTTATAATTTCATATTATGATTGCAAAATGCTATCATTACTGAATTGGGCAGTAAATGAGTCATTTTTTTATACAGGAGAAATAGTGCCTTGTTTTGGTTTGTGGGGACCACCAAAGGAAGTACAAAGAGTAGATGGTCTTTGTTCTGGGATTTTCTTTCTTTTCTTTTTTTAAAGAGAAGAATAATGTGAGTATTCACTTATGTGCTAAGCTAAGAAATATAATCAAATATGAAGTTTTAGAGAAAAAAGTACTAGTTCATCTGTTTTGTGCATTGAAGGAATAACTCAGAAAATATTAGCAAAAACGTAATCTCTTATCAGCTTTCCTTCATCCTCACCACTGACCTTCATTTTTACGCTTTCTAGACAACTTCAGAAGAAAAGCTAAGGTTGAAATTTCCAATTTGTTGTTGAGATGGTAAAGCTCTTTTGAGAAAAATTCAAGTTCTGCCATCTGAAAAAGAATCCTACCAGCAACATGTTAGTCTCTCGCAAAAAATTCTCACTTTGACACTTGTGAATTATTCTGTATCCCAGTTATCTGAAATAATTTTTTTGTCACAGGGTGATGTCTTTTCTATAATAATATCTTTCATATTTCTAGACTCTAATCCTCTAACTTTTATTTATATGTTTATACATTTATCTCCTTTCTGTTCCAGAAAACCTTTAGTCTGGTTATTATGGCCACAGAAAATAAACAAGATAGAAATGACATACGAATTACATAAATGAAGAAAATAGGCTCAAAGGAAAATGAGACTAGGAACTAAATGAGGATGTAAGGAAGGCGTTATTGGGTAAATGCTTTAAGATTCTTTTCATTGCTTCAAGAGGGCTATGAATTGGGCTGTAAAATTTTTAATAGGTACTACAAGAATAAGAATAATCATTTGCTCGGGAGAAGCTCCATTATTCTTGGTACTGAGACCGATGGTGATTTTTCCCATGAGTCTTTATAAAGAAGAAATGACAATTTAATTCTTGCAGAACCCTTACCTATTATGAGGAGAGTGAAGTACAGTTGTGGGCTGTCTAGTTAGATCTAGAGTTGAATCCAAGCTGTGTATTTTCGTGGCTAGCTTTGAGACCTCAGCAAACTTATTTAACTTATTTAAGTCCCACAGTTAGCATCTGTAAAGTGTGTCCACCTCATTGGTTGAGGCGAGGATTAAATGAGACAATGCACATAAAACACCCAGCACAGCAACTGGCATGTGGTAAATGCTCTTCCTAACCTGTGGGTACTTGGAGAATGCAAAGGCACTTCAGTGTTAGCTCAGATAACTATGGTTAAAGGTAAATTGATATATGAATAAGTTACATGAAGCACTGCAGTTGAATGTATGTTTTTAAACACACACACATGCATATAATTTTGATTTTTATCTGTTCTTTGGCTCTTTTCTATGTAGTAACTTTAGTCTAAGCATCTGGTATATGCTGATGAAAGTTTAACATTTATGTATTCCCAACTCCCAGATTGGATACGAGAACAAAAATTCGTAAAATAGCTGTGTCCGTCAAGCGCTGAGAACGGACTTGAGAAGTTCCCAAAATCAGTAAAGATGTGGATTAGGAGATAATTCAGACCAGCTAAGCAGACAGTAAATGAATCCTTTTATTGTTTTTTTTCCCCCTTTCTACAAATCATTTCCTCATTTTAAATAAAGAAGGAAATAGAAGGCTGAGAACTTTGGCTGGAAATGGCTTTTTCAAAGCATTTCTCACAAGTGAGAAAAGGAACTGGGGGTTGCCAGCTTCTGTAGGAAGAGCTATATATCCACTACCACACAGAGATGAAAGAGCCACATTTTCCTAAGTGTTTTTCTGTGATTGGAGTCATGAAGAATGATGAATTTGAAAGGTCAGCAGGCGATGCTTGTTTTTTAGTGGAGTTTTGGCTGGGAAATGGTATGTTCAGAGAATGAAACTGACAAGTGAATTCTAAGTCTTACACAGATAGAACATCAATCAGAGCAAAAAAAAAAAATGGGAAAAGAAATGGTAGCTCCATTACATTTACTAAATAATTGATTTGGCATACCTTGTTTTATTGTACTTCACTTTATCGTGTTTCACAGAAATTGCATTTTTTTTGCAAATTGAAGGTAAGACCCTCCGCCAGCAGAAAGATTACAACTTTCTGAAGGCTCAGATGGTAGTTAGCATTTTTTAGCAATAAAGTATTTTTTAATTAGGGTACATACATTTTTTTTAGATACAATGCTGTTGCACACTCAATAGACTAGAGTGTAAACATAACTTTTATATACTGGCAAACCAAAGAATTCATGCAACTCGCTTTATTGTAATATTTGCTTTGTTGTGGTGGTCTGCAATTTCTCTGAGGTATGCCTATGCCCAAATCTGCTAATCCATTTGGTAATCTCTTAGGTAGATTTTATTTTAACTTCTGAAACAGTTAACATGAGTAACTTTACTTTCTTTCTTTTTTCAGAGCATGAAGTAATATAACAATTTCATATATTTCTCTTCCCTTTACTTTGCTCATGTTAGAAGTTCTACTAGATATACTGCTACATGTTACTTACCTTAGGCATACCCCTTTACATTTTTCCTGCAGTTTTTGCTCTGAAAAGATACTACCCCTTTTTCCTTTCTCTTATTTAGAAACATGATACAGTGAAAAGACTAGTCCTGAGTTAGGAGAACTTAGATTCTTATTCCAGCTGAGCTACCAAGAGTGGTACATTCAAGTCATTGAGTGTTAATTGTTTCATATTTCTTTTTCTAGACAAATTTAGTGATTATGTTTTTTAAACTTCAAAAAGAACTCATTTTTTTTTATTAAAACACTTCTTAAAGTAAGATTTTCCCTTAGAAACACAATATGGAAATTAGATGAAAGCTGAATCTTTTTGTTGAAATGAGACTACTTTTTGTCCTGCTAGCCACTTCTTCCTCTTGCCTTTTGGTGGATTCCTTGAGGTCTCTGCGACAAACTCCTAAGGCAGTGTTTCTCAAAGCACGGTCGATGGGATACTGCTGGCCCCTGACAGTCTATAGGTGGTTCATAGGGGTTTAGTTGATTTAGGACAAGAAAATAAGATGTTTGCTCACATACATTTCATTAATTTAAAATATATCGATCATGATGAATTTTTTTTATAGAAATTGCCTTTATGGTCTATGAAATTATTATATTTTCAAGGTTTTAATATGTGCTATTAGCTCTATATTAGTCAATTTGAATACATATGTTTATATCATTTATCTATTTTTTAAAATTAATAATCTTATTTTTGTTAGTATTGTGACCATAGTGCTGTATGTGCTATATTTCCTGAATTCACAAAATGGATCAATAATTTGGATATATTTTATTAAAAAATTAAATTGATAAAATAATAGTATAAATGCTGCAATTCAAAATAGGTTTACAAACCTTGAAAATGAGTTAAACTCCAGTTTCTTTATAGAATGTGAATCTTTTGCTGCTGGGACAAATGAAATTACGATGCAGTCATTAATATGCAGATTATGAATCAGTTTTAACTATAAATGTAGTATACGTGTGAAGAAGTGTTTGATACTCTTTCTTGTTTGTCATTAAAATCTCTTTGTGATGGTTAGATTTATGTGTCAACTTCATTGAGCCATGCAGTGCCCAAATATTTAATCAAACATTATTCTGGGTGTGTCTATGAGGATTTTTTTTTTATATATTAACATTGAAATTGATAGACTAAGTAAAGCAGATTGCTTTCCCCAAAGTGGTGGGCCTCATCTAAACAGTTGAAGGCCCGACTAGACTGGAAAAGCTGATCTTTCTCCAGGTAAGAGAACATTTCTCCTGCCTGACTGCCTACGAACTGAGATGTTGCCTTTTTTTTCCTGCTTTTGCACTCAAATTGAAACAGTGGCTCTTCATGGATGAAGAGCCTGCTGGCCTTTGGACCAAAACTATATTATTGGTTCTCTTGGGTCTCCTGCTTGCCGACTTATCCTGCAGGTCCTGAGACTTGTGCCAGACTTTATAATTAATTGTGTTAGAGCCAATTCCTTATAATTTCTCCCTCTCGCATATGTGTGTGTGTGTGTGTGTGTGTGTGTGTGTGTATAATTTTTTTTCTATGAAGAACCTTGACTAATACAGTTTTTGGTGAGTGGTTCTTAAGGAGGAGAATTTTAAGGCTGAGTTTTCTCAATTGTTTCTGGGGTTTCTGGAATTGATTCTCTAATCCTATTAGATCTGCAGATGCTAATAACCATATTCAAGTAGTAAAGAAAGGACTGACTGTCCATGGCAGGATCTGGCAATAAAAATATGCAAAATACTATCATTTGATACGATAACCAAACACTTATAAGAAGCAGGGATCTGAGTAACTGGTATATGATACTTTAGAACATTGTTTTTCAAACTAATAACTATAATAAGATTGGCTTGTTGCTCCTATGAAAGAAAATGGTGTGTTCGGTGATTCAAATTCCCAAATCAAGACATTTTTACGTGAGCTGACTGTTCCTCTGTGTGCTCTGAAGGGGACCGTGATGTCCTGTAGCTGCAGGGCTGAGATTGTTGAATCAAACTCAGAATCTCACCCCGTAACTGCCTGGATTCTATGCTAGTTGAGCTCCCAGGCTTGCGGGTATCTTGCAGGTTAAAATGAGGGCAGTAAAGGACAAAGAATGGGATCCTAAAAGTTGGGATGGGATGTGCTGGAAGATCCTGATGGAGCTGGTGATACTGAACCCCTGAGTAATGATGAATCTTTGCCAGTGGAAGGACGCTCTTTGCTCCCACTGGGAGCTGCCTCTCCCCCTAATGGAAGGGGCCTCCTCCCATGGCTGAGGTGATTAACCCTGCATTTCCTGAGGAAAATGTAAATGCCTCATACAGTTGGCTTGCAAGATGATGATAATTCTCTCAGGACCCACCTCCACCAACCCTCTTTGCTCCTAGACCCGTAACTTGACTAAAATCTCTGCAGGCCCCTAACGGTGAGTTACAAAGTATGAGGATATTCTCCCCGCTCCAAAAGAATCACTTGAGTTTTCTAATTTATCTGGACAGAAATCTGGGGAACATGTGTGAGAATGGATGTTGAGGATGTGGGATAATGGTGGAAGGAGCGTAAAGTTGGATCAGGCTAAATTTATTGGCATGGGCTCACTAAGACATTCCACATTTAATGGTGCAGCTTGGGGAGTTAGGAAGGGCTCAATGTGTTTGGTTGGTTGGCTGAAACACTGACCAGAAGATGGATCGCAGTGAGTGAGTTAAAAATGTTGTGCCTGTCTTTGTTTAGTGTGTGTGTGTGTGTGTGTGTGTGTGTGTATGAAGAGATTCAAAGGCTAATGGAGATTAGAATGTTAGAGTGAATTTACCATGTAAGACATACTCGCCCACCTTGGGAGGGTCCAGAATGCGCACCTTTCATCATGACTGTAAGCAATAAGTTCGTGAAGGGACCCCCCTGTATATTGTAAGAACTCTATGATTGCTCTTCTCTGTGGGACAGACCTTACAGTGGAAACTGGCAATGCCGAATTGGTAAACCCAAATGCAATGAAAGTAATTGGATCCCTGGAGGTAGTGGTTCAACAGGTAGAGAAATCCTCTTAAAATAAATTCAGACTATGCTCAAAATTTTCCAGTGGCTCCCATTTCACGCAGAAAGCCAAAGCCCTATTTGTCACCTACAAGGCCCTGCAGATCTCCCATCCTGGCCTGTTTCTTCTCTTGCCACATCTCCTTTTGCCTTGCTCCAGCCACATGGCCTTGTCTGTTATTCCTTGAACTGGCCCAGCGTGTTTCCAGCTCAGCCCCTTTGTACTTGTTCTCTCTGCTTAGAGGGATCTTCCCCAAATTTGCATGGTTTCCTCCCAACTTTCTTTTCAGGTTTTTACTCAAATGCATCTCCTCAGTGAAGTTTTCCTTGTTATCCTGTCTGAGATTGCAAAACCCATCACTCTCAAACTCTTATGCCTTCCCTGCTTTGTTTTTCTCCTAATCATTGATCAATATCTAACAGGCGATATGTTTTCATCTATCTTGTTGAAGGTCTGTCTCTCTTACCACGATGTGAGTTCCAGGAAGACAGGGTTTTTGTATCTCTGGCACCAAAATGAGGCCTAGCCCAACGAAGATGCCTCATAAATCTTTATTAAATTCGTGAATTAATAAGTGCCTTCGAAGTGTAAAGAAATTTTGTATGTTGTATTTCACTTCGATGTACTAAATTCTGTGGCTTTTGGTCTTAAAGCCATGTCACTACTGCCTTAATTCTTTGTCAGTGGGTGACATGGACTTTACTTATGAATATACTTCACATCATTTTGTACAGATTCTACACAGAGAAAATTTCTCCAGGCAAGGAAATAAAATGTGTTTCATACATCTTTCAATGGAACGTCGTTGAATACACATTTTGGTTTAACTATTTGATGCCTTCGAAGTCCACCCACATGAAAGTAGAATCATTAATATAAAATATAAGAAATTAAGCTAACTTGCTTATACCTAATAGTGTTCTGTGTTAAACAAAGGTTAAGTACAGCTTATCAAGCTAAAAGAAAGGAGCAAAAGACTGGAGTAAAAAGTACAGTTTTCATATGTGGTTAACCTATTTCTCATTTACATTTCAACAGCTGCATGTGTCATTACAATCATCCACACAAGGTCAAAGCCAAGAATAATATTTTTCTCAGATAATGAAGTTTTCTCTACTTGGAAAGTAATATAAAAACATCACAAAGATGCCACCTAAGTCATTGAGCATAACATATTAAAAACCCAAGAACCTACACTTTCTATATTATGTTACAAGTATCTAAATTATACAATAGTAACAAATGAAGAAATATTAGTTTTTGAAATACATCAAGTGGTGAATTAAGCTTTTCAGTGCTTTTTAAAAAAATTATATTTTAATCTAGCCACTCAATTTCTTCTGTTTAGATTATTTATTGCATGAAGTAAAATACAGTTAGTTTATTTTTTAATTAATTTTTTTAGACAAGAATATTCGATAGCAGAAGTTTGAGTCATTACAGATCCAGAGAATAATAATTATTAGTGAGGTATTTTCCTGTTGAATTTCAAGGTAGACCTGTGAACAATGAGAGTAGCATTTGGAGGAGGTTCTCTGGATGTTTCCCAAGATACTTCTCAGGGTGGTTATTACTTGAGTTGATTTGTAACGATCCAGAACTTGACCCTCAGCTTTTCAGACTGCAGCCCAGTTTCTCAACTCTCTGCAAGTGGTTTTACCTCTCAGGAAGAGACTTACACTACGAACTCAGAACCCTGATGTATAAACAGAATGGTCAATTTATTAACCTACGGTGATATTTTAGCTCCTTATAGGAAAGCTACATGCAAAGGCAAGCTCTACCCAGGAGTTTGCTTAGTGCATAATTGTGGAGTTTAGGGTCATGATTTGAATGTTTTCTGTTTGTTTTTTGTTTGTTTGTTTGTTTGTTTGCTGCGTGACTAATATATATTTTTTCCTCTAGATGTATTATGCATCTTTTTAAATGACCTTTGTACTATTTCTGCTTTGAATCATTATGGACTGACCTTACCATTTATTTTTTTTGTAGGACAATATTATTTCATTTATTTTCAAGTTCTTGCAGGCAGTAGGTATGCAGCTATAAAAAACAATAATATATATGTATATGTGTATATGTGTGTGTGTGTGTGTGTATATATATATATATATATATATATATATATATATATATATATATAAAAGATAAGCTGAGAGTTATCTTCCAATTAATTACCTTGTGGATCTTGTATATTATTGACCTAGTAACCTGAAAAGGTTTAGAGATTTTGTTTTCTAGATAGAGTTTGGAGAAAACAAATTATTTTGCTTGTGGTTCCTGAATGATCACCTATTTTATATTGGATCAGAGATGACTCCATTGCTGTTTTAGGCTATACTTTCATCTGAAGGTGGGCTGAGAAAAGATGAAGCTGTATACCTTCAAGATAAGCATGCTAAATTAACTCCAGAATAGCTACATGTACCCACTTGCTCTCCTTTGATTTATAAAATGCTAACTGGACCCAACGCCCAACAGTAATTACTTTATGTCGTAGCCTAGATGTCAGCTGCCTGGATTTCCTCAAGTCTCAGCCTGCAGAGGACACACGATCCCTTGATATTTAAATAAAAATGGCTTAAGTTCTAATATGTCCCACACAAAATTGCTGGCAATTTCTCTTAGTCACCTTTTCCTTTAAATTCCTTTTTCCTTGAAGTTTTTATTTTTCTTGGACCTTGTAACTACCAACTGTGGCCTCCTTTCTTCTCCATGCCATTGGAATACAGCCACTTTTTACTTCCTCAAAGACCACTGACATAATATAGTAAGTGGTATACTGCAGATGATTTATAGATCATTCAACAGGTTGGGGGAGCTACATTTAAGAACAGTGATTTCCTTAGTTGTTTCAGTTGTACAGCATAGCCCAACATAAAAAAAAAAAAACAAAACAGTAAATATTAAACATCTTTTTTTCTAAAATTCCATCAGCTATCCTTTTTTTTGGGGTCACTGCTCAAAGACTGTCTCTCTCTTTGGAGCCAAGACCCTGCTCTTGTTCTCTGGCTGGTTTGGCTTCTCCCCTACCATCTCGCATCTACAGTCCTCTGCTCTCCTCATTATTCCTGCTCTTAATCCCCTCCTCCTTGGGCTAATGTTGAAAACCCAAATTTATTTTTGTGTCATAAAATTTAATTAATTTTTTTTACAACCTTTGACCGCGCTAACTGTGGAGGGCTGTCTTTTTACAACTAAAGTCAGCAATCATGTTGATTTGCTTATGAAAGATAGTTCTCTTTCTGAGAAATTCTACTATCAGGCTTTATACTTTGTGCCCATTGTGAGTTCATTGGCAAAGCAAAGGCATGACTGTAGGTATGCTAAACCCCAAATGTGGGATGTTTAACCAGTCGGGGGTGGACCCAGATATGTCTTGATTCTTAGGCTCTTGCTTATCTGGGAATCCTAAAACTGAACCAATATATTCTTCCCAGTCTTCTTGATAAACATGCAAAAAAATTCACACTTTTTCCTTTGTGATAGAGGAGAATTGAAGAGTATATTCTTCTTTAAAGTGTTACTCAAAATGTACTTACTTATTTCCACATCGTGGAAATTATATAGGGTTTTTGATATGTTTGTAGGAATAGTAAAAGTCAGAAAACAGCTGAAAATATCTGTTCAGTATTCTTCAGGGCCTCTAATAGTCATCATGTTATTCTCCGGTTATTTTTTGACCCTATTTTCTGCCATGAAATAACATAATTTGAGTAATAAAAAAAGTCTTAAGTATATAATGACCGCCATAATTAGATAATGAAGCCAAATATCCTTTTTGCATCCAAGGAATCTAGAAACCCTTTCTGGGATAGGGAAAAGGGAGAAATATTTCTTTCCTGGTTTTCTAGGGTTTAGTAAACTAAAAAAAAAAAAAAAAAAGGAAAAGAAAAGAAAGTGCTGTTCACTAAGGCTGGATGGTACTAGTTAGCAAAACATGTCTTTCATCACTGAAACTTGCTGGGGTGTTTCACAGAATTCAGCAGGGGGTTGCTGGTTACCCAGTGGGGTTTAGATACCCTCTCTTCTCAGATTGCTGGATGGTGGCTTGCGAGCCTCAGGGAAGTAAGGGGTTAGGATACCATATGATTGGAGAAATAGACACCATGAAATCAGTTAATGAAAAGTACATTGAGATAGGCGAGCTTGCCCATATTATGTACAGAAACAATATGATTCTTGGGAAAGGATCTGGGGGGAAATTAAGTCTTTTATTTTGGGCAAATAGTCTCACATCCAAGGGAAACCTCCCTGCAGGCATTCACAAGTTTGCCTCAGGGACATATTTAGACACCAAGGGAGTTGGAACAGGAAAAGTAATTTCAACACTGACAACCAAAGGGAGTTATTTTTTGTTGTTGAGATTTGGCTATAATTAGAAGGGATTGAAGGACTGCTATAATGAGTTGAATTAGAAAACGTTTAGAGAAATATTTGCAAAATACTTTATAGAAATCTCGAGGTATTCTTTTCCAAGAGAACATTTTCCCATAAGTTTCAATAATGTGCATTCAGTTCACTGGCATACCTTGGGCTAAATTACTACCAGTTTTTATTAAAAACTAATTTTCAGACTTTTATCAATCCAGCACCTGGAACATTGTGTATTTGAACTTGCATTTTTCTGTAGGTAGGTAACCCAATTATAATAATTACATTATAGAAAATTTATTACCTTCTCCTTCACTACTCATAATTTATTTTACTTACTTTCATAGCTTAGGGTGAATTGTTGAGAGTCAAAGAACAGAAAGAAAGCATTTTCCAATCTCGTTGCTATGTTGATATATAATGCTTTAGGATATAAATTCTCATCCATTTTCGAATATCTGTATAGCAAGCCAAATTCTGTGAAGGTATTGTGAGAATGAAAAAAAAAACATAATACTTGAAAAGTAGGAAAAGAGGCCTTTTTGGTATCTATTTCTCTGTTTTCCTTTTTTCTCTTCATCAGCTCAAGTCCTTTTTCTCTATTTCTATTTAAAAGTGAGTTATTAGTGAGACAAGAAAGTGAAGACTGGGGTATATGCTATATTCAGACATAAAATAGTCTAAGAAGGAAAGTGAAAGTTTAATCCTCCCTAGGAATAAAGATTTGCCAGGGCTGTTGAACTGTGGAATGTTAAGCGTCCCCAGATGAATTCCGAGCATTCGGGAACAGTGACTGTATGACTTCGGCTTCTCATTGAGAGAATGATTCTGTTCTGTATTTTGAGATGCTCCATGCTATGAAATTAGATTAATTTGGGAGGTTAGTCACGGTTAGTTGTGATGCTTAGGGGAAATGCAAACTGCTAAAAGCAGCAATGCTCTGTCTTATTATCATTTGAACCGTTTTCTAAATGCATGAAAGTCCTAAGGCCTTAAAACAAAAATGGGGACTGAGTGACTCTTATTACTGAAGACATGACTTAGGTTGCACATCTCAGGTGTCTGTCGGTCCTTTACATTTCATAAAGTTAAGAGTTTATGGTGATTAACTGGGCATATCCTATTTAGCCTTGTGAAAAACTGAATTCATAGACTTAGCACTGGAGAGACTACAGGCTTGGAAGAGAAAGGCTCATTTACTTAGTTGTCACGCACTAAACACTACTTCATATATTCACTGGTAAATAATTGTTTTTGCCCTAACCCTTTTATTGTTGTCTGTGATTAATTTACTCATATACCTCCATATATTCATTCTCCTCTCTGTATCAATAAATGTGTCCATTGATTCGATATATCTGTATCAACTTATTCCATATATCTCTATATATCTATGTATGTAGACACACACATATATACATATACACAAATACACATCTATACATAAACATATAACTATATGCATATGTGCATATACACATATATACATATGTATGTGAGGGTATTTGTTTACCTTACTCTTTTACATTTAACATATTCCACAATTATAGAAAGGCTATTGTATACTAATGAAAAAATTACATGATTCATCTACTAAAGTTATTTTTTATAGTGCAAGACACATAAGTTGTTCAATTAATTCTAAGTGTGATTGATTGATTCATAACCTGAATGGATACAGAGCAGAATATGATGGACTTCCTTCTCTCTCCCTGAGCTATTATTTAAACCTTCCTGACAAATTTGTTTGAAAGCAATGATTGAATGATTTCCTCTGATACTTAAGCATTATTGGGGGTAAGAGATCTCGCTTTGAAAGACACTTAGAATACTGGACAATTGATCTCACAAGGTGAAACAATTTACTTTTAAGTGGCTTCATCTAGCATTGTGATGACCCTGCACAAGAAGAGACTAATCCCTACTTACTCACAGAGTTTTAATAGAGTGAACTTTCACCATTGGCCTTAATATTTCAACACTCAGTTACCAGTCAGGATTTTTTTTTTAAACGTGGTACTAAAGTGTTACTTGATTTTCCTTACCTTCCATTCAGAAAGAGAATGAAATGTCCAGAGATGTCAGACATCTCAATTTGGATGCTTTAGAATTATGAGCTACAGACCATGAAGTTCATAAGAAATGTGCTGCATGGTTATATAAATGAAATATATACCTATGTGAATAGATAGTGGGAAAAACTTCTTAGAGGATTGCAGGGGAAAGGCCACTTATAAAGAGGAGAGTTTTTCTGACATCTATAAAGGATTTAAAGAATGATCAATACTAAGAGACATTTGATCTTCACATTTTTGGGGAGAGTAAAGGAAATGCAGGAATTAATGGGCAGGAGCACAGCACTCAGAATCCACGTTGCCATTAATACCACGTATAGATATCTACATTGTTTGATATCCTAACTGAGTAATGTTGAAATGGAGGTTCAAAGCATAAGTCATTCTGGCAAACATGGTTACTTCAAAATGATTTTTACTTTTCTTTTCTCACGGTAAGTGCATGTAGCACTCAGACAATGCGTTTCTTTTTGTTTTAATCTAACAGTATCATCTTTCAACAACTCAGGATAGACAGGTCTTTGTTGAGAATAAAAATAGGCTTGAAACTGTCGCAGTCTTCTCACCATGATTCCAAGGAAAGGCTGAGTTATGGCTTTAGCTCTGCTGTTGGGTGGAGGCCTCAGTCCACTGGAAATCTCTGTGGGAGGGGAGTCTGGGGCCCACCGCACTGAGAAGGTCCAAGGCTCGCTTTGCTTTTGACCAAATCCAAGTTGTTAAGTCCTTATTATATTAACCCGAGCTGGGCTAAGAAACTAAGCATACATTTTAAATGGTGTCTCTATGATTTCAGACTGTATAAGTAATCAGACTTTCTTTAAAAATTTAAAGGAAAAAAACAGTTACATGTGACTGTTTCACCAAAAAATAAGTCAATTGTAGCATTTCTCAATTTGCAAAAAAGCAGGACAAAGGAATTTTTAAATTTCCTTTTACAATATCAGTAGAAAATGGATTATATTGGAAAGCCGAAATGATCAGTCGATCAATTGTTATTTTTAAGTCATTGTGATTTTAAGACTTGGTTTAGGCAGGACCTGTTTCAGTTTACTGTGCTGTCCTGGCATAATTATTAATAGCTCTCCCCTTGAGTCTCAAAAGTATGTAAGTTTAGATAATAAGTGCTGTGGTCATCCTATTTTTAAGTATATAGGTACCCTTTGATTTTTAGGTGGGTGCAGTATCTTAAAATGGTGCTATACAGAAAATACGTTAGAATTTAAGAAGGTGTAGAAATATGTTTTTTGACACTTCTCCCACCAAATGAAAAATATCTCTAGTCCCCCAGAAAAGCTCACCTAGGAAATTCCACGGATCTAAGAACCAATTCATAACACAAATAACATACCAAAGAAGCTCCTGTGTTCTTATGTTTATACTTTCTTCTTGATAAATTAGTTCAATGGGAATGTTTTTAAAAATTCTTTCTGTACATGAGCAGGACAGTTGAATTCCTCTTTTCTCTACATTTTTCACCTATATATGAATAGAAGAACTTCCTGGAAGAAGTGATTTTCAATGTGAAATGAGAGGCTCTTTTCAGCCTAATGAAAATATAGAGGTAGTTGAAATATAAGAAGGACAAGGACGAGTAGTAGGAGTGAGACTGATTCCTCTCGCAAGAGAGCTGACCTGAGGGTGGGATTAGCATCATTTTTGTCTCAACCCCCAAACTGCTTTTTTCATTTAATCTTCATGCAAATTTGGAAGTATAGTTTCCAAGTTTCACTGTTAGTTTTTAGTTTAAAAGTAAATATGGCAATTGTGAACCAGTAGATAGTGTATTATATATAAGTACCTTCAAATAAGAGTAGATTTTCGGTTACAGTGGAAGTATGTCTATATGTAGTTATTTTCAACTTCTTAATTACATAGACAAAAATTAAATTAAACTGTTTACAAAAAGGAATAATTTTAAGTGGTCCTATAGTGGGCATCTATGGTACCCAGCTTGCTGCCCTCCCATCTCTGGGACCACCCCTACTTGTCTTTGGTAGAATGATGTTTTCATTCTCATATGGTAGAATGATGTTTTCCTTTTTGCCACAGTCGTTTGGTACACGTACAGATGTATGACCCCAAGCTGGCCAACCTGAGGTCTTCCTTGGGATTTTTCAGACTATATTTGTAAAAGATTCAGTGTTTTCCAGGTGGGGAAATGTGTAAGATATAAAATTGTGAGTTGTCACTGTCAGATGAAAGCAATCGTCTACAATGATAGAGAGTGAAACTGGAATAGAGAAAGGAATAGAATAAAGGGAAGGGAGGGAAAGCTGCCCGAATTTTATCCCTGGTTCCAGGTTTTCCTGAAAACAATTGTGTCCTTGCTGCCTTTTTGTTCTTCAGCTCTTTCTTGATCTCAGTGATCTGATAAAGTCCCTTCTTTTCCCTAAACTAGTTGAGTTAGAGTCCTGATTAATAAAGCACCCATGTGATCTCAGCTGCAGTTTTGCTCTATTTAAAAAGTACCCATTATAAGACAAATTAGTAGCAGAGATTTTTTTTCCATATTGGGGTCCAGTAGCTACACAACAGACAAGTCTGTTTTCCATTGAAGAGAAGGAGGAGATGGTAAGAGAGAAGGAAGCAAACCCCACAAATACTCATTGTCTACCAGGACAAAATCAAAAGCTGCTTGCAATTGGGTGCTAAGAAATTCTCTTAAAAACAAATGGCAGTATAAGTTTGTTATGAAAAGTAGAGGAAATGTAAAGAATTCGAGAGGATTTTTAATATGTGTTTTGAATGAACCAAAACATTCATCCAATATTTTTAATAGTAATTCAAAGACAAGGCTGCATTTTAGATGTTTGACAGAATCGGGACCCACTTAGGTTTTAACTAGTGCAAAAATGTTTCAGCCAGGATGAATTATGTTAGGCTAGAGTAATATACAATTAAAATATCTCAGAGACTAAATACAATGAATCGCTGGTTCTTTGGGTCTAGGATGGCTGTCCGCCATGGGAGGCTCAGTGCAGCACGTGTGTGTGAACATACACCGGGGAAGGAAGGGCTAGAGAGTCATGGTTTGTCAATTAAATGCCAAAAACCAAGATGCAGTATCACTTGCACTCCTGTATCATTGATCAAATAAGGTACGTGGCCCTGTCAAGCTTTGAAAAGTCTATGGGTAGCGTGGTCCTTCCGTGCCCCTGAAAGAGATAAGCTGGAAATATCACTGAGGGGCAATACTATCTACCACAGAATGAACAGGAACCTGGAACCCTAGGTCAGAATCCCCATTTTCCCACTTGGTATCTCAGTCCCGCTGGGCTCCCACTTGGAAACTTTTGCTTTGAAGTGAGATAGGGTATCTTAACACCTCCACTTGACATGGTTCTCTAAGCCCAGTTTCTCTACCTGTAGAGAGGATATCATAATGCCTTCCAGATTATTATTGTTATAAGGATTAGATGCAACCAATAGCATATAAAAAGAGCTTTGAAAACTTAGAATCCCTATTCAAATACAAAACACATATCAGTTGTGATGTTTGGTCTTTTACCCCACAATTTTTTATGAAACACTATTTTCATAATTGATTATTTGTATGGTGATACTTTTAAATGCGAAACATCCTGTTACAAGAGAACATTAGGTACTAAGTGACCTTAAATCATATTTAAAACCACAGACTTTCTTCATTACTTAAGACACTTTACATCAAAATATGTTTTTACTTATTCAATAGCTTAGAATTGCGACCTTCTTTGTAAACTCAGGTTTTAAACAAGTCTCACTTCCATTAATTAAAAAGCATGAAGTATGTGACTAAGAGCTTATGTGCCTTGGGTTTCCTCTTCTAAATGCACATAATTCTTCTTTAACCTCAATTTCTCAATAAAAGGGAAAGTTAGTTCATTCTTTTAGAAAGATAATTTATTGGTTTCCTGAAGAAACTTAAGTATACATTCCTCATCTCCATAAATGTCAGAAGTACAGAAGTATTGTTTATCTAAAATATATTTTAATTTTAGACTGATCCTTCAGAGTTTGTTTTAATTAGGATAGAGATAGAAATGAGGCAAACTATTATGTCGCCTTTGAATTCCCAGTAGGACATTTTTGCTTAAATTCAGGTGGTTATATTTTGCTATGAATCATTAAGAAAATTTCCACTGATCTGTGACATAATATTTTTAGTCCCATGGTGCTGTACAACTGTAATTTATAACACTGAGGTTAAAAGACTAATTTCAATAGAGCATTAAATTTACATATATATATATTATATATATATATAATATATATATATATATATAGTTAATTAAAATAAGCAGACACATTTATAACAAGCACTTTGTACATACAAGAGCAATTTTGTAGGTAAAGTGGCTTTCCTGTGGATGATTTAGATATGTCCAGAAAACTAGATAATGTGGGTAATGGACTCAGAATATATTTCTTTTCTACCCCAGAGTATTTCTGTTTCTGTCATTTCTAGTTTTAAAAAAATCGCTTCTGACACTTAACTAAAGGGTGTTTCTTATCGCTCCCTTTCTTCTGCTTACTAGTTCATATTACCCAGCTTACTCATTTTGCTATTTCTTTAGATGCTTTTCCTACACCCCATCCCGACTCTTGATCTCTATTCTGCCCCCTCCCTCCTTCTTGGGTACCGATATGTTTATTTTTCTTTCTCAAAATGATTTCACAGGTAAATAGATTTTTTTGAAAATTCAAAAGATTTTATTTGTTAATATTTAGAAATGTATTACATAATGGATCCGGTGTCACTTTAGTTACTTTTCTAGGCCGCCACCATCTTCTTAATGGTATTTACATCTAATTTGAATATAATTTATGGCATTTTATAATTGTTCATGTGGAAGTACCTGAAAATCACAGTGGCAAAGCACAAAGTTTTCATGATATTGATCTTCCTTCAGTGCTGTCCAACAGAACTCTCTGCCACACTGGACATGTCCTCTATCTGCTCTGTCCAGTATGGTAGCCATCAACCACAGATGGCTACTGAGCACTTGAAATTTAGATAGTGCGACTAAGAACCGAATTTTAAACTTAATTTAACTTTCCTTAATTTGAATATGAATAGCCCACATGGCTGGTGGCTACCATAGTGGACAGTGCAGCTGGATGACTAGCAAAGACGTATGTTTCCTAGTTAACTACACCTCTGTTGAGAAGCGGTGGCCTTGTTACCAAACACTGCCCTGTATGGATGAAGCCCATATTCTACTTTTATCCATCTTTCCATGAAGAGACCTCCAGAACAACCTGGAGAAATGTCTTAGAATATTCTCGAATAGGTTACCCAGTGAATTACCAAATTTAGAAAATGCCACCTCCTCCATTTAGCCATTCCTGCCCTTTCTCATATTTCTCTCTTCTCGCCCTTGCTGAAGTGGTCCCTTCCCTTTTCACAGTCTCCACAGTAATTATGCCTCTTGCATAGTTCTCGTCAGATTCTACCCTGCATTACTATTATTTACCTGTTTTATCTCCTCTTTTAGACACTTTGAGCGCAGGACTCAGAAGTCTGGCTGATGTTTGCATCTCCCAGAGCACTTAGCACAGTCACTTATACAATCAGCATTGCTCAGTGACTGGATGTATAGCATCTCTGTCTTCCTGAGGAGGCTAACGATCTGAAGGTGACCGTCAGTTGGAGGTCTCCCAGAATCTCCACCGCATGTCCAGAGCTCGGATAAGATGGGTGACCTCAGTCTGAAAAGGTTACCTTTGATTTCTGTTCACAAGTGGCTCGGGTGAACTCTGACTTCACACTCATTTGACACGGCCTTCCTCTGTAACCAGTTTGAATATTTCCTCTGCTTTGTTCTATTTCCTCCGTTTGCCATTTTTGCCTCTAAAACTCACAGCCCTGTGATGAGCCCTTGGCTTCCAAAGCAAATTACTTTGGTGGGAGGGATCTTGTCTTCAAATTTACATTCTTACAAAATGTTACACTAAACTAGTGATGACCATGAGGACCCCGTTAAAGGAAACCCCATTACATTCTTTATATTATGAAATCTTCAGTGAATTCCTTTTCAAGCTGATTCTTCAGCGTCTAAAAAGCAATAATAGTAGTTGTGACTCTGTAAAACTGTAGTGTGATTAGAAAACAACCACACAGAGAATGTAAATGTTGCCGACCAGAACAGGCAAACATACATCGTTCAATGGCTTCTCTTGCTTGCTGGTTCTTGCAGTGCGCTGGCATTACAAACGCAGTGATATTTCCATGCTGCTTTCATGTCTCAGTTGAACATCTGTGTGCTGAGAATTATCCGTGCTCTATCCCTTTGACCTGTTTCATTTGAACTGTTCTGGATGTGAATTTTTTAGTCACTAAATCTAAATTCAGGGCGTGAATCACAGCTGCGCGATGATAGGTAATTGGACAGGGAATTTACCAGGGGCATGAGAGCATCAGAGATCCCATTTTCTCAAAGGAAATATATATATATATTTTTTTTTCAATAAAAAAAAAAAGGGAAGTCATGTTGGGAGGGGAAATTTTTATTTTTTATTTTCCTGGAGACAGTAAGTAGATTTTTAAAGAAATTCTGTTTCAGAAATGGACCAAATGTTTTAACAAAGTACTTAAGATTATGCAGCCAAATAGTAAATTTTAGTTTTTTTCTCAACACTTAAATTAATGGGCCTTTTAAAAGCAGATGCTCTGAGAGTCAGATATGTGAAATATATCTGTCCTTCACCATGGGCTACTTTGCCGTGATGGAAATCACAGCACTCAGTAGCTACAACTCTTTTATGCACAGTGACTCAATAAGATTTTAGAAAATGAAATTAGGAAATGACATTTTCTAACACCACAACACTCACTGTCTTTTGGAACTATTACTTTTTGGTTTATAAGTATAATAAGCAATCTCTTTTGATTATGGGAAGTAGAGAAGATGATTTTTTTTCTGCCCCAATTACAGAAACAAGTTTCTTCTTTTATTCATATCATCAAAGTGTTGACGTTTAAAGAACAAAGCTAAAGTAAAATGTGTATTTGTTCCTCAAAGAGCACACTCCAAGCATGGAGTGACGTGAACGATAATTAGAGTTGTGCTAATGGGGTTTTAACACACAGTGGACAGAAAGTATTCTCTTAGATTCATTCAACAACTCACTCAGCCTTGGCCTTGGTCCTGGTATAACAATGTTGAATCAAGCAAAATAAACAGTATTTTGGTGAATGGAAGAAATCAAAGTGCTTCACACATGCTTCAGTTTTACCCTGTAAATATTTGTGTAACCATTTCCAATTAAAATTTCTGGTAAAAATTATTCAAAACATTTTTGGCACTATTAGTTATATATTTATGATACATATGTAATGTCAGTCAGAACTCAAACTACTCTATATAAAACCATCTTACTCAACTTTATAACATTGCCAAGTGGAAAAAAGGTAAATTGCCTTAAAAATAGAGAATTTCAAATGGAAATATTTCTCTGAAATTTGCTGAGTCTTTCCTGGACTAGCTAATTCCTTTCCAGTCCTTACACCTCCATTCTCATTAGTTCGTTATTAGGAGAATTACTTAGCATATGGTTTAAGAGCAGATAGTTTGGTAAATAATTGACCCAAGGGTTTTATTTGGCCCCAAGCTTAAAATGAGTCAATACTGTGACACAGATGTTGAAAAAAACAAATCTTACATAGCATTAACAGAAGTATCATCTCCAGATATTTTCACAATACTCTGGAAATACTAAAAGGATGAAATGAAGTTTCCACAGGAGGGATAGCTATGGGGTGGGGGATTTATAAGTCTTATGAGATGAAGAATGATTGATGGAACAGGGCATACGGAACTCAGAAAAATATAAGTTTAGGTGTTTATAGCTACCTTCCTAAAATCTATAGACTTTACTGATATCAATATCTATATCTATGCCTATTCTCTATCTACATCATCCATCTATATCTATATCTTATTAATGGGAGAGAAGTCTTACTCTATGTGACTCCAACAGGTAAAATGAGACCAATGGTTGGAAGACAGGTGTTTCAGCTCCATATAGTTGGGCCTTTCTATCCATCAGAGGTAATAAATGGAAAGAGGTTCTTTAAATAGACATTAACTGCTGTCAAGGATAGCGGCCAAGTGCAAACTGAGAAAGTGTCTGTATGTCGGTGACTTCATAGAAGTATATATTTTGGGAGGCAGGTCACACTCGATGCCTCTTCTCTTCCAATTCTAAGATTCTATTAGATTCTTTAATAATCTTATATTTATTATTTACTTCAGACAAATTGATTTCATTCATTTTATTAAGCTAAGAAAAAAATGTAGACATACATCATTTGATTAGAGACAATGACTATTTAGCAAAACATTTCAGAATAACTGGAAATATTTCTAAGTATAATTCTGGAATAAAGAAGGTGAAAACCAGCCATATTTTTGTCTTTAAGCATTTTTAGTTCAAATTATACCACTAAGAATTCACTTTATATAACTATATTTTTATATCTGAGCCATTTTCATTTTTGTACCAGAACCATGAACAACTCTAGATTTGGAGTCTGGGCTAAGAAGTTACAAATGAGAGAGCCAGATGTGGGTAGGGCAGGGATCTTGACTAAGTGGTCACATTAGGATCTGAGAAATATACAGGGGTTGGGCAGGCAAGTAAGAGGCTGAGTAAAACTCTCAGAGAATAGGTACACGGAGATAACCCCAGAGTCCCTAAATGATGAAGCAGTCTTTTGCCTCCATGAGGAAAATTCCTTGTTGGGACCAACAAGTGGAAACAGGAAGTGTAAGAGCCAGACCACAGCCACCTTGGCAGCTACAACCCAGCCACTGATCCCGCTGAGCTGGCTGTTGGGTGTGACAAGTGGTTTAATACCAGGAATTTATAGAACTGCCTTTCTACTTAAACTTTTCACAGTTACAAAGTCCTGCTGAGAACAGTCTTCCATAAGCCTCTGAGTGTCGTCTTCCTACTGTTTTCTATGACAGTCTTTCCCCTCAAATCCCCCACATCGCTATCGACTACGCTATCGAAGACAAACACCACAGATAATTGGGGTACCAGGATGCTAAAGGAGGCAACTATACTCTTGATCTGTATTGCGCTTTTGTTGGGCCTTGTGTAACTTTTCCCCTTACATTTTATCAGTATGTTGAAACAGACAGAAAACAAGAATCATGGAATCAAAGTAAAAGGAACTTAAGATCTCATTTGCCCCTCGCTAATTAATTTCATTTATTCTCGATTTGGAATTGATTGGCACTTTTTGCATGGTTCTCATTTCCATTGGGTAGGTTCAGAGAGTCTTCCTCTCTTTTCCCTTTTCAACCCATCCTATATGCCGCTATCAGAGTTAATGTTTTAGAGCCCACATATAACTATGCTGTTTCTTTTCTAAAAATCATCTGTTTAGGATCGAGTTTGTCTTCTTTGTAAAGCAATCAAGCAGAATTTTTCTACCACTCATCTTGTGTTTCATGTACTCCAGATTTTACTCACGTTACATAAATGCAACATGTAGGTTAATGCCTCTGTGTTCGTTTCTTTTTCTTTCTTTTTTTTTTTTGTTCATACTCTCCTATTCTTGGAATACCTTTTTCCTCTGGCCTTCTTCCATGTATCTTTCTCCTCCACCTTTCTGCTAGATGACACATAGCTTACCCTTCCAAATTGAACAAAAATCTACCTTTTCTGGAAAGCTACAACTGGCTTTTTAAAAATATTAATCATTACCTCTTTCATGTTCCTATATCTGTACCTCCGTTGCTGAGCATGGTCATAATGTAGTATAATTTTGTTTTGTGTGAATCTTTCTTCCTTGTGTCAGCTCCTTAAGGATGGAGACAGTGATATCTATTTCTGTAGTTCCAGGGTCTGGCACATAATTGATAGAAACTAAGAAACTTTTGAATATTTATTGACTCATATCTATTTACCGTGTCTTGGGTCCCTTTTGGCTCTAAAATTCTGTGGTTCTTGTTGGTTGTATCGGGTTAGAAATATTAGGATACAGTTCAAATGAAATTGGCACCACTGTACATTTTATAAATGGCAAATTAAATTGCCTTTTGGCTTGCTAAATAGGAAAAGCCAAGCCCAGAGACTACATGGTTCTAGGTCAATTTAACATTTACTGGCTCTCCAAAGTTTATATGGCTTTTGGTGGCTGAAAGGAACTACCGGTCTTATCCTTCTTTGTAGGATTCAGCTATGGTTTTTGTGGAGACATTTTGATAGAAACAGCCAGGCATATAAGGAGAGTGAGTGCACATGTATTTTGTGATTTCTTTTTTTCTCTGTTGCATCCCTACCACATACGAGTTATGGCAAAATCGAGGAAAAGCATGGAAGGTATATGAGGTTATTTGTCTCTTCCAGCAAAATGCATTTCCTATCAGTGGATATAGTGTCATAATTATATGAAATGAACTTGGCTAATGTTTATAAACATCTTTCTAATGTTTTATTATTTCATGTAACTATAATTAAAAAAAAAACAAAACATTCTTAACACTAGAATAACTCTGGAAAACAGCCTGGAAATGAATGTCACTATTAAAGTAAATATCAGAAAAAATGATCTCGCCACAGTTGTGTGTAACCAGGGAAAATAGGATTCTTTCTGACAGTCTGCATATATACATCCAGTCTCAAACACACAGGCATTTACTCTTTCCTCCGTCCACGTTCCCTCAAAACAATGGCAAGCTCATATCTGACATCAAGTGTTTCCTCTTGGGTTTTGCCTAAGCTCCAACTTATTATTTCTGGCACCTTTCTCATCAGTGCCTAGTGGTTGCAGCCACAGAATTTGGCCGATGGGTGTAACTGAAATTAAGGCACATATGGGAGGATTCATCTGTTTATCATAGCAGCAACCAGCGGTGGGTCTGTTAGCATTTCCTTTCAAAACTGTCTTGCTGAGAGTTTTGAAGTTTGATCTTTTCAATTTTCCACTGGCTTAAAATTCATCATCAAATAGGTTTGGCTTTTTTTTTAAATTAAAATCTAGGCTATTCAAAACTTTTAGAAATACAGTTTGGTGAATAATACTTCACTGGTTTCAGGGGGAAAAAAGAAATAAGATTTACTTAGATGTCGTATTTCTTTTTTGCATGATTCAATTGTTTAATTTTTTAACCATTTTGTAATTGTGTCACTTGGAGGGACTGAATAGTGATCAAAGTTCAATTTTCTTAAAAATTACACCAAAGCCACTCTGCACTATGTTGGATAAGGATTTTAAGACATAATTCTTGTTTATAATCTTGACTATATAATCCTAAACTGACAACAGATCCATTTCTTATTGCCTAAGGACCAGGACTTTTAGAAGGCCTACCACTCTCATTGATCTGAAAAAAGATTTATATCGAGATTTCTCATTAAATATTATAGGAATTTGACAGAGGCACTGAAGTTCACCAGCATGGCTTTATTTCTAGAAAGAGAATATAAGATCCAAAAATAAGCAGTCTAAATCCCAAACATCTACCAAGAGCTCCTGGGTTTCTTTGAAGAATCCCCAAATCCTCCTCTTTCTACTAACCTAGATCTTACATTTCCTTGAGGCTTTCGATAAGCCTACTTGTGCACCTCACTTTATGAAATGAAAAAGTTCCTAAAATAGTTAAAGTGAGAACTACGATTTATTGAGCACTCTCACATTCAAGACATGGAACTAGACATTTTGTTTTCTTCACTTCGTCCTCACAGCGGCCCTGCAAAATGGAGGTATTATTCATATTTAGCAAATAAGTAATGTGAGAGGCTCAGAAACTACAAAAATGATTCAAGGCTGTAGAGGCCATAAAATGAGGCCTTAAAATCAGGATCTCAAGAGTATTTGATGCTAAGTCCTGTGCTTTATCTTTCACAGCATGAGGCCATCACACATTGAATTACTTCAAACATACCAGAGAAACTGACCACTTTAAGAAATCTTACCCCTTTCTTTTGAATAATTACCAAAACTTTTTTATATAAAACATTGCTTATTTACTTTAATTATTTAAAATATTATACACTATATGTTCTGAGAGATTATCTATCTCTCATACTCCTCATGTGTTGCCAAAAGGGTTTCTTAACAGGGGAACACGGGTGGGCTTCATAGAATCAATGACACTCTGCCATTGAAGGTATATTTTACGTATATTTGCAAAAACACATGTTTAATGAGATCACATGTCCAATGTTTCATTATATTCTTTAGGGAAAAAAATTTTAAGTATTATTGCTCCAAATAGCTGGAAAATTTACTGCTTAAATATGAAAAGAGATATTTCAAAATATTTCCCCTGCTTCAGAGAATTTACAGCAACATTTTCCTATTCCTTTTCCTATTAAATGGAGATCTGGGAAAAGAGGAAAGAAAAACTACTAAAAGACATTTAGCACGTTTAATTTTTAAGATTACAATAGTTAATGGGGTCACACAATTTAACCTAGAAATCCTGGAAATTAGGCTTTATCTCTGTGACCGATAAAGTTAAACTTGTGTATAGTTGTTTGTTCATTCGAGAGTCAGCTCCATAATTTATATGGAGCCAGACCTGGGTTAGCTGTTAACACTTAGCTATAAAAGTGCTGTGTGCAACACTCAAAAAGTCAAAGGAGAAATGAGGCAATTTGATGCCTCTGAAGAGAGGAACTGGATGGTAAATGGCTCAGGCGAGAGTGTGGCTTTTTCCAAGTTGATTTGGTCTCCATGACTGGATACAGTGGGCTACGGAGCAGCAGTTCTCAAAGTGGGGTTCACTTGCTACTGGATGTACATGGCAACTATCTCAAGGGGCATGAGAACATCCAACAGTCTTTAGGGAAATCAATTTCAAATCTTCAGTTTCCCTACTTGATTAGTACTAATGTGGACCAGTCTGAGAATTCACCTCATCAGTATGTCCTCTTTTCTTGCCTCCATTTTCAAACTCAACCTTTCCATTTTACAAAAAAGGAAAAGAAGGCACAGTTCTTGCCCATTTGTATTCCTACCATGATGCATTGCCCCAGAGTGGGAAAACCTCCAGAAGGAAATGAACAGTATTGCAGTTGGTAGTTGGAAAGGGAATGACCAATTATTATGGGCAAACCCTTTGAAATTTAATGGTTTTCCAAGTGTTTGCTTTCAATACAACTGAAAGAGCACTTAATCAAATTATCCCATTACACTGAAGAATTATTTTTGATGCCTAGATCACCAGTTGATATTTGGCCTGTGACTGAGAAGAGATTTAGAGAATCAAGGAACACTACTGAATTTTTTTTATTCCTACCTGTTTTGTAACATTTTTTTTTTTTTTACACAGTGTTTCTATTAAATAAGGAAAAAGTAATAAAGCTTAGGCTGGAGTCTGTCTCATTCTAACAATAGATAACATTTATCCTTGAACACATAAACTAAATTTAACAGTCTCATCCATTTTATTAAAACATGCATTTCCAAAAAAATGTTTTTTATAGTTAGTAATTATTTATACATTATTTATCTGTTATTTTGATCAATTGTATACTATTACTAATAGTACTGATAACTCAACCAGAAAAAAAAATCATTTAAAACTCATAACCTTATGATCATAGAACATTTTGAAATCTCTATTTTCAATTTCTGTACATATTCTATTAGAGAGTACTATGACAGGATGAGCAAAATTAGACTTTCAAGCTTAAAACATATTACATTTGAAAAAAGTCTCTAATGTATGTGGAAAGGAAATATTAATTCAAGAAGAAAAAGATAATGTAAAATTTTGATGTATTAAAGAAGGAATTGTCCTGCATTTTTCAAGTGAGTAATGGTTGGTGGATATCAAATATTCTTGGTATTAGATTCAAGTGGATGCATTTAAAAGAGTGATGAAACGGTAGTGTATAAAATGTTTATATTTATAATACACTATTTCTTACATCCTCTACAACCAGCAGGGTGGATGATAAATTTGTAACAAGTACCTTGGGAGAAAATCCCCTGATTTGTAGCATTTCCTGACTTCCATAGTGTAAATATTTCCCCTTTAGCTGATTTAAAGCTACCAGTAGTTTAACAACTCGATGGCAAAATTCCTGACAACTGAACAATTGGCCCTCACAAAGCTGTATAAGCCGGCTCCAGCACACTGCTTGTAATATATAACATTGAATGTCAAAATAAAAACGTGTGAAGGCTGTATCATTTTTCAAGTTTCTTCATTTGGAAGCCCTTGCCAAAACTTTTATAAGAAACTTATTTGAACTATAGGCGAATCTTCAGTCTTACATGCACCCTAAATAAACCCCAACCTTAAGCATTTACAGTGATCTTGTTTTTTCCCTTCTATGTTGATTCTTCAAATTAGCTATACCTGAGAATTGTCTATGGAACTTTGAAAAAAAAATTAGATTCCAGGGTCCCACCTCATTCCTACAAAATCGGAATCCCTAGTGGTGGGGGACATCGGTCCTCATTTTAGCAAGTACCACAGATGAGCTGGAGGCAGCCAGCCGGGTAGGGAAGTACTGCTCGGCAGGATTGAAGTAAGGGAAATAGAAATGGAGATAGAAGTCTTCTCTCACCCTTTTAATGTAAAACATCTAGAAAACCTCAACAGGGCTGGCTGTATTTTTTTTTTTTTTTACCAGAGAATTTGGGGAAATTTTTGAGTCTATTTCCTTCTGTATTGAATGAATAACTAATTCCTGGGTTACGTTTTGAAGCAAGGGAAACAAGACAAACTGTTTTCTGGGATGACTATTAGAAGAGAATGGTGGTACCTGAGATCTTGACTTGAAGCCAAGGAACGTCCCTGGGAAGCATCCTTTCCCCTGAAAATTCTGTTTCTGCCCCTTACCCCAGAATCCTCATCCTGCCCCTTGTCAACCTATGCGACTTGCCCACAGCACACTACCAATCACATTGGGAATGCACAAATACAGAGAACAAAGCATTATTTCAAATCCAAACCGATATAAAACAATAGCAGCAAGTGTTCTTCCACGGATGTGTATTTGTGAGTTCCACACTTGGCTCTCTCTGGGACCTATATGTGATCATTTATTAATTAGCAAGTGCAGCGCAGTTCTACAGTGACATCAGTTCTGCAGATGGCTAACCGTGAGGTCCTTGGGTTTCCTTTTCCAAGGGTTCTGTGCACCATTTAAAGGTCTAATCCTGGGCTGTCTTGGGCTTTCCTGGGTCTCAGAGGCCCATTGGTGGTGTTCACCCATCCTTTGGGAACTTCACCGTGTGTTCTCAGTATTGTCTGCGTCTATGGACCACAATGACTCCATCACATTTACTGTTATTAGAAGAGATAATGTATCACGCTTCAAAGAAGAACGCTGCCCTCTCTCACTCTTACTTTCTTCACTTTTTTCTGGTCCCTGCAGTAGATTTTTCAATAGATATTCCTATTAATTAATCCGAATATAGGACCAAAGATGGTCTAAATCCTTTCTGAGAGTGTGAGAATTACTCCTCCACTACTGCTTGGTGTAGCAGTTAGTCTCTGAGAACTTGGAGCTAACAATTAGATGGGGCTTTCCATTTGAATTTCCTTTGTCACTCCCTGGAGGCCCTTGGAATATAAAGTGCTTCCTCATAATCATTATTGGAGGATATATTCTCATTCAACGCATATTAAAGCATTTGTGTGAGCAATTACTATTAGACATTTCCTGCTGAGACATTCCCAGGTGCTAGAGAAGTTGACTTGTTTGCTATAGGAAAACACATTACTCACTTTAATAAGTTCAGTGTCTTTTGTCTTAATAGCTAAATTTCTCATGAAATGTTACAAACAAACATAAAAGTACAGAGAATAACATAACAAACACCCATGTGTTTACAGATCCGATAAAATATTATAGATGTGATGAAACATCACAGATTTAATTGAAGGTTCTGTATAGCCCTTCCTGGTCCCATTCGCCTCTCATCCTCTTCAGAAGAAGCTATTCTATGATGGTTTGTTTCTTTCTTCTATGTGATTTTATATTTTCAGTATATGCATATATTTTCATAAATAATATGAATGATGAATTTTTTGAAACTTTATATTTGTGGAATAATATTATATGTATCAATCTGCATTTTTCATGACTTTAAAAACATTTATGTGAACAGCATAGAGTTTTATGTAGTTCAAGTGCACTTATTTTTTTTTCATATAGGTATCCATGTACTTCAATGTATTTACTTTAGATTTTTTTTCTAGTTTTTCATTTTTCAAAAAAATTGTAAAATGAGCGCTTTTTTACATGTCTTTTTATGTATGTGGGTGTAAATTATTCTAGGTTTCATACCTAGAAATGAAATTACTTAGTCAAAGTTCATTTTTATTGAGTCAACTTCACTATGTCACAAAGATCTTCCAATTTGTTATCTTCTAACTAAAAGCCTTAAAGTTTATTTGGCACATTTTGTTTTTTACTCAATCTAAAATTAATTTTCTGTGTTGTGTGAGGCAGGGGCCATTATTTTGTTCCATTATTTTGGAAAATCATTTGTCTCGGAAAAATCTATTGACTAATTGATCTTTTCCCTACTGATTGTATCCCACTTGTTTAGTATACCGACTTTTCCCATTTCTAGGTTCTCTATTCTGTTCCATTGCCCTCCCATCTCTGTGGCAATACCACATGCTCTTTTTCACTCTAGGTGTGTATTCCGTCCTGATAGCTGATAGCAACTTCTCCAAAAGTATCTTAGTTGTTCTTGGTCCTTTCTTCTTCTATGTGAATTTTATCATTATCTTTTGAAGTTTTGCACATATTTTTACTAGGATTTTTATTGGAATTGTAATGAATTGTAGAATAATTTTAGGAAAATCAATACCTTTGGATAGTGGGATTTCTTGTCTATGTAAGACTATTACTGTGTTCTTCAACATTATTGACTTTATTATATTTTGCACAGTAGATTTTTAGATTTATTCCTGTGTACCTGAAGGTTATTATTGTCATTGTTTTTCCCCCATCACCAGAATTTATTTTACTCTTTAGCATTTGATGAGCACTTTCACTCTGAGTCTTGTGACTTCACTTTAGAGAAATTTTAATTATTCTTTATTTCATTGTCTTGATAATATCTTTCTGAAACATTTTTAAACGATGTTTAAATTCTCCATGTCCCTTAGTTCAAATTGTCTGTCTTTTTGCTTTACATTTTAGAAGACTTTCTTGAATTTATTTTCCAGGTTATTAGTCTATGCTTCAGGCATGTCTATTCTAGAATTTGGTTCATGTACTAGATTTATAGAAGTCAGTAATCATACATTTAATTTACAAGAACTTGTTCTCCTTCTGTGATTGTCATTTTGTTATTAGCAGATTTTTCTTTAATAGATTAAATATTCTTTTGTATCCCTGAGAGTAGTATTAAGAATATTTTAAAATTCTCTCTATTCTCTATATTTCTTTTTTTCTTTAGGGTCAGGTATTCTCTTTGTTGATCTCTGTCTTTCCCTTTGATTTTTCTCAAATACCTATTGTTCCTTATTATTTATATATTTGCATGAAGGACTAGGCCAATTGGGATAGGTAGTGAGTATGAATTTTCTCAGCTACTCTGAATGTATAACTGGATCCAACACTATCTCATTTAAATTTCCAAAATAAAAATGTCCATGCCATACAGCACACCGTGTACTTCCCTTTTGGGCCTAGATGCTTTGCCTTTTTTCTCCCCCCCCGCTTCTGTGATTGGTCTCGAGACCCGGAGTTGCACACAGACTTCTGCAGCTCTTTCAGCTTGTATTGTGACTACACCATACATTAGCTATGTGACCTTGGGCAAGTCACTGCATGTCTCTGTTTTGCTTTGAAATGGGGATCGCCCATACAAGAGTAACATTTCCATATTAGATTATCATTTGAGATATTCGACATGTGATATGTATATCTACATAATGGACACAATAGAAATATCATATAATATTTCAGAGGAACCGATAAGATAGAATAAGGTCCATATTCTGTAACTGAAAATGTAGACCTTGTGCAGAGGGCTCAAGAGGCCAGAGGCTGTGGTTCCGACAGCTGTTCAAACACAGATTTGTTTAGTCACTTTGAGTAAATTACTTAACCTTGTCTATAGAATGTTATTTCCTGTCCCCTGCCCACCTCCGAATTGCACTGTAAACAAAGCGCTTGAAGTTTTTTGGCATTTATATATATATATATTGAGCTCTATCAGTGTATAACCTTGACAGAAGGTTATACACTGATACAGCTATAATTGCTCAATTACCCTCTGGGAACACATTCTCTAAGCTAATGTTTTTGAGAGATCCATGGCCCATGTACATTAGAATAACCTCGGTCTCATTGTTAAAAAGATTCCTGAAGCTCAGCCCAAACCTGCTGAATCCGAATTATTATAGATGGGCCTGATAATCATTATTTTTTTAGTCCTTTCTTAGCTCTTACCCAGGCCAAGTTTGGAGGACCACTGCTTTAGGCCAGGGAGCTCCCCATGTCCGCCAGCAAAAGGGCCGATCAATGTTCCTGTCAGGTTATATTTATTTTTATGTCAAAGGACGACCACAGTTTAAAATAGGAAACTTATGTTTAAATCAGCATAACTAGGATGCTCGCAAATGACAGCGACCAAACTTTTGGGGGAAAAATTGGCTTGGTCGGCAGCATATGTTTATGGATGATAATACCTAAGTGGGGGAGATTGTCCTACATTTCTTTCACCTTCATTTTGGAATTTCCACTTGAATACAGTTTTCAAAGCAAAATTTGGTAGTTTGAAGAGTCATTCAATGCATCCTCTTTTCCCCTTGATTCCCCTCTGCAGGGGGAACTGGGTAAGAAGGAACTCGAATCTCCAGGTCCTTTTATCTCTAGCTGTAGACAAATGACAGAGAAGAAAACTGCTCTGGACAAACAAAACTTGTGTAAGAGGTCCAGGCTTAGAAACTTTTTCAGGACATGCCAAGGGTTCTAATGAGACTTTTCGGCTTAAGAAGCCTGCATACTGGAACTCCGTAGACACACAAAGGAAATCCTGTGAATTGTCGCCCGTCAGTCATTTGACTCAGGGCTCTTTATTGTGAGAGAGCTGCTTTGCCCTCTGCCTTCACTGCTGCCTACAGTGCCTAGAGTCAGCTTGGGGACCTTGTGCTTTCCGGATGATGAGAAGCACCAGCATGCTCTAATGTCCCCCTCTTCCTCTTCTCTGCCCTAGCTCCTTCCCTGATGTGTGAGAACACTCGAACCACTTGACCCACATTGCGAAGGTCTTTCAGTCTTAACATTAAAGGAAAAGTAGTAAATCCAGTGTCCGTGTGCCTTGATGAATGTTTTCTCTGTCATATACTTTGCAATTGGGGTTCTAATGGAATTGATTCCATTATAGCAAATGACTGAGAAAAATGGTTTTTTGTTTTTTTTTTTGTTTTTTTTTTTTGTTTTTGTTTTTTTGTTTTTTTACTAAATGAGATGTTTCTTTGAAAGGACTACATTCGATTTATTGTTTTTATGCTCTTGAAAACTCTCCCTGAATTTGCATTCCATTAACTGTTATACTTAAATTTTCTTTCACCAGGATTAATACAGTCTTGACAGATAATGCCTTAGTATCCTCTTACTTCTTTAGCTTTCCTGTCAAAATCTTTACAAGTATGCTAATGAAGTAATGGATATTTTTAAAATCACTGATTTATTCTGAACCAAAGCCAAACAATTCCATATAGTATCATCATTAATAGCAAACAATAACCACACATATTGAGCCATGGAACACTGCAGGTCTCACTCCTGTGAGGCCTCTACTAGAGATAGATGAGAAAAATACCTAAGCACACTGAAAATGTTTCAGTGAGTGATTATTTTTATAGATAAAAGTTAAATGCATTTTTTAGTCATCTGGGTGCTTCTGTGGTTTGGTCTTTTTCTGAGAACACATCATTGCAAGTCTAAATAATTAAATATTCATTAAGTATGAACTTTAACTCTGTTTAATAGTTAGGATTAATATTATCTAATCAGAGGCTTGATTTCAGCATTTTCCAGGAATTATTCAGAAGTAGTAATGAAGAAAGCAGGCATTTTTGTTTATAGTAGAGCAGGGAGTTGAAGAGACCTAGAGATTCAGAAAGAGTCGGTTATTGTAGTGCTGAATACTAGGTTGTAATAATTAGCAAAATCCAACATCTGAATGAATCAATCACATCTTTGTTTTCGTCTTGCAGTAAAGGCAACAAGACCTTAATAAGTCTGTATGCATAAATGAGGTAATTCCTTGGGTTTATTTTTCTCAGCCCTTACTCTCCTTTCCAACCTTGCAATAAGGGTTTTGGGTTTTTCCACTGTTCATGTATAACTTTTATCAAATAATGGGAAACTGGGAGGGAAAAAGGCACAAATTCAATCAGATTGTCAGGGTGCTTGCTAAATGAGTTTTCATTCAACCATTTTTGTGGCAAATTGCGTTATATGTTTGACAAAAACACTGTTAGCATTTTGATTCCATAAGTATATAAATAGTGAGCTCCTTCAATGTATAAACCAAATTATATTTCTCTACTCTCTCCATACAGACTTTCTTTCTACCTGGCACACAAAAATTATTTCATAAAGACTCTTGAAGTTAAATGAGCTTTTTCCACCCCCTGCTTTGTGACTCAAGTGTACAATTGAAATTGGGTACCGAAGCAGAGAGTGGCTATAGCCCTTGAGGAACAAGAATTTGAAAGTGAGTTTTCCTCTCAATACAATGTTCCTGATCTGAGTTCCTGGGGATTAAGGGACCATTGCATTTGAATGCTTCAATATACTAAGGAGAGAAAGTAGAGGATTAGTAATAAGAATCTATAGACTCCAGGCTGGGGACCAGAAACAGTAGGCTTGAGAGATGATGTATCCATAACAGATGTTTTTTTTTTTTTTCCTAACAAAATATTTTGATAATAGGGAAACTTCACATAAAAAAAAATCTTGTGTTTCGATTTCTCTTAAATTTTAGTATATTGAGCAACCTTTGGCAATACTCCTTTGGAGCCAATGAAAGGCTACCCTCTTGTTGCAACCTTAGTTTTCTGGCCCAATATGTACCAGTTACCTGTATTGTTTTACTTTGGGCCTTTAGATATTTGGGTTTGTAACCCTCCCACCATTAGAGAGGCCTAAACCTTAAAATTAATCAGAACAAGTTGGATATTTTTTGGCATTTTAAAACAAAGAGCTTGCAGTGAATTAAATTTGTACTTACTTGGAAGCTCCACCAGGAGCTCCATGCCTCTGTTGAGTACAGCCATTCCCAACAGTAAGCTGGAAGATCGCTTAGGAGTGCACAGTAAATGTGTCTCCAGACAGTGAGTCTCGACATGTCTGAAAGACCTGGGGGTTCATCTCCTAATCATTAATAACCGCAAAGGTCTTGTCCATGGTGTCAACTGATATCATCCGGGACATTGGTAAAGCATAATGAGGTGCTGGCTGATACCTCTTTCTGCCATCCTGACCAACAACCAAGACTTTGTCTGCCTTTATATCCCATATTGGGATAATTCTTCAAAATGGCAAAAATTATTTATATACTTATTTTAATTGTGGATTTAACATTCTAACATTGTTTGCGAGTGATCATTAATATCCATAGAATATAGTAATTTATAGTTGTGTTGAGTCTAGTCTTTGGAGACTGGTAGTCAGAACATTATTCACTTCACTACTTAGTGAGCTTGAGAGGCCACACATACCCACATCTCCATGTGGCATTGTTGTCTCATTTTTATTTTTATGCATGCATTTTATGGTGATGTACAGTATATATTGTATAACGCTATAGTTGTCTCAAAATAGGAAAGTGTCATGGGTTGACTCATAGTAACTAAGCAATTTAACTAGGCCCTCAGTTTACCTCAAGTACAGATTTTAAATATTTCTTCCAGATTTGAGAACTATTTCTAGTAATAAATCATATGGCATGTTGGCAGAAACATTTCTCTAGGCTCTATCTGTTTTTAATTTTGGATGTTGTTAGTATATTTATTTCACTCCTTCACAAGCCTGCTTCTCTAAGATCTATGAGGTTAGTAATATTTTTATGCGGAGTCACAATAGTCCTATGTCATTCATCCCAGTAATGTGCATGAGCTGAGAAGTTGGCTTGTCTTACAAATGCTAAGAAAAAATGCATCATGCCAAACTTCTTAACAGTGGCCTCTTCTCAGAAAATAAATCATTCTATGTTTTCTTTACGATTCATTGCCAAGGTTTAAATATTTATAACTTCAGATGAAGCAGGAATTGTGGTTTTGAAGTCCCAAAGCATAAGCTAAAGTCTTAAGCTCTATAATTAATAATAAACTACATGTTTGTACAGATACAACAGGTGTGTGGAAGATCTGTGCTACCTATTTGACAAGGAGAAGTGAAAATGAAATGTTTAACGTGCAGACCTATTTTTCCATTAGCAAACGGGTCTATTTTACCAATTTAATCACACTATGTAGAGATATAGGTGGCAATGATTTGAGGAAAAAAAGTAGAGTCAGGCCAAGAAAAGCAGAGGAGACCAAACGCAAGTGTCAGAACAGAAGTAATTCAATAGCCTGGTAAAAAATCAAGTCCAGAAAGTCACTGACTAAGAGAGCTGAGCGAGACCACAAGTCCAAGGTCCCTGTGGAATAGTTTTCCACCATGGTGTCCGCAGGAATAGATAGAGTAAGGACAAGCAACTCAATAAAAGAACATGTGTACAGCACGGAAGTTGGGACAAAGGGCTTGGAACAATTAGTTTTCCCAAATCAACTGCCTGTTCTCACTCTCTCTGGTTAGTGTCAATTCCAATATCATTTGACAACAGAAATACAGGTGAAGCTAACTGAAAACAACTGGAGGATGGTGTGAGCAGGGGTCAGGGAAAAGCCACTGTTCTCTACGGCACTTTCCTAATAATTCCAAGAAGGAAGCACAGTGTCATTCTTGAATTCCCCCTTTCAGCCAGGTTTACTTCTAGTGTAGGAGGTAACTTGTTTCTTCACTTTATGGCCAATAGCCAAGAACTGTTCTTTTACTTTGAAGAAACATCCATGAGGATGCAGAATGGGAATCGAAGAGCAAATGGAGAGTGGAAAAGATTGTGCAGCCAGAGATCACTCTTCTCCCCTACTTGCCCAGTCCCAAAGTCCCGTCTCATTCCCTCCCTGATCCCAGTCACCAAAGGACTGCCAGCCTCATGTGAAGGCAAACCTTTGGGAAGAATGAGTTCCCATCTCTTTGGTGAAACTCTCATTCTAATCCAATCATCTCTCTTGCTCTCCTCATTCCCTTTCAATGTTTAGCTTTCTTTGCTAGCTCCCTCAAACACCATTCAAGCTTGAAATCATCATTCTTAGATCAGCGTTGATCCTTCAGAAGAATGGTATTAAGAATGATTTTGGCCTCCTCCATTAATTCATCCAGATCTGTCATCTGATATTGCCCCGAGAGACTAGTAGAAGTTAGATGTGCTGATTTTTGACACTGTGTCTGGTCCAAAGCCAGAGTAAATTCCAAAGATTTAAAGCCAATCTTCCCTACTATTTGGGAAGATATCACTGCTTACTTAGGGACTCTTGATACAGTCTGGGAAGTACTGTACTAACCACCACTATCTTTTCAGTAAACAGTTGTTGATTAGTTAACTCCCTCTGGGCTGTAATGAGCTAAATGTAGACCACTGCTGTACATTAGATATATAGTATGAGGCATAAATGTAAGCCACAAGTGTAATTTTCCATTTTCTACCAGCTCCATTTTTAAAAGTAAAAAAAAGGTAAAATTAATTTTAATAACATTTTCATTTAATCTATCTAAAATATTATCATTATAACATATAATCAAAAATTATTAATGAAATAAAATTATTAATAAAATATCTTACATTCTTTTTTGTACTAAGTTTTTGAAATTCATCCTGTGCTTCATATGTACAGCACATATCTTTTTGGACCACTATGTTCCAATTGCTTAATAATCATTTGTAGCTGCTGACTGCTGTGGTGGATTGAATAACTCTAGACTGAAATAGAGGTCTAAATAGGGGTGAGACTTTCTCTTCTTCAGATCTGCTGAAATTCCTTGGAGCCACACAGTTCCTTGAAACAAAATAATTTTCTAAATCCTGTACAATTTTTCTTTATCACTTAAAATATGCACTAAAGATACTTCTGGACACTTTTCCATTGACTGTAATTCTGATTGATTCTAATTTCTTGCTTTTTTGCCAAGTGGGTGGCAATCTTTGCATTTCTACTCTATTCCACCCTTTATCCCTCAACTCTCATCCCTACAAAGAGGTGAATTTTCAACAAATTTAAACAAAGAGCCACATATTTTTACAATGGTCCCAAGATTTGCTCCAGACATCTCATGAGGTCTACCTCAATCTACATAACAGAGGTGAGAAAAGATAAACTGTGTGTGTGTGTGTGTGTGTGTGTGTGTGTGTGTGTGTGTGTGTGTTTTGGTGAATCTTTCCAGTACAGTGGTGGGTTCAGGCTGGTTTTTGGCTTGAACATCAGCTATGCCATTAATTAAGTGGTGGACAATCTGTATCTATTGTCACTTAGGGAAAAAAAATGTTTGCTGAGATTACACAACATGTGTACCGATTTTTCACGAAGCTTTCTGCCTCCATCTTAAGGCTGCTCAGGTTTAAATAATTATTTGTTTTGGCTTCACATCCCTATCCTTATTTGTGTTATAATCCCCTCCATTAACATATAAACTAACCTGTTCTTTGACTTCGGTTTTATTTTATTCTTCACAGATCTTAACTTTAGGATAAACCAATAATTCTCTACACAGTTTTAATGTAAATGAGTATTTGGTATTACCAGATTACTTACTGATGACTAAGTATTGGTTAATTTGCAGAGTTTTGGAAGAAGCATTGTTCCTTCCACCCCCATCCCAAGATATTTTTCTGGACCTCAGTGTGGTCTGGTAGACTTTATGGTAACTGTAGAATAAAGTAATCCCAGCAGGAGCGAACAGAAAGCTGTTGTGCATGCAAACACCCTAGCTTTCTAGCAAACATCATATAAAATAAGAACAAAACAGAGGGGATGAGTGGCACCTGAATTAATATGCTTGTCTTTGAGGAGGAAATGTTTCATGGGTGAAAAAGGTGAAGGGCAATAAGAGGTACAAATTTCCATTTAGAAAATAAACAAATCACAGGATGTAATGCACAACACAAAGAGTGGAGTCAATAATATGGTAATAACTTTGCATGGTGACAGGTGGGTATTAGACTTATCATGATGATCACATCATAAGATATATACATGCTAAATTACTATATTATACTCCTGAAACAAATATAATATTGTATCTCAACTATACTTTAATAAAAAAATTTGCACTTCTGGGTATTTATCCAAAGAAAACCAAAACAATAATTCATAAAGGTCTATGCACTCTGATATTCATGGCAGCGCAATTTGCAATAGTCAAGATATGGAAGCCACCTAAATGCCCATCAACAGACGATTGGATAAAGAAGTTATGGTCCATATATACAATGGAATATTACTCAGCCATTAAAAAAAGGTGAAATCCTACCATTTGCAACAACATGGATGGACCTAGAGTTTATTATGCTGAGTGAAACAAGTCCGACAGAGAAAGATAAGTACCATATGATTTCACTTATATGTGGAATCTAAGGAACAAAAAGAACAAACTAATCAAAAACAGGCTCACAAATATAGAGGACAATCTGGTGACGGACAGAGGGGAGGGTGTTTGGGGGGCTGGGAGAATGGGGTGAAGGGTTAAAGAAGTACAAATTAGCTGTTGATAGATGGTCATGGGGATGGGGAGCGCGGCATAGGGAATGTATTTAGCATTACTATATTGGCTAGGTGGAAAACCAGAGGAGAGAAGGAGCAATTAGGGGGATTATTTTATAAACTATATGAATGTCTAAGCAATGTACTGTATACTTGAAACTAATAAAACAAAATTTAAAAAAATTAAATTTTTTTTTAAAAAAGGGAGAAATACACTCTCCTTATGACCCCAACTGATCAGACAAGACTCAGACAGTCCTCAGGGAGAGCTGCAGGTTTTTTAATCTGGCCACAAGAAAGCAGCCTACAAAGCACTTGGACAAAGGTGGATGTGTACAAGAATGCCCTTCCATGGGACAGAAACAGCAGTAATGGAATCTAAGAAGGACAACGGGTCACACTTTCTAACACTTTGCAGATTCATCTGGAATGAATGCAGGAAGACTTGAAAATCAATTTTTCCAGTTTTATGTAGGAGAGTTAAACTGGCTTTATTTTAGATTAAGAAGGTAGATGTTTGATCAGTTCTTTTTCATTCCAAGATGCAGAGTAATAGCAACACACAGTATGGGCAGAAAAAAAGTCAGTAAGAAATTTATCTGTTAAATTTTATGTAAGATTTCCCCCATTAATGTAACTCCCTCTGCAGAGGATTTGCCCTATTAGTCTTCTTTTCTTTTTTTGTCTAGCCTAATGCCTGGCACCAACTTTGTTTTCAATAAATTTTCTTGATTAATACCCAAATTTAAACATTTTAATCATGCGTACCATGTGAAGAATGTTGAAAGACACACATTCAGTTAATATAGGGCAGGGAAGGCACTGGTTCAGCTAACTTGTTAATAATCAAACAATTGTTAAATTACTGTAATACTTTCAAAGAAGTTGGGAAATGATTGCCCCGCCCCCACGGCTCTAGCCCCTCCCCCTCCACGCAACCTCCCAGGTCTGTTTACTGAAGAATCAAGGCCCTTTGCAGCCAGGGTCTTCACAGCCGTCCCTTACGACTGGGCAGGTTCTGGCTGGCAGTGCCTGGACCGAAATATTTTGAATATAACACTCAAGTGTGTATAGAAGAAAATCCTTTGGAAAAACATATGATATTAAGTGTCTTAAGATATTTTATTCTCAGTGAAAAACACTCCTGAAAGGACTTTTAAGGGGTTTTCTTCGTTGTTGTTGTTTTCATAAAAGTCTGGAGAGTACACTGTGAAAGAAACTAGCCGAAAATAGAAACACTTTTGTGAAAATAAATTCCATTCGGATTTAGTATGCGCTCTTTAAAACCTCATTTATCTTTCTTACAATTTGTTTTGTTGTGTCGTTAAAAGGTTTTCTGCACGAATGTGGTATTGCAATAATAGTATGTTTTAAATAGTATGAGAAAAACAAACTAGCAGAGTTCATCAGGGGTGGAGAATATTTACAGATCCTCAATTAAATTTGCAGTGGTTGGTCACATGGAGACAAAAACATGAAAGACTACCTAAGGAAAATATTTGAGACACTAACAGAAAAATTCAAGCTGTTAATCATGGACACTTCAGATGCATTTTGTACATGTAACTTTTTATACTACATTGTGTTATTATTTACCTTGCAATTCAAATCTTACTTTCCATTTTGTGTTTGTGGAAGAGAAAAACAGACAAATTATGAACAAGATTAATAAGTCAACAAAAGAAGAAAGATATTTAAAGAATTCTTGTAATGTGATTATGTGTACTTAAGCTGTCTCTGAAGTTTTGATATAACTAAGGGAATAATTGTTTTAAAATTTTATTTTATACTATTGGTGAGAACCAATTTTATTGCTGAGTATTCCTTTTATAGAATGAAACTTCACTACATGACAGAAGATTGAATTTTATTAGGCAACTAAAAATGTAAAAAAAGCCCCAACATAAGGTAATTTTTAGAGAATTGGGTGATAGAGGGCTTGTGAAGGTTTCATTAGCAACTATCAGTTGAACTCAATAAATAATTTTAGTTAAGAGTGGGAGAAAACTAGTCTGTTTTATCAGTCAAAATGCTTTCAGTAATAGTGTTAAGGTACAAACAAATATATACATACAAAACTACTTTGTCTTGGGATAAGTCAAGACTTAGTACTACCAGTCTCATGAATTTCAATCCTTCAAAATTAGTTTATAAGAAGATGAAAATAAATAAAGGAATAGCACTCCCAGTAAAAGCATGGGACCGTGTGGGGTCCTTACCCTGAGGATTAAAGAAGCAGGTGTTGGGAAAATCAGACTTTTTTTGTTTGTGGGCCTAGTTTGCTCAGATTCAGAATGTACTTTGTTAAGTGTTTTCTCCATTTGTTACACTCTTTCAAAATCTTGTTCTTTCCCTTTCTCTTCAAAATCTTTCTTAGAGTCTCCCCTAAAACTTTTTTCTATTAATAATCAGCATTAGTGATGCAATAGATTCTTTTTTAAAAATTTAAAAAATTTTTAATTAAAAATTATTGGGGTGACATTAATAAAATCAAATAGGTTTCAATTGTATCATTCAACAGTAAGTCATACATATATTTCATTGTGTGTTCACCACCCAGAATTAGGTTTCCTTTCGTCATCAAATATTTGTCACCTTTCACCCAGCTCTACTTCTCCCCTCCTCTCCTTTCCTCTAATAACCACTAATTCACTGTCTGTGTCCACGAGTCTCTGCAATAGAGTTTTTACAACATAAAATTTGTTAAATGTGCTAAATAAATTCCAGTATTAAGATAGTGTAACTATATTTTATTTTTACTCCCTATTTTTCACCTTATGAAGAGCACATCATCTGAGAAAGATATTCAGAAGTAACAAATTTACAGAACAAGCTTCCATGTGAAAGATGAAGATGTATGCTAGTCAATCTATTTATTCTCTTTATTTCAGAACCACTGTGTAGTAGACTATAAAATAATTTAAAATTAGTCTTTAAGAATAATAGTAGAACGAGGGGCTTTAATTAGTTGGAATTAGAAGTAATTTTTGAAATCACCTAATCTGTGCTCTTTATTTCATAAATGAGGAAACTGAGGCCCGGAGAGGATCAATGACTTTTACAAGATCAGGCAGCTAGTTAATTCCAAAACAAAAATGTCTACCGAGGATTCCTGTTTTCCCATTCCAGCCCTGTGCATGTCACATCATGCTACCTCTCTTATATCAGCAAAAGTACAAGTATCATTGTAGAATAACATGTGGTTTTAAAAGCCACTACCTGGTCTGCACATACATTCTTAAATAAGAGTACGTCTTAGAACACAGCCATTAAATAACGTGTAGTTTTTTCAGTTAGCTCAATTTTTTTCTCTAGGTAGTCTCTATGTCCTCGGAAAAACATAAATATTTTTGATGAAAACCTTAAACTTTAAAGAAAAGTACTTGATGGTTAGCATTAGAGAAATTTAAAAAGGAAAGCAAACTTTTGCCAATAACTAAGGCACCATATCATAGCAAACTCTTGGAAGAACAGACTACGCAGTACCAGCCACACTCAGACTTGTCAGAGTATGTACGTAGCGATTTCTCTGCACCCATAAGGGCAGTAGAAGGTTGATTCTTTTTCTTCTGGTGCAACACATCGATAGAGTGGTGTAAATATTGGATTGGACGTAAGAGACCATCTTAAAGTGGATCATGTGTGACCTTGTGCGTTGTTCCCACAGTCAAATGGATACCTCCTTCCTCTCCTCCAGCCTCCAGGCCAGACTCCTCTAAAATCCCATATGTTATTGCTTTGCAAAAATCAAATCTTATATAGTCGTCCTTGAATATGACCATAATATACACTTTGTTTTCCAGATGGAGAAAGTCTTTGTCATAAAAATCAATAACTTTAAAATATATATATGTTAGTTAACAGCAACTTGGAAATGATTCAGAGGAAAAATGAAGCTATTTTCACCCTTAGTAAATCCAAGTGAATCATAAAACTTTCAGTGGTGTTTGGATCAAAATATAGACTGCTTTCTCTTCAGTTATTTGAAGTTACATAGGAATGTAAGATCATCTTACTACATGAAAGTTCTTAAAATCTTTTATATTTTTGTTATGCATTGCCTTGAGTTTAAATTTCTATATAGAACTAAAATGTCAAGGTATAATTTTTAATCTAATTACACATTCAGAAAAACATTTCTCTCCAAATATCAAGTGTGTTAATTTTAGATATCTCAAGTTTGAAATATTGTAAGGCATTTTGTTTTTCTATTTAACTCTCATGCAAAAGTAACTTATATTTAAATTAAAAATATTTTTATATTTCAGGCCACAATTTTGGCTTCTTAAAATATAAAAACAATTTTTGAAAACTAATAGAAAAATTTCTGGGAAATAATTTCAGTGGAAGTTAAAATATACTAAAATATATATTTAAGTATATAGAAAAGGAGATTTCACTGACTGGGTTAAATTGAGAACTGCCTTTAAAATACATATTTTAGTACATAAAATATATTTCAGGAGGTTATTAAGTTTGAGTACATGTTTACAATAACATTGCTTTACAAGTGAAATAATTAATTGTATCATTCCTGAAGCTGAGCAAAATACTAAAACAGTAAAGAAACGATAATGAAATAACATGTAGGTGGTGGCTGATTTATGTCTTTCCCAGTTTTTTTAGTTATTTCAGATGACCTGAAGTTTAATAATTTAGGTTAAAAGCAGCAGTCAAACTTTTTTCTATGTATCCAATTTCTTTCTGACCATGCCTCTTCCCTGTGTTCTCTTAGATATGAGCTAAAAGACAAACGAGTGGAGAAACTATGAGTCTCCACCCAGCAAAAGGGAAAATGCTCTTAGAAATCATTTGCTTTGGGTAAAATGATTTATTTGCAAAGCTCATGGTGATATTGTCAGGATTTATTTCAAGAAAAGAGCAAGAAGCAAAGAGGCAAAGAAGCGAAGAGGGCAGCGGCCACTCTGACATCCTCCTTCCTTATGGAATTTTCTCATCAGCAGTGAAGGGGCCAGGAAAAATCTGTCTTCTTTTGCTTTCCTTTGTATCAATTTCCTCTTGTGAAATAGGAAGTCTAAACAAAGGAATCTGGCTTCTGAAAGCATCTCTCTCTCTCTCTCTCTCTCTCTCTCTCTCTCTGTCTCTCTGTCTCTCTCTCTCTCTCTTTATCTCTCTCTCTTTCTCTCTCCACCATCACCATCTATCTGTCTGTCTACATGACTATAACTATACACATAATATATACACATGCACATCCCAGTTTTAGGTGTAATTAAATGTATTCTTTGAACAATAAAATCTACTGTAGAGAGATTCTAGAAGCTGCCAATTTTCCTGAGATTACCAAGCCCATTTCAATCAACAGAATGATTGAACATTATTGTTATGAATGCGTAGGCTCAGGATCAGTGATTCACCTATATACCTCCAAGACCAAAAATGAAAAGCCTTCCAACTTCAGGCTTATGTTGGCCCAAGGCTGATTGAGAAAGCAACATAAAATAGAGGGTGATTAATGG
>CM053512.1:42371213-42413830 GCA_028627145.1 Eidolon dupreanum | reverse complement strand
ACATTATGCTAAGTGAAATAAGCTATCTGTAGAAAGACGTGATCTCACTTCATTTTTACACCTATATGAAGTATTTAAATTAGTTAAACTCACAGAAGTATAAACTACAATAGTGATTGTAAAGGGCTTTGGGTGGGAGAAATGAGGAGTTGCTCTTCAATGGGCGTAAAGTTTCAGTTAGGCTAGATGAATAAATTTTGGAGACTTGCTATATAACATAGTGCCTAGAGTTATTAATGCAGTATAGTGCACTTAAAATTTGTTAAGATGGTAGAACTCAGGTGTTCTTACCACCAGAGGTAAGATCAAACAAAAACAAAATAAGAGGACACAAGGAAACTTTGGGGGGGTGTTAAATATGTCTATTCCTTTTATTGTGGTGATGGTATCATAGGTATTTGCAATTGGCCAAACCCATTGTGCACATTAAATATATGCAGTTCTTTGTATATCAGTGATACCTCAGTAAAGATGTTTAAAAAAGAAATTCTGTCTAAAATAATGAAATACTTTACTATGGAAGTGTATATAAAAGTAGTAGTGATGTTCCTTTAAATTTAATGCTGACCACAATGCTTTGTAATTTTCCTTTTAAAAACTGGTTTTTCCCAGCATGACACCCTGTGCTGGCATCAGTAACAGACACTTAAAAACACTCATGCCAAGGAGTTAACAGGAAATATCTTGGCAAATTCAGAGTCAAAAGGAAAGCACAAAATTGTCAGAACACATATCGTGTTTCTCAGAATTATCTGTATCATGTTGGAAGTTTTTATACGGAAGTATGTGTTGACACAAATGATTAAGGCCAGGATTCCTACAATTGACAGGAAAATGACCTATAAATAATGACCTGTGATGGACTTGTCATACAGTCATTAAGTGAAATATTCTAGTACCAGTTTCCTCCCTTTGGTACCCCAGTTTCCGGCTTCTGTGAAGTACTTTTCCTTTGTAAAGATCACTCATTTTTATCTGAGATCATCAAGTTTTCTTTAGGCTTTATCAAATGATAATTTCGTTCTCTCTCTTAGTAGATAACAATATCAAATAGAATTGCACAAGCCTTTTGGAACACATTTTGCTTGCACAGAAATTTTTTTCTGGGGAGCTTCTTATTTCTCCTTCTACAAAAAAAAGCAAAGTAAAATAATTGAAATGTTGAAAGTTTAGAATTTCTTAGGTTTAAAATAAGAGTTAATTTCTATAAATTATTAAGCAGCCAGTTTGTCAATTATTTTAGGTAACACAGAATCTATATATTCTATGAAATTAATAAAGTTCAATGTAATTCCTTGGGAAATGGCATTCAGAAACATGCAAATGGAATTTTAAGTATTAAAATTCCATTATTTTACCACATTTTTTGAGAAAAAATGTAAATTTCTGGATAAAATATTTTATTAACTAAACACTAGATCAAAGTTTTTCGACCTGAGGAATATAATTCTCAAGGTTAACAGAACAGTAATAGTGGGGACAGTGAATTAAATTGTAGGGTTTTTTTTTTTTCAGTTTTAGGGGCTCCAGCAGGGTTCCCTTCTCCTTTGTCATGTCTCCATCCATCTCAATCCAAAAAACATGTTTTTCTTCCTTCCTTTCTTTCGTGTTGATAGTTGAGGGATAACAGTGGAAAAACAACACGTAATAAGCACTATCTTTTAAACCCACAAGCAAAGATATGTGTATTTAGGCACTTATAGGCAAAGAAAAGTGGAGAATTTGTCATAATAGTGTATTAAATCAATGTATGATGTGATAAAAGCTAATATGTAATGAACACTGACTGAGAAAAGCTTACAGAAATTACCGTCACCAAACAGAGATGAGGGCTTCGTTACCAAACAGAGAATCAACACCTTCTAGATTCCGTATTTACCGATTCACTATGTTGCTCATTCTAAATGGTAATATTGGGATAACTTATTTTTTAGGACACAAAATGACCACTTTTAAGACCCCGATGTAAATATCACATTAAATAATATCTAAGAAAGAAATAACATGTTGGTTTTGTACCAGTGTTTAGAGGTTCAGAGACAAAAGTCACCTTAGAGTCATTTCATTTAAACCTCTCATTCTATACATAGTGAAAGTAGATTTGAGAGCGTTTATGGCAAATGTGGCTTCTCTGTGTCCACGTGGCCAAAAACAAAACTGGTCTGTAAATGAGTTAGCTTCTGATACAACATGATGTATGTCCTGTAAGGCAATTCAAATTATGGGGCTAGGATCAGTATTCCCCTAGATTTGGTTATTTCTATTCTCTCTCTGCCATCTTACTATACTCTCTTTGGATTATACATGTATTAATTAACATTGCCATGAGGCTCGCTCTAGGGCCTTGAGATATGAAAAGAAGAATAAGGCATAACTTCACCCTTAAAAAAAAAAACCCTCAAAAACATGATGGAGAGACAGGACATGAATACTGGGGGGTGGGGAGGCACAGGGGGAAGGAGAAATGCACTACTAGGTGGTGAAATCCAGTCCTTCCATCTGAATCCTAACTGGTGTCTCTTCCTCCAATATCATTAACCCTTGAACTATTCTCATCAAGGCTACATGGAAATCTTTGTAGGGCATCTCTCTGTACTATACTCTTTCCTTACTTGAAATCATCAGAGGGTGTTCCTCCATAAAGACTCTAGACCCTGCTTAGTCAGGTAAGCAGCACTAAACCCTGTATGAAGCCTCCTTCCACCTATCCTCCAAATTAATTTTCCAGCCTTAGGTGTCATTGTTCAGCGAAAATGGAACTGATCTCCAGCTAAGCTGCATGGCCCACCATTGCCTGAAAACACCCATTTTTAAAAATTTGCCTTGGTCCTATTTATGCCATGCTGTATGTTGGAAAACCTTTCTTCACCCTGTCTATCAAAATTCTGCCACTGTCCACAGCCCAGGTTGCATGCTGCCCTTCTTCATAAAGCTTTTCTTGCTCAGTCAGGAGTGATCTTCCGATGCCTAGAACATCTTTGGAAATACGGTTATATTGTTCTTGAGTCACTTAACATATTTGCCCTTGAACTAGACTTTTATTTCTCTTAATATAGTATATGCTCACTGAGAACTGGAAATATCAACCTCTGATTCACCTATATTATTTAGACATATATCTTATAGAGCTTTTATTATAGAAAATCTCAGAAACTAATTTAAAAAAACACCAGTTAAAAAGGAATTTAACATTTATCTGGCCCAACTTTTTACTCAGTAAAGGAGAAGCAAAAGTAAAATTGGTTTCATTTTTGAACAATCATAATCAAAAGCAAATCTTTGCAGCATTAGGGCAAGCAAAGATTTCTTTGCACAAAAGCATGAACCATATAATTTTTTAAAAAATTTTGACTTAATTAAAAATAAAAACATCTGCTGCTCTGCAAAAGACACTACTAAAAAAATGAAAAGTCAAGCCACAGGCTGAAAGACATATTCACAACACATATATCTGATAAGGGACCTAAATCCAAAATATACTAAGAACTCGCACAATTCAACAATAAGACGAGCCAGAAAGGGAATGGGTATACTTGAACAAACACCTCAAAAAAAGCTCAAAAACAGATGTTGAACTTCGTTAGTCATAAGGAAAATGCAAATTGAAACCACCATAAGACACAACTACATACCCATTAGACTAACTAAAATTATTTAAAAACAAATAAAACAAAACCAACACGATACCATCTGTGTTGAGTATATGTAGCAATTGAAACTCTTGTATATTGTTAGTGGGGGTGTAAAATGGCAAACTATTTTGGAAAACAGTTTGTCAACTTATAGTTAAATATGCACTTTTTGTATGGGCTCATTTATGTCATTCGTCAGTATTTACCCAAAAAAAATAAAAATATGTGCCCACAAAAAGACTTGTACATGAGTGTTTATAGCAAATTTACTCATAATTGCCCCAATATCAAAACAACTCAGATGCCCATAAACAGATAAAGAGATGAATAAATCATGAAATATTCATACAATGAAATACTATTGAACAATAAAGAAACAAATTACTGATGCAAGAGAGATGGTGGATGAATCCTCAAATCATCAACCTGAGTGAAGGAAGCCAGACAGGAAAGACTCCATTTTACAGTAGCAGAAGTCATTTCCATGCTGATGGTAAAAAAGCAATTAACTGTAAAAGTGCTTAAAGAAAACTTTTGGGTGTGTTGGAAATGCCCTATATCTTGATTATTGAACTCTTAAGACTACACAGTCTGAAAGAAAAAAGACCATATTCACCTTTGCAAAGGGTGGATGCCCTTCCTTTGGAAGTCTAGTTATTAATACATTAAAAAATTAATTATAAAACATGTTGCATTATTTCAAGTTAATTTTAAATATATTGAATTAGTGAAACTTTACTCTAAACTTGGGTAGCTTTTGTATTATTGCAACAGAGCTGATTATGAAAGAGAAATGTGCAATTTTAAAGTTCAGTTCCTTTTCTAAGACTCTTAGGTCAGATGTATTTTGGTATTCAGACTGTTTGGATTTTAAAATAGTAATGTGGTACATATACCATCTATTACACAGCAGATAAAGATTCTTTTCATGAACATATTAATATTTTTATAGGATAACACATGAAAATGTATACAAAGTAAGTTAAAGACATATATAACCTCATATCATTTTAGGGCATGTTTTTAAGCCAAATAAGATCTAGTACCATACTTACCCCAACCTTTTAGTTTCTAAATGTTTTTGGATTTCAGAATTACAGTTTAGGTATTATAGACCTGTAGTTCAATTTACCAATAATTATTAACATAGCTCAACAAACAACATGCCCTCTGTGTTTCCAGGTTGTATAAGCAGTTGTGATGAACTAGTACTTTTGTCAGGTATGGGAAGCTTAGCCAACATTAAATTCATGGCCCTGTTCTTTGAGTGAGGAAGTATAATTCTAGCCAAAGATAAAATTTCTGGTTTTAGTGGACATACTATGAGGATGAAGTAACATTTTTTACTTGAATGAAACCTCCTCCTAACTATTTTCATTTTAAAATGTAACTGTACCACAAAACTGTGAGAATGAAGAATCTTTATAGAGGAAATATAGTTTCCCCACTAAAATGAACAAGCAAAAACTCAACATGGAATTGAAGACATAAAATATTCAATTTTTCCATAGAATCATTACTTCATTCTCATTCAACTCGGTCTGATTTCTTCTATGTTCTGGCCCATACTGTGTGTGTGTGTGTGTGTGTGTGTGTGTGTGTGTGTGTGTGTGTGTTCACATTTGCCTCCATTTCTAAAGAAACACTAGTAAATATGGTATGGTATGGAGGGAATGTGATATGGTGCAAAGAGTATGGAGATGGGAAATAATAAACATTGTCTTACTTACATTCTCACTCCTTTCTTGAGAATCTTGTGGCTACAGATAATTTAGCTTTTCTGAAACTAAGTTTTATCATGTGTAATTTGAGAGCTGTAAATAAAACTTTTCTGGATTGTTTTTAAGATAACATGAGATATTGTCAATCATTCAACACAGGGCAAGCAATCAATAAGTGGTAATCATAATTATGTTTATAATAGTATTGTTAAAACCTTAATAGAGAAATCTATGACTGCAAAGGGAAGTTTAATTAGAAATTGGCTTAAAAATCTCACCTTGTGAAAATGTTGTTCTGCTTCTCCCTACAAGACTATTAACAGATTTTTACCACTGGAATTTCACAAATGCTATATTTGACAATGTTTGATCACATCGTCTACTCTTTTACCTCCCCTACAAAGCCTGTGGTCAGAAATTACAATCCAACTAGTGTAAAAAAGTTTCTGAATTCTAGAATAGGAGAAAACATTTTCACTCAACAGGAAAGATGTAAATTGCAATCCGGGAGCATGAAAAAGTTAAGGTTCTGTCACAGGGATGGTCACAGGGATGGGGAGCATGGCATAGGGAATGCAGTCAGCAGTAATGTACTGGCTAGGTGGAGAGCTGGAGGAGAGAAAGAGCCATCGGGGGATCATTTTATAAACTATATAAGTGTCTAACCAAAGTAGTGTAAACTTGAAACTAAAAATAAAATTAAAAAAAAAAGAGTGAAAAAAACGTTTCTGGTTGAATTTTGACATAGTGAATGAAATTTAACTCCATTTAAGAAAGTTTGGCCTCATCATCTGATGATGCAAATGAGGGAGGGTGTTGTATTGTAAAATGTCAGCCACAAACAATCAGATTCCATTAAGCCATTTATTCTTGAAACATCCTTTCAGATTGATTACTTAAGTAACAAATGCCTTTAAGCAATTGACTTATTCCTCTTTTATTTATTTATTTTTCACTACTGAATTCTTATGGGAAATCCTATCTAGGTCATCATAACACAATTGAAAACAACTGATAATGAAAAGAATGCTAATTGGTTTCCTCTCTCTCTTATCACTGATCCATACACAAACTAATGTTTCCACATTCTTCCTCTTGTTTGTAGCCAATCTCTCCAAGTATCTAAACTTTAGAATTTTTTTGTACGTAATCATGAACTAACAAAGCTATGCACTGCATTGATAAGGTATATTGAGTAGTAGACAGTGTAATGAATTTGTTTAAAGTCCTTGGGTCAAATATTTATTGAACAAGTACTAAGCCAAGTTCTAAGGATAAAAACGCAAGACATTTTGCCATTTGGGAACCCAGAATTTAGTAGAGGAGATTTGTCAATAAACAAATGCAACACAGAGCAATACATGCAATAACAGATTGTAGCCAAAGTAATAAACACTTAGACAAATAATAAACATGCTAGGCCAGCACATCGGAATCATTACACCACTCAAAGCCTTGTGTTCTGTTCTGAGACTTGTGTGGCCAAGCCAACATCAATTCTAGTTGGGTTAGCCAAGCCCTACCTATTAGTCCCTCAATTTCATCTCCTTCAAAGAGTGTCAGGATAAACCCATAGATCTCCTAGGCTTTTAATACCTGTTTAATTCAGCCAATATCCAAAGTCTCAGTGATTTTTTTTTTAAACTAGTGTAATTTATTGAAAAAAAAAAATCCATTTTCTACTGCATCATGCAGTTTACCTTCCTGAGACAACTTTCCCATTCCCTCCTTCTCTTTTCTCCCACCTCATACAACAGAGTCCCCTAAAATGTCTATTCTATAATATAAAAATTCCTCTATACCATCAACTGCTATTCAGAACATTTCTTTCACCTCTGCCACAAATGGGCCCTGACTCTTGAGAACCCAGTTTCACTTGTAGGTCTCAAGAAGTAGCTTTTATTTTTCTATCACCTCTACATATTCATCATTAAACAGTAAGTTTAGCAGATTTCAGACATTTGCTTTCCCACAGTTCAGTGAGCACTCCCACTGCTGTGAGGCTGGACCCTCAGTCAAATAGCTCCTCCCATCTCTTACAGGTAACCCCGACCAAGCACTCAATAGCTCCACCTCATTTACTCCCTCACCGAACACCTTGACACCTAAGTCACAGTCTCCTCTTCACCCCAGATTCCTGCTATTACCCAACAAGATTACCACCTATGACAACCTATTCGGGACTCCAACCATTTACTCGTTTCTAACGTTCTCCTTTACTTCTCTCTGACGTGCATTCTTAAGGCCATAATCTGGACCTGACCATAACCTGAAGTTAGTAACATTCAAATCATCTGTCCATAATAAGTTTAATCTTTCAGCTAATTCTATGATGACCATTCTTTGACCTTTTCAGGATTTTTGATCCTTTACCTTCCACACTGTACCCTTACTGTAACCCTAACCTTAACTCTAACCATAGCCATGACTATAACAATAACCACAATCCTTCTTATCTTTATTTCCATCCTGATCAGCTTAGATTCTATGGTCCATTATTTTCATTATCCCTTTTTTTCCTTTTAAACTCAATTTCTTCTGTTTTTGTTGTTGTTGTTGTTGCTGTTGTTTTTCATTGTATTAATTTAACGAAAACTAAATTCTAAAAGAATCCATTTGTGTGTGTGTGTGTGTGTGTGTGTGTGTGTGTCTTGGGCAGTGAATTATACTGGAGGCAATAACAAAAAGAACAAAGTAACACCATAAATCTATCTTCAACAATTTCATCTAGGTCATTAACAAACCTCTCATCTCGCTGGCCTCAATTATTCACACATTCCATACTTTTCTCAGCCTCTATTCACACCATATCAGACCCATCATTTTTCAGGCACAGGTGAATTTACTTCCTAAAAAAGAAAAAATAGAAGCTATCAGATGGGCACGCCCTTACTTCTTAATGACTTAACCTATAAACCCAATTCATTTTCACCCATCCTATTCCCTTTCCTTCTGGTGGAAGAAACATTGTCCCTTTCCCTGTTTAAGGCCAGTCCTTCCACCAGGGCCCTAGAATCCATTCTCTCACCCTCTTACAAAGCATGCACTCTTATCCCATCACTCTTCTATGTAATCGACCTCATTTTTTTCACAAACGAATCCTTCCCATAAGCATTTAAAGAGTTCTTTTCATCTTAAACACAATACGAAAAGCATAAATAAAAACAAAACTTTCCTTGATATTAGTTTTGCTTTTGTCCTCTTATCTCTCTTCCTCTCCTGATCTTGACAGTTAAATTTCTGGACCAAGTCGAGAACCATCGCTGTATTCTCTTCTTGACTCCCCGCTCTCTCCTCGACATTCTCTGATAGGCCTTATGTACTGCTGCTCCCCTGAAACAGCTCTCGCCCCCATCAGCACTGACCTCATACCGCTAAATCTATAAACCGATTTCTTGTTCCTTGGTGTACTTTTCTCTGAGAAGTGCTGCCCACTTTGGGTTGGAAGTTAGTATAAAGCAGCTGTTAAAACTGTGGCTTCTGGAGTCAGACAGCCTGGGATAGATTCCTGGATCTGCCAATTACTAACTGCGACTTAAAGCAATTAGTTAAAAAACAAAACAAAACTAGAAATCTCTTTGTGCCTCAGTTTCCTTCCCTGTAAAACAGAGTACTTACTTCATAGGAATGTTATAAGAATGAAGTTAATGAATATTTGTAAAGTTCTTACAACACAGCCTGGCACCTAGGAAGTTCTCAAGAAATGTTACTATTAATTCTTTTGAACACTGTTTCCTTCTTGAATAACTCAAGGTCATGCTCTTGAGCTTTTATCAGCCAGAGTCACTGCAAGATGTAGTTGCACAATCTTGGATGCCATACCTATTATACTTCAGGTCACTGAGGTATACATTTTCATTGTGTTAGGCCACTAAGATTAGAGTTAATCTGTCACAACAGCGAGCATTACCTTAACAAAGAGAACCACTGTGGAACCACGTCCGTAGAAAACATATAGCCATGCCAGTTGGTCTCACTTTTAAATTCATAATCCTTAATCTTAATTGTCACCTAACAACACTAAATTTCCCTGCTCTATTCAGTCTCCTACTCTCCTAGATAATAATTCATATTTTTCCTCTTTCCTCAAAACTCAACACCTGGTCTCTCTACGAATCCCATTATCAAAACCTTTAAAATGTATCTAGTATTTAACCACTCTTTCAGCCTCAGGTCCAAACTCTTTTCATCTATTTCTATTGAAATAGTCTCCTAACTTGTCTCTGCTTTCAGTCTTTTCCAACACTGCGGCCAAGGTGATCTCATTGAAATGAAAGACAGGTCTCAAAACCCTCCCATGGCTCTGTATCAGTTAGAGTGTAGTCAAGAAAATAGAAACAACACTAGTTATTTCAAGCGGAGGGCACTCTTACACAAGTGTTGGATGACTTGAAGAGGAAAAGCATAAAATGGAGATTAATAACTGTGGGTAACAACTGCCACCACTGGATGAGGGGACAAAGGAAAGAGGTGGGGATGCCAGAAGCTAGGAGCTTGGAAGAAGGAGGGCTGGTTCTTAATCTTCTAAGGGAGGAGCCACAGACAGCGTGCTCCTGATTCCCCTGAGAGTGTCCCAGGAATGAGCTGGAAATGTCATAAAACACTGGAGGCTGGATCCAAACGCCGTTGCTGGGCAACGCTGGCCATGGCAAGGAAACCAAGAAAGAAGTCCCTTCCTCTACCTTCTCTCTAGGTATCCTGTAGGTAGAGACTAAAAGGAAGCCAGCTGGCAAATTCAGTGCGAAATGTAATGTGCAAAGTCTCAGCCCCAGTCTCAGCATCATAAAGCCACCCACTTTGGCTACTCAGCACTCATAAAAACTCCTCTCCACAGATTGCAACTTTCATACAGCAACAATAACAGCCCTTGCTTCCACCCAGCAGGGTCTAACACTCTTTTATACAAATGAAGTCACTCTCACATTTTTTCCCATAAAGAGGAGACTCAAAGTCCTAACACTTATGATATCCCAGCTCTGGGGGATATTAAATCTTTTTGTTCAGTCACAATCTCACTATCCTCACATAAAGTAACAAGGGTAAGATAAAGGATGAAAAAAAATTAGTCATTCCTCTAATGGGCTCAGATGGACTCACTCATCTGTCTGTGGTCAGCTGCTGGGATGGCTGTGCTAGGCTTTGGACTCCTTGTGTGTCTGGGGTCTTGGCTGTAATGGTTTGTCTCTGTTCCATGTGGTTTTTCATCTTCCAGATGGCAAGAACAAGTAGTTGCAGAGCTCAAAAAAAAAAAAAAAAAAAAAAAAAGAGAGAGAGAGAGAGAGAGAGAGAGAGAGAGCGCAGAAGGATTCAAGGTCTCTTAAGACCCAGGCTTAGAATTCACACAATCATTTCTGCTATATTCTATTGATTAAAGCAAGTCACAAGGGCAGCCCGTTTCAAGATGTGGAAGAAGAGATTCTACCTCTTGAAAGGAGGAGTTGTAAAATTTGCTATTTTGCAATATGCTACATAAGCAAGGAAAAAAAATACATAGCTCTTTTTTTCCTCACTGCATTTTCCTCCTCAACTGGCCCACTGTGAGATGGATCCCCCCCACCCCTTCCCCCATGCATAGGCACCCATGTTTACCAGAGATCCAAAATAATTTTTGAGTTTCTGGGATCAGCATCAACTTAAGTTTAGTGCACAGTCACCTATTAAATGTGTGTGAGCATGTTTTGAGACGGCTTAGAAAAGTTTTAGTGTATATACTAGTGGCAATATCTCAGAGTCCTTTCTCAAAGGTATCTAGCTTCTCAATGAAAAAAATTTCAGGTCAGTGAATTAGCTTAGGTTTGGGAAGTGGGTGAGAGACTGTGAATACTCAAGCCAGATTTTTGTCCGTCAGACCTAGAGCTTTCCTATTACACCGACTAAGTAACACTTCGGGAATTGACACCTTCTGTTACAATTCCATATCTAAACCAAATACCTAAATGTTGAGTTTAATTTTCAACCATGTCTGCCGTGCAATATAAAAATTAAAGTAAATACATTTATATGAAAAAAAAGAGAGATTTTTTTAGGATCACGAGAAAAGCTTGGGACAGTCCAACTCCTGAGCACATAATTTTCCTTTTGTATAGTCCTCAGTGTAATCAGATATAGCCATTCCACCCCATAGTCACCCCATTATCGTTACCACCATATCAGTTAACTGCAGCATCCATTTTGTCCCCAAACATATATATTTTTTTCTCAACAAGCACTTTATCTCAAGCAACTGCAGGTGGTAATTTAATTAAATAGTGCATGCCATGGTAATATTGGTAGCCCATTTTCTATTGACAAAGAACTTAGCATTAATTAAATTCAAGGTCAAGGATATATCTGAGGGTTTTCTGGGATTAGATCACTTTTGGTACCTGACACTATAATCATCAAGAAAACAGAAACCACATGAAGCATTTTGGACAGAGGTTTAATTTAAACAGAGAATTGGTAACACAGGTGTTTGGAAGTGAAGCAACGAAAAGGGATCATTACAGTAATCCAGAAATAAATAACTCAGAAGGGAACACCCGTCCATAGGTCTTAGAGAGTGAGAGTAGGTGAGAAGATGGCCAGGACCTAGAAGGTTAAAGGAGGAGCCCCATGCATTGGCTCTCAGACCTTGAAGAAGGGGATCCCAAATTACTCCTTCTGGAACCTTTGAGGAAGTGCCACAGGGCTGGTCCTGGAAGTGCTCAAAGAAAGTGAAGGTTGAAGCTATCATCCACTGCTGACCAATACAGAGAGAAACAGGAAAAACAGAAGGGTGTGTCTCTTTTCTCCCCTTGCCGTCCAATCTTCTTCTATTGCCTTCTATTTCCAGATCTAACAGGAAGCCATTTAACTAACTGAAACATGTAATTTACAGAGTCCCAGCCAGCATCATACAGAAGAGTATCAGAGGATGCACTTAGAATCAAGAGGAAATAGATAAATAGCTGACGCAGGCTTCCCATCTCAGCCAGAGTAAATGCTAAAGTCCTACAATGATCTACAGATTCTGCACAGCCTACTACCCTGTTACCTTCTCACATCTCTTGCTCCTCTCCTCCTCCTCCTGCCCTTACCATACAGACTCGCCGCTCATTCTTGATCACACTAGGCATGTTCTCATCTCACAGCCTTTACTTTACTGCTCACTCAGCCTCAAATGCTCTCCCTGAGACTGTCATGGCTAAATCCTTTCTTTATTTCCGTCTACTCAGAAGTTACTTTTTCATGGAGGTCTTCTCCGGATGTTCCACCTAAAATTTCAAATCATGCTGGCATTTCAAATTTCTCCTCTTTGAGTTTTTTTTTACCTATGTATTTACCATTCTGTAAAACACTATGTATTTTTCATATTTATCTTGTATATCTTTTCCGGTAGAATTTTAGTTCCAAAAGGCAGAGTTTTGTTTGTTTTTCTCATGGCTGAATCCCCAGTGAAAGAACAGTGCCTAGGACATATGTGATATTCAATAAATATTTTTTCGAATTAATGGATATCCACTGATATAATTCTAGTCTTAGTCAACTCTCACCTGGTAACATCCAATAATCTCTTCCATTCTTACCTCTGTCAATCCATTTTGAATACTGCTGCTATTTTTATTTTCAAAAATTAATTACGTATTAGGCTACCTTATAAGCAGCTGGAGAATAAGTCCTCTATTATTTATAATTATATCATTGCCTTTTTTTTTTCCCAATCATGGCCCTATGACTAAAACTGACTTACTTAGGTAAACTTTACTCATTCAGAGTTCCTTTAGTCATTTATATAATGAAGATTTCTACATACAGCAGATTTATCAAGTTATTTCACCTGACTTGAGGTTCTAATTATCTTTTTTATAAATCTTTGTGAAGTATCTTACTACTTAATTTTGCTTTTCACACCGTAGAAACCAAAAGGACTATTCTTAATACAGTCTTAGTTATGTAGAAACAGGAGGGGAAGATATGTAAGATACGCCTAACACAAAAGTTATGGTCTTGAAATGTTGCCTATGGACTGGCATCTATGCCAAGTTCTAGGTTTTTATTTCAAAAATGTTTATAAGAAATTGAATATTTACTTCTTTGGCAAATTCCTTACGAATGAGACATCATAAAATCTCACCTAAGATAAGTACTCACATAAAAATCAAAAGTCCTCTAAGTCACAAAACATGAATGCGAATTTTATATTAGTCATGATTACTTAAAGTTCCAAAGAGGATAATTGTTTAACAAAATTTCCATCAGCTCTTTTATTTCTAAGATACAATTACATGTCCTCTTTTGCACTATCCATATTCTATTTCTGTGCTCTCTGAAAAAGCTGCATACTTTTAGAAATGAACAGGTTGGTATCGTTTGTTGGGAGGATCAGATGCAACACGATTCTGGGCAACAATTCAGTACCACGTCCTTTTAGCTTTGCTTAGGCCAGGCTGGTGATTGGATATGTGTTCCTTCTCTTAGTGGACTGCAACGACCTGGAGGTTAGGTTACTCACTTCATGTCCCACAAAATGTTTTCGACAGGTTAGGTACCGAAATAGGTTGATATTTAAAAGCTGGACGCAGAAAGAAGTAAATGATGCAACTCTATTAGCCCATCAATGAAATTTATTAAATGTAATATGAGTCTTTATATTTAATGCAAATAATTAATGCTCAGATTTATCAATTATGTTAAATTTGGTGTTCTATGCAATGAGCTAGGCTCATATCATAGCTCTTGTGTGTGTATAATGATTCGAGCTAAATTGAAAAGAGAGGTTGCAATAATGCTCAAAACAATATAAATTGTAGTCCTGCTTCCAATATGTCTGAATATAAATGCATGCATGGTCATTTCCTACCTTCAGCTTTCCTTCTGCAGATCTTGGGTATAGATTTTGCAGGGCTGTCTTTTCCTCTGGCTCATGCTTCTCTCCCTTACTTCCTTTGGAGCATATGTTATGTAATGGATTGAAAAGCAAATCGCCTATTTTGGAAAGGGTGATTTTTTTTTTATGAGACCATCTTAATCTCCAAGGAAAATGCAAATCACACAAAAATATGCGCAAACAGCTGGAGTACAGGTGGGCATTAGTGAAACCAAACCTTTTCTTTTTTTTTTATGTTGGAAAATATGAGTGAAGTTACTTTTTATAAAATGTCTCTGCTGTTAGCACAGCGTGCAACCCTATGAGACTGCAGAAGCTGTATTTTCATACAGATTTTCCTTAAAAGAAGCCAGGACTGATTGTCTAATCTACAAAATACTTACACCTCTGATGAAAAACTAAACCCTCCACATCTAATGGTAGGGTGACAAAAAATATAAGGGAATTTGTTTGAAATACTGTGCTGCGAAATATATGAGTATAATAACAACCTCATGTTTTATTTCAAAATTATCTTCATCGGTTTAGCGTTAATGTGATTAATTTTTGCCATCATGACTTAAACTTGGCTGGATAACAGCAATATTTATATATTCCTTTAATATTTAAGTGCTTACATATATATATTATCTTCCAAAGTAGGTAAACCTCTTATCTCCAATTCACAAATGTTTTGTGATTGGTTTTGCAGATGTTATCCAAAGATGTTAAGGTGAAATCTAAAAATCCAAAAACCTTAGACTAAGAATTATTTTTTAATAAACTGTCAGATGCTTGTATAATAAAATAAATGTGTTCAAATTTATTATCGTAAACCAATTACAGTAGGAGGAAGAATAATGATAAATCTAATTTAAGAGTTCCATGTGATATCACTCTTTCATCACTGAAGGAATCTTAAAAATTATATTTGGCTACTAGTGACGATAGTCTGAACCAGAGACATGTAGCTCTGGCTCATGTTTGGATTCAAGGGTATCTAAAGCTTGGAAGCTCAACATAGTTGAGGAAAGTATGATAGTCAGGAAACTACGCTCTTTTTTCTTGTTTTACTCAGCACATTGTTCCATTTTCAAGGGCACAGGGTGGATTCTGTAGTTCCAGCCATCATATCACCATGTCTGTTAGGATACAGGAGAAAGAAGGGCCAAAATGTTTTTCCAGAAGTCCCACCCAATAATTTCCACCTCCATCTCACAGGTCATTCTAGTTGCCAGAGGTCCTGGGAAAGGTAGGCTCTTGGCTGGCTCATCACTGCAGGAATAAAACCAGAGAAATGTTGCTAAAGAAGAAAGTGAGAGTGGATTGGGTCACATAATGCTGTTTTTGTCACTCATCCATAAAGAAGCATGGGATTTTTCTACTGTTAAGGGCAGTATCTATTCAATCTTTCAAACTATCATTCCACATGTAAAAAAAAGCCTCACTAATGGATTAAAAAGGATCCCCTATTAAATGAATCCTCTGATTAAGAAGTAATCAGAGAAAACAAATTGAGTTTAGTAAGTGAAGGTAACAGTTGAAAATGGAAAATCATCTTCCCTGGTTTAAAAGACTATATGATGGCAGTAAAAAAAAAATGAACTAAAACTAGAAAATGTAAAATTAGTAGTTATTGGGTGCATGGTCATATGATAAGAAGTCTGGAGAAGAGTAGAGTTTGGTTAAGCACAATTTTTTTCTATGAAGGAGTTTGCAGTACTATTTGTTATCTAGTAAAAAGCTTATATTAATTATTTTCAGAGAAAATAAATAGCTGTAATTCTCATTTAATAAACTATTTATTAAAAATCTAAATTATTTCTCTATAGGGATCACTTCCTGGAAGTATCTTGGGACCATTAAAGAACTGTTTAAATTATAACCATTGTTTTTGGAATTCTGAGAGCGAGAAGGAATTAAATCATTTCCAGAGCCTTATTCGTTTCTATCATGAGCATGACTTAAAATATACAATCCGTTAGATTATTGACATCAAACATTTAGAAGAGTGTATTATTGAAAATAACATTAATCTCACAATTTCAAAATTCATGTAATAAACATGAAAATGTACTAGACCATCCTAATAATACAGTGCAAATTAAACAAAAACAAGATAGAATTAATATAGAATTTTATCAAGAACTGGTTAGGAAAAATGATATAAACATTTCCTATCATTACTTCGAGAAAAATAAGTGGCAAATTCCTCTGGGAAGATACACACAAAAACATACATACACATACATATACATATACATTTTTAGCCATATATGACCATGTATAAATATATAGAGTATTAAAACAGCCATATTCTTTAACATAGCAAGTTCTGGAAATCTATCTTCAAGAAATAATGCTAAATACGGAAGAAAAAAAGCTTTATGCACAATCTTCATGGCAACAGTGTTTAAAAGTAAAAAATGGAAATAGTAGTTGTTCAACACGAGATAATAACAAGGTAACTAACTGAACTACGTTCAGTTAACTGATAATTGAAAAGAGAAGAAAAGGTAAGAAGAGAACTCTAAGATACCACAGAGGTGGCAACCGCTGGAAGCAGCTATCACCCTCGGGCTGGGGGAATAAAGGAAAGAGACTGGAGTTACTAAAGTTGGTACCTTAGTACCTTCTTAAGTCAAACCCAGACCTAGAAAGGCGGCCCAGCCAGCTGATGCTGATGCTGATGCTTTTGAGCTGGGGCGTGATGAAGCTGCTTCCCTATTTGTTGAAACTGCAAACTGGGTTTATCCGCTGCTGTAGGAGGGAACTGGCCCTTGCAGGGTGAAGAAGCATGCCTAGAGTGATGTTCAGGGCACCAGCCAGAGCTAAGAAGCTCAAGGGAAGCACACTGCTTTCTCCTCCAGCCCCTCCACTCTCCCTGTAGCGCCCCCTTTTGACAGAATTTAAATAGGGAGCCAGCAAGCATAGCAGAAACCTTGAGCTCCCACCTGCGGCGCTCCTACCTGCGGAGCCCTGTCAGTTGTCCTCTGCCCATCTATGTGCTCACCCTCTCACTCACCCACTCCTATGGCTTCTGGGAAATGAAGAGTGACTTGGAGTGGATGAGGGTGGAGGGTACTCCGCAAAGCTGCAGGGCTGAGTAGGAGCCCGTGTCCAGCTGCCCTGAGCAAGTTCCACCTTGGCTAATGCAGTGGACAACAGGTACCCAGGGCTGGCTAGGCAGGGTGAGCGTGGGCCCCACCCTTGTGAAGCTGAGCATGTAGATGTGGTTTGGAGATGAGAGACGATAGCTTCCTAACTGGTACACTCTTGTTTATTGCTTATCTCTTCACCTGGAAAATAAATTCTTAAAGGGAAGGGTAGCTCCAATTCTCATAACAGCACCTGGCTTATGGCAGATGCTCCATAAAGATTGTTGAATTAATGAAGAAAAATCCTCTCTGTTGAAGGAGGGGAAAACAAAATGAAAAAAAAATGTGTATGGAAATAATAAAGAATTTTTTTTTTTATTGCTGACATGTACGTTTTCTTAGTCCAGAAATTACTCCGACAAATAAAAGATGAAAACCAAGGAACGCCTCTCCTGTCTGCCATCCCAGTTTTACCTCTCTTGAACTATGCGTGACTTTGGGAAGTTCGTTAACCTGAGCAACCCGTTTCATAGTCCTAAAAATAGAAAGAATGCTTATTTTAAAGTGTTATTGTAAGAACTAGTAAGATGATATATGCAGAACACCTTCACGGTAACATTTGTTCGATGGATTGTACTGTTAAAATCACAATACGCATGTCCACACCTGTCGTTCATCTGGTATCATTTCAAAGTAGGTAGCCTTTCTGAATAATAATATAAACTAACATCTATTGGGCATTTATAAGTGTTTTTTTTTCGACGTTAACTCATTCAATGCTTCCAACAATTTATGAGGTAGATGCCTTTATTTTTCCAATTTTACTGTAGAGGAAATTAAGGCACAGAAAGTTAAGTAACTAATCTTCGGTTACGTAGGTAGAAAGTAGCAGAGCTAGAATTTGAACCCAGATAATTTGGCTCTGGAGTCTCTCCTCTTGGCCACTGTTATGGTGTTTCTTTAATAAGACTACTAATAATCTTATTCTTAATGCTAAATCTGGGTGTTTGCAGGACTGTCTTGTGTGATTATTAATAAGCATTTTACCCAGTTCAGCCAAAATTCTTCTGGAGAATCATTGGCTTAGAAAAACCACATCTGACTGGATTGAACACACCAGAAATGGGGAGAGGTAGTGTCTCCTTTCACAAGAGTATGTGAACAAAGCTTAAATACAGCCAACCTAATTATAAGCTGTGATCCCCCTATTAGAGAAAACTCTGTAATTGGATACAAGAAAATCTTCTGTAAAAGCTTGTCCCTCAGGAAAGGTTTAGCACTGGTCTCAGAAGCCCAATTAAATACGATCAAAACCATGTTAAAAAAAAAACAAAACAGTTATACTTAAAAAAATGTTGAAGGGAAATATTTCACAACATTAATGCAGTTAGTTGTCTTTGGGTAGTAATACAGTGGGTTACTTTTTTGTTTTCCTTTTAAAAAATTTCTTTTCTAAATTTTTCTAAATGAGAAGATATTGTTTTAAAAAGAATGTTTATTTCTTAAGTATGAGAGAAATTGCTATTAAAAGCAGAAATTTAGATAAATAAAAATAAAGGTATCATACATAATCACACCACTGTGTTAAAACTTTTCCAGACATATGCTGCATGTGTGTGCAGAAGATTTTACCAAAAAAAGTAGGATTATTTTATTCATACTGCTTCACACTGCTTTTCTTTTCATTGATTAGAATACTGAGAATATCTTCTTCTATAAATACACACACACACACACACACACACACACATATCATACTTTGTAATATATTTATTTGTATAGATGTAATTTTTAACCATTCTTCTATTTTTGAATATTTAGGTGGGTTCCATTGTATAACTATTATAGCCCCAAATGTATACATTTGTTTTAACCACTTGTCTAATTAGTTCCTCAGTATTAATTCCAAGAGTGGAAATACTGGGCCAATGGATATATACTCTAAGTTTTTTAGTGTGTATCGATTGATTACCTTCCAAAACAATGGCTCTAAATAACTCTTCTACTCAGTAGTATCTTAGAATACTTGTTTCCCTAGAGACGTACCATGCTCTTTATCATCTTTGTCGATAAGATAAGCTAAACGAAATCGATAGGCGTTATTTTTGTTTATTCAATAACTGCTAAGCTTCATGTGCTTTTGTCACGTGTTTCTCCCCTTGTAAATTGTTTTTTTTTTTTTGTCCTTTTCCCATTTTATTTATTGACTTAGTTTTACTGATTTGTAAGAGTTCTTTGTCTTATATTATTTTAAATACAGTGCAAACACTTTTGCCGGTTAGAGAATTAATAATACAGAAATACCCATTTAAATGTATTTAAAAGATTGCATTTTAAAGAAAAGATAAAGTGCATGTCCAAAGGAGTCCTGGAGCACACGAAATGCCTAAGCAAAAACAAGAACATGAAAATTTGAAGCAGAAAAGTCTCTCCCAGCTTAGCACTGAAGTTACAAGAAAGGCAACGCAGGGCCCACGACAGAAAGCTGAGGAGTCAACCTGTGTGAAAACTATTCCCTCGGCCGCAGGGAAAAAGGTTTCTCCTGAATGCAGTTTCTTCAAGAGACGAAACTAGAGCTCTGTATCAAACCCCGCAGTGTATCCTGCCCAGTTCCTCTCTGCCAGCTCAGGGTTATTCATGCCTTAGATCTCAGCTCAAGCACCACTTCCTCAAGGAAGTTTTCCCTCACCTTGCCTCCTAGGTCAGGCCTCCTTTTTTATGTTTATAAGACAGTGTCCTCCTTTGCAGCATTTTCTCACTCTTGTGGTTTTGTATTTTATCTACCTGATTATTTGATTCAGATCTCTTACTAGAATGGATACCTCCTACAGGCAGAAAATGTCTGGTTTTGCAACTATTCATCTCTTTACATTTAGCCTGTCAAACAGAAAATGCATGACTAAGGTTTTTTTAGGTAAATGGATTGTCTAAAAATATGCTTTATAAATTATAATTAATATCCATAGAGAGCGAGTGCAGCCATTCTCTGTGAATACTTTTGAGGTTTTCATTAAGTGGTGATTTTAAGAGCTACTCAGATATTAAGTAGAAAAGTCTAAATTTGGGAGGTTGACTTACCAGCAAAATGAACATTCCAGTGCCCCATGTGAGCAAAACACGTTTTTCTCTCTAGAGTTCTAGGTAAACAAGGCCTGTTTAAACAGAATGATTTTCCATTGAATCTCTCGTTATGGTTACAAAGGCTATCGATTAGGATGTGGTTCCATAGTGTAGTGGTTAGCACATCTGCTTTACACACAGAAGGTCCTGGGTTTGCACCCCAGTGGAGCCACGGTCCATGGTCTCCAGTCGTGCCACCCTGAACAAGCCCGATGTCTGATCTTGGAAGCTAAGCAGGGTTGGGCCTGGTTAGTACTTGGATAGGAAACCGCCTAGAAAGACTAGATGTTGTAGGCATAAATAATAATAAATAATAAAAATGAATAAAATACAAAGGCCATTGATTAGACTAAAAATTAAAGGAAAAAAGTCTTCTGGACCTGTATAATTCAAGGTCATAGCCACCAGCCACACGTGACTATCGAAAAGTTAAATGATGGCTGTCAAAACTGAGATATGCTGGATGGGTAAACCATGCACAGAGATTTCAAAATCTTAGATTGTAAGAAAAGAGTGATGAAAAATGTCAGAATAATTTCTTATATGTTGAAATAATATTTTAGATATAGTGGGTTAAATAAGATACTTCATTAAAATTTATATCGCCTTTTTCTTTTTACTTTTTTATTGGGTCTGGTAAAAAATTTACAATTAAATATGTGATTCACAATACATTTCCATCGGATGGTACTGCTCTTTAAAATCAGCTTTATGTCTATTTACTATGCATTTAAATGAATTGCAGACTCAGAATTCTGCAAAAGAGATGTTTAATAAAAATCTTTATAAATATCTAAGTACTAAAGCCCATTCAATGAAAGTCTTCAAGTTTCCACTGAACATTTATTAAGTCTTATTTTACCCACGATTTAACAAATTTATCTAATCACTTTCTAAGTTCAAAGAAATTACAAGTGTTGAGAGAGGCAGCGATGAGTAAGTAAGTGTATATCTAAGAATTCAAACTCACACTCCTTCACATCTTGTTAGGCTGACAATTTGGTAAAAAGGAAGGCAATAATAATAATAATAATATGAAAGGAAGATAGAATGACAAATCTAAGTCACGGGGGTGCCATATTGTGCACTTCATGCAGGAACAAGAGTGTTACAGCCTCTGTAGTCTCAGAGGACTTTCTAATCCAGTTCGGTACAGTTATTGATGTTAGAAAAAGTTGAATAATTGACTATAGGGCGTACTCCATTTAAGAAAACCTGGGATGAGTTCCATCCAAACTTATGAAAATAAAACACTGAATTTCTGTGATTTCTGTCTACTAAGGAGAGCTATTCTCAAGATAAACAGGAAAAAAGTTATAGGCGGAGAGAGATTGTAGGAGATGAGAAAGAATAAAGGTGTGCTCTGGTTCATCAAAGTTTCATTATAAAGGAGCTTACTTTAAAAAGTAGTCATTTTTTTTTTATTGTGTAACATAAGCAATTTTAGGACAAGTATAGATTAGACAAATAAGATGCTGTAAAATAATACCTAAATATTGATCCCAGTTATCACAGCCCTTCTATTAGTAGGACAATGTTCTGCTCTGTCTCTGTGTCAAATATCACCCTCTGTGTGCTTTTAGGACAAGAGTTTAGTGGAGCCTTTGGATTATTATACGCTTTGGCCTAAGCGAGTGAATGACCGTTAGGACTGTTCTCTGACTTCAAATCACATGTTATCAGTGAAACCTTCACTGCTGAGTTTCCTTTCATTGTATCTCCAGGCTGACCATTTCCTGACAATGTCCTTAGAACGGAGAATATACTGAAAACTGAGGTCAGCCGCTATGCCACTAACTCTACACTTCTGGCTTTGGAAGATAAAGCAGTTTTTATTTTGTTTTGTTTCAAAATATTATTTTTTTCTTTTTTTAAAAAACCAACATTATATTTTTTCTGTGATTTGTTTCTTGTTAAAAATCAGCAAGGTATGTTTTAAATAGGTGACGCCGTCCAAAGAATCACCCACTGCAAAAAGAATTATTTTCTTATTGTGCATCTCATGCTTTATTCAAGAATTTGCATGCTCTGTCCAGCACACAGTCTTTGAGACTGTCCAGAGTAGGAACAGCTAAAATCTGAATATGACCCTTGTAATATGGAGACTCCTGAACACCTAATAAACAATGTACAATGATTAGCTCATGGAAAATAACTAATTTTATAAAAAGACCCACAGTATATTAATTAGAACTACAATGCAATATCTTTCAGACATTCATCTACAATTTGTGTTCACAAATGTGTTCTTTTAGAATAAATTTCATGGGTTACTTCTTATTTCTTTATCATTTTATTTTTGAAAATATAATCCAGTCATTATTTTGACCGCGTTGAGGAAAATGAGCATATTGATATGTATAAAAGTAAACAAAACACCAAATATAAATGTCAAAATAGGAAGATTTTAATTGTGCTGGGTGACCAGAGGACAGTTAGCACAGCTGCTTGGAAGTGTGACAATCATCCTCACCCTTCGGATTTCTCACATTATTATTAGACTGGCTAATGAACAAGGTGTGAGGGATTAGGATTCTGAGTTCTCAGTAATTAGCAGTAGACAACCTGCTTTGATTAGAATGACAGAAGGAGGTGGAAGCCACTTATATGTGTGTGGGGGGTGGGGTGAGGGAAGAGACTAGATGGAGAGGTAGGCGGTAACTGATTCTTTCTGAAAAGGTTTATTATTGTGTTGTTGTCTTTGCTACCATTTAAGTGGGTTCCTTCCCTTTCAGCTTCAGACCGTATTTCCTGCTCTGTGAGGACAGAGCTATCTCTCTGAGCAATAAAATCATCAACTGATAGTTGCAGAAAGTAAAACAAAAAACACCACTTGAAACAGGAGGTAAAGTGATCCGATCATTTCATGCAGTGGCGCGGTGAAGAATGTCTGTAATCAACAGCTCCAATGCAATTGTTTGGCAATAAGCAAAATCAAGGCTGGATTCCCACACAGGTAGATTAACATAAATTTGACAGAGACAAGGAAGGGCTTTTCCCTGGAGAGAGATCCGGACACGGATCTCTGAGCAAGTCCAACTCAAAGAACCAGTGTACTATGAGAAGAGAGAAAACAGTAAATGACAGTAAATGGAAGCTTGAAGAAAAGATGTCCTATGTTTGTTTTAGTTCCAATTAAACCCTTGAGCAGGGTTGAGATAGGGTAGAAAATATATCAGTTACATGACTATCTTCAAATTAATTTTTATACTATTACTTTTGTTTGTTCACTGATTTTTTGTTGGTTCATGTATTAAACTAAGGCAGTTATTTGGTTTCCTCACTGGTCAAATGCCAGTTGAAGCACTTTTGGCTTCTAAGTGGAATTTTCTGATTCTCTGACATTTATCCATATTAGGGTGATTTTTTTTTTCATTTGCAAGTTCCAGGGTCTCTGCCTCTCTGTTACAGGCACTCCAGGGACAGATGGCAGAGGAAGACACCACCTGTCTGACAAAAGACGCTACCTGGTTGGTGCTCTGAATGACATGCTGAGAAGCAGTAACTGTCACCAAGGAAGTATCAATTGTTATATAATTGTACATTTGAGCATTTAGTTGCCTTCGGTTTTGCTGCTATGTCCAGCCTTATATTTTTAAACTTTGATACACGTGTCTTTGCAAACCGTTAACTCCTAGAGGACAGGGACAGTGTCATGCTTCTTTTATATCCTCCAAATAACAAGAAATACGAGAGAATTAAGTAAATATTTTATAAATTTTATTCGATGCTGGGCTACAGTTTTCATAAGGGTGGAACTGTGACCATTTTGTTTACCATTATATCTCCAAGGTTCCCGACATAGTTCAGTGCTTTACAAATATTTGTTAAATGGATGAGTAAACGAATTTTTAAAAATCACGAATTAGATTGTCAGTTGAGATCAAGGTTGTAGTAGAGGGCAAGAAGAATGGAATGAAGAAAACTTCCTGCTCTTGGGTGATGTATACTGCTAAAAGTCTTATGAAGACCATCTTTTCACAGTTGGCTTCCTCTACCTTGTTTGGCTCGGGGTCGAAAATTAGGGCAGAGTCAGAGAAACTTGCATGAGATCTAGTAATGCTTCAAAATCTTCAGAACCCGGATATATGCCAACACCCACTACCTTATTCCCAACTCCCAGCTCCCTCATCAAAGGCTGGACTTGGGCTGAACACCTGACTTTGTTTTGGTTAAAAGGACTAGCTTATATTTTCTGATACTATTATCCTTTGTGAAATTCATAGCATATGGTTTTGATCACTTTATACTTTAAACTCAGAGGAAAGAAAACCAGCTCTTGACTCTAACCTTTTTTTTTTTACAAGGCCAGTTATAGCTCATTACTATAAGAGCACCGAGGTTTATACGTAAGGCTCACAGGTGTCACTCAGAATTTGCTAGTTCTATTATTTCCATAGGTAATTCATTCTATCTCTTTTCACATATACTAGATTAGAAAATAGGTACCATGTTTTAGGCATTTTTCTATCTCCTGCTTGGCTTATGACATGTGTTCATTAGTATTTGTTAAATAAATGAATAAATGAGTGGACATTGTATTTTCTCTTATTACTAACATGCTTCCTTTTTCTCCTTGAGAGGAGTTGCTATTATTTCAGAATATACCCATTTCTCCTCTGATTCATGTTCATGTCCTGTATTTTAAGACCTCATGCTAGGAAATCCTCATTTCCTATGTCATGAGGTTGATTTGGCTACTCAAAATCTTCTTAACCTTGGTTTGTTATAGCAAGTTCCCAGCATTCTGATTCATGATCACCTTATTAAAATCAGAACAAAATATACTGAGGAATCTTTTCCATATACTCCTTAGATTTTATATATATATATATATTTTGAGTTTTTCCTCTGCCAATCAAGTTAAAACTGTAGCTAGAAAAAAAAGCGTAGCTGAATGTGTATTTCAAATTACAATTTGACTTAACTGGAGAGAAATATGAATAGGAAAAAAACAGTCTAAATATGATCATCTAATACGGTTAGGAATATAGTTAGAAATCCACTTAGAAAATAAAAATGAAAATAATAAATATTGATATATTTAAAAAAATAAGTGTCCTTAGGATGTAATGCACAATCTGATGACTAGAGCTAACACTACTGTATGATATATAGGGAAGTGGTTGAGAAAGTAGACCTAACAGCTCTCATCACTAGGAGAATTTTTTTTTTTCCTTTTCTGGATCTATATGATATGATGAATGTTAACTAAACTTACTATGGTAATCATTTCACAGTATATGTAAATCAAACCATCATGCTATATACCTTAAACTTATACAGTGATGTATGTGAATTACTTTTCAGTAACACTGGAAAAAAAATAAATGCACTTAACATGAGTTTAAAACTTAGGACTCTTATCATGATGATTACCAGAAAAAATAACATTTTAAATGAACTTGCCCTTTAAAAGTTTGCCCTTTAAAAGTTTCTTCTTGGTAGGGGTCAAACAGAATTTTTCTCCTCAAGGTTACAAGCAAATAATACTAATTAATTGGTCTGCAAGGCTCTCAAAAGGGTACTATTATGAAATCTTCTAATTCTAATACTGTGCCTTCTAAGATTCTCAAGACTATTTTATGAAATGCTGGGAATACTTTTTTAGAAATGTTATACTTTTCATCCTAATTTACAAATCTGACTTCCTGAAATAGGTTTCGAATACATTTCTTTTTTATTTCCCCAGTTATAACAAGAGGAGATGAAAGAATTTATCATGGACTAATTTTGAGAACATTTACAAAATTATGACATAGGTAAAACTTGACCTTGGTCCCACCCCTCTGTCTATCCCATCTGTTTGGCCCCAGCCTTCTAGGCCTGTCCTGAGCCAAAGGACGTCACTCTGAGCTGGTTATTAAATAGCCTGGAAACGATGTTGGCTGGTAACTTAAACTGTATCATCTCCAATAATATTTTGTCACAGGATTTTATAAACAGAGTATCCTTGAAAATCCAGAAGAAATCATTGCTACTGATGATATTTCTTGGGACAAAATTCTTATATGTCCTATGATGGCCGCCTTCTCCAGTCAGACTCTGTGAACAGATTCTTTAGGAAATACTGGGCTGGGATTGGATAGATGTAAAAAAAAACAAAAACAAATATTTTAAATATTTTTCACAGTTGGCACAATGTATAAGGGATCAGAGATCAGATATTTTCTCTGTATTTCCCTAAAAGTAAACAACAACAACAACAACAACAAAACAAACACCCCTTGTAAATTGCTCACATATATGCCTAAATATCTTGATGTTTGTGTACACAAATAGAGAGTGGGTTATAAAAGAAGCAAGAATGAGAAAGAGATTTTTTGGTATATGTCCACCAACAGAGAAAGCAAGAGAGAATAGAGGACCAGAGAGAACTAGACACTAGAAACCCAACCAATTTTCTAATGGAGAGATGTCATATGGCAAAGTGTCCTTGAACTCCATACAAATATTTACTAAGATTAACTAATTCAACAGCTATAGAATCACTTCTTAGACTAAATGACCTAAGACTTTAAATTTGAAGTCTTCAACTTTTCTAGTTAAAAAGCTAAAATTACCTTTAAACATAAACTTTTAAAATAATTTTTATTATATTATTTTAAGAAGTAAGTTTCCTAGAATATTTTGCATGTATCTTTTGTAATTACGCTTAATTCCTGTGTGTCTGTATGTACACACTTGCAAATTTTTTAAATTTGTAAGTAATTATTATGTTTATTTGAATTTTATTCATAAAAAGTTAAAAAGGACTCCCACTTCTAATATATATTTTAAAAATAAAGAAAAACATTTATAAGTGTGAACAATAAGTACAGTTCACATGCAAGTTAACTTTGAAATACCTAATACTTAGAAATCTGGGTTATAATGTGGATAAATAATAATATGTGATTTGCTTTCCTTATGATTCCATAAGAATATTCATGAAAATCCAATAAAAGAGACTCAAAATTATTTTTATTCTCTCAGTTTTAAATCCTGTTTTTTGATTCCTTTAATGAGCTCTTACCACTATTGTCTTTTAAATTTTTTTCTTATTTTTTCTTTTTTATCTTTTTTTATGCAATATTTGCTTCATCCAAAGAGTATATGTGACCTAGATTTCATGTACAAGGCATACTAATGAAATGAGTGATCACGTACCCAACATTCCTGTGCTCTCTTCCTATCCCATCCTTTTGCCTCCCCATCCAGGTATTATCACTCTTCTGAATTTTATGTCTGCCGTTCTCCCTACTTTTTAAAATTTTATTTGCATATATGCAGTGCAGCCCTAAACACCATATTGTTTAATCCTTATCTCTTTAAGAAAGTTATCACACAGTATTCTGGGATTTGCTTTTCAAATTCCTCTTTGTTGTATGTAACTGGTTTGCGGTGTATGTATATACCATAATTTATCCATTCTTCTGCTGAGGAACTTTTGGGATCTAGTTTTTTGAAACCATTAACTGATGCTATGCTATTCTTTTACTTCTAGTGTACACGTATAAGCCTTTCTCTAAGTACCTAAGAGAATTGCTGAATTGTAATGTATGAGCATTTTCAATTTTGGTAGGAAATGCTAATTATTTTTTTCTAAATCTGTTGCTTACATAGTCTCACCAATATTTGGTATTATAAAACTTCTTAATTTTCCACAATTCAGGGGAACAAAATAGAATCTCATGACGCTCTTAATTTGCATTTACATTAATGAGGTTGGATACCTTTTCATGTGCCTATTCACTATTCTTGTTTTCTCTTAGGAGAAAAGCCTGTAGATATTCTCTTCTTCTTCTTCTTCTTTTTTAAAATCACATTGTCTGTCTTTTATTGATTTGTAGGAATTCCTAATATATTCTTCATACTATTTGTTGGTTATGTGTTACAAATACACTCTCCAGGAGTGTGGTTTGTTTTTTTTACTATATTTATAGTGTCTTCTGATGAATCTAAATTCTTAATTTTTAGTCTACTGTAAATTATCAGTCTTTACTTTTGTCGTAGTTCTTTTCCTGTCCTCTTTAAGAAATTCTTTACTACTCCAAGAAGATTGGATTTTCCCATGACTATGTTTTTTCACTTTTTACCCTTTCACAGTTAAATCCGTAATCTATCTGACAATTATTTTCATATCTGTTATGAGTTTGAGATTCAATTTGATTTTTTTTGCAACTTTGTAAGAGTTATTTTTAGGTGTACAATATATTTTGTTCCTCTAGAAAATGCTAACTGTCTTAAGTACTGATTTTTTTAGTATTTGGTGCTGATATACAGCAATACAGTGGATATTTTACTATTAATCATATCACTAGCCAGCTTGCTAAATCCATGCTTCTAATAGCCTGTAAATTTGTGGGGTGGTTTTTTCTTTTTGAAAACAATTGTGTCATTTGACAATAATGACAATTTTGTTTCTTCCTTTTTAGTTTGTATGACTTTTATTTCTTCTTGCATTATTATGCCAGCTGATATTCTAGTACCATGTTTAATGGTGTGGTAAGATGGTGTGTCCTTGTTCATGATTTTAAAAGAAATTTTTCATAGTATATTACCATCAGCAATGGTATTTCTTTTAGTCTTTTGGTGGGAACCTCTTATCAGGTTGAGGAAGTACCCTTTTATTACTCGTTTGCGATAAATTTTTATCATTTGTGGTAGTGCGTTTTACCAAGTTTTTGGTTTGAGTGTATTTAAACTTTAATGTGGTGAATGATATTTAGAGATTTTTAAATGTTAAACTACTCTTGGATTCCTAGGGAAAGTACAACTTGGTCATCTGTGAATTATACTTTTTATCCACTGCTGTTTTTATTTTGGGCCTATTGCATCTTTATTCATGACTGAAACAGGCCTTTAATTTTCCTTCTCATAAAATCTTTGTCTGACTTTGGTATCAAGGTCACATTGACTTCAAAGGAGCTGGGGAGTATGTTTTCCTCTTTGACTACCTTTAAAAATGTACGCAAGACCAAAACAATTGGTACCTTGCAAGTTTTGTCCAATTTGTCTGAAAAACTATTTTGGCCTAGTGTTTATTATATGCATATTTTAACTACTGATTCAATTACTAGTATATATTTCGGGTATTCTTTTTTGAGTCAGTTTTATAAATGCTATTTTTTTTCTCAGAATTTGATCCTTTTAACATTATTTTCAATCATATGAAGTTTTTGTAGTATTTTCTTGCTCTCTTTTAATCTCTGCTATAACTTTAGTTTTGTTATCTATTTAATTCCTATGGTTGGTTGTGTTTTCTCTCCTTTTTCTTGAACGGTCTCTCTATAGGTTTGACTTTTGGCTTAGTTGATTCACCTGAGGTCACTGATTTCTGCCTTTTAAAACAGTACTCCCTAACTTCAATATTCTTTGATTTCTTCTGTTGTTCTTCTATTTTCACATATTGGATGATTAATCCATTGATTTTTGTTTTTCTTTAAATATAACATTTACAACTATAAACACTTATACTCAAAGTGTTGCTTTCACAGCAGTTCACAGGGTTTCTTTGACCTGTAATATTTGCATAATTGTTCACTTCTAAGTACCTTAAAGTTCCCATTATGATTTCTCTATAATCTGTTACTTAGAAATGTGTTTTTAGATTATAAAATATGTAGTTATTGTTTTTTTTTTTGATATCGTATCTTAATTGCACAGTATCCAGAGAACATAGTCGCATAAAAATTATTTTTTAAATTACCTCAGACCTGATTTGGGCCTAATGTATGATGTTTTTATGCTTTCTATATGTATACATTAAACAATGTATGTTCTCTACTTATACATAGAAATCAAGCATGCTAATCCTGTTGTTCAGGTCTTCTCTGTCTTTACTAATTTTGGACTGTTTGAAATGAACTGTCAATAATTGAGTGAAATGTGTTGAAATTTCTCCCCGTGATGATAGATTGACAGACAATTCTTCCCTTTTTTAAAAATATAATCTTGCTTCCTACATTTTAAGACAAATTTCATAGGAACCTGAGTTTAGATTTGTTAAATCCTCTTGATAAATTTAAACTTTTATCATTATTTAATGGTCTTTTCTAATCTTTAACAATGATTCAATTTTAAAGTCGATTTCGTTTGATATGAACCTAGCTTACTCATCTTTTTTTTTTTAATAGCATTATTTTGGTGTCTCTTTGCTGTAGCCATCTTGCATGATGGTACCCAGGAGTCCCGACTTCTGGTAATTACTTCCTTGAATAGGAATCGATTTTTCCTACAGTGAATAGGATTGACTTGCGTAATCACAAGGATGTTTCATAAATGGCAGTGTGCAGCTTCAGGCGCAGGTTCCAAAAAATGCTATAGCTTCTCAGATTGCCTGCTCTGTGGAAAGTCAGATGTCATGTGAGGGCACCAGCCCTAGAAGATGTCCTGTGGCTCCAGTCAGGCCTTTAGGTAATGGGAGGCCCAGCTCACATCTTGACTGCAATCTCTTGCGAGGCCCTGAATCTAAATTGCACAGTTTAGCCCCTTATGAACTCCTGGTCTGTGGAAAATGAGAAGTAAAGCATGTTTGTTTTGAGCCATTAAATTTTGAGGTAATTTGTCGTGTAGCAATACATATATATCAATAAAAAGATAGAAGATATGATCTAATCGCATCTTTTTACTTAAGGCTTCCTGTGTTCTTATATTAGGGGTAAAAGCGCATAGCTATATTTCAAAATTTAGTTCAACAATCTGTCTGTTCTTTGGGGACTTTATTGGTTTAATCTGATTATTAATGTAGTTACTTATTTCTATCATTCTATTTTTTTAATTGTCCCACTTTTTTATGCTCCTTTTCTTGCTTTTTTCCCTTTTTAAGTGATTGACTTCTCATTTCATTTTTCCCTATATGACCTTAGCATTTATATTATTGGTGGTTATTATAGAAATTTTGCCATTCACATTTAATTTATAATGTCTAAAGATATCTAAAATACTGACAAAGGTTTATCAAGCTGTAAGAACATAGTAACACTGATTACGCCCTTCTGATTTATATTTTCGCCCAGTATTTTATAGTTGTCCTTTTAAATAAAACTACAAATAATTAAACAATATATTTGTTATTTTATGCAAACACTATTGTTTAGATTAAGATACATGTTTGCATTTTATCACTATGTTTTTCTTTCATCTCTGATTATCCCTCTGATAATTTTCCATTTTGTAGAATTATATTTTTTAGAAATTTCTTGAGAAAGAATTATTAGTGGTAAACCTTTTTATTTTTTTTTAATCTGAGAAAGACTATTTCACTCATTTTTTAAAAAAATAATTTTTCAGGGTAAAAACGTGCTTGATTACAGTTATAATATTTTAGCACTTACTGTTGAGAATTTTTGTCAAATTTTATATCTTTATTATGTGATGGTGGTTTTTATTTTCTTGCCACTTTTAAGAGCTTCTCTTTGATTTGGGTATTCTGCAATTTTGCCAAAACATGTGAACTTCTTTTTATTTATACTGCTCGAGATTCATTATGTTTATCGGGTCTACAAATTTATGTTTTTCATTTATTTTACAACTTTTCAGCCACTCTCTATTCACATATTTTTCCCCTTCATTGTCTTTATTCTCTCCTTTTTCACGTACAATTATATACGTATCTTGGAGCTTCTTATTCTATTTCCTATATATCTTAACTCTTCCTATGTATTTTTTAATTTCTTTTTTTCTCCTTTACACTGCATTTTGGGTAATTTTATCACATATATTTTTAGTTCATTAATTATTTCTTTGGCTATGTCTAGAAAGCTGCTCAACTGGTTTATGAATTTTTTTCTAAATTCAAAAATTGTATTTTTTATTTCAAGTAATTTCATCTTGCTTTTTAAAAGTTTTTCTGACCATTACTCAGGGCAGTGTATTGCTTACTTATATTTGTGGTTCCATATCTTATTTTCTTAAGTATTTATGATATAGTTTGTAGTTGTCAAGATAATGCCCCACAAATGCATCTGCATTTTAATTACCAGAACCTGTGACTGTGTTAGGATAAGTGACAAAGGGGAAATAATATTGCAGATAGAATTAAGATTTCATCTTAATTTATTTTCATCTTAATTTATACTTCCATGTTTTCATTTATACTTTCGTAAGATTTAGAGAATGGAAAACAAGAATGTGAAAGGCAATACTAGTCCATGAATTTTGCCATCCCAAGCTTAGATAAGAGACTTGGAAGGAAGGACTTTAAAGCCAATGAGAGAAATCAGATTTTTATTACCCATTACTTTCACCAATTCAAGTTCTTCATATATCTTTTCTTATAAATAAGGCAGAATTGCTTGAATTCCACATCAACTGACTATATGATTAATTTGTAAGTATAATTCTCTAGCTCTATTTAATTGTCCTGTGGAAAACACATTAAAGTTGTCAGCATCATCTTTTTTACTTAGGCAAGATCTTGTATTTTGAGGATACTAGGTAAGAGGGGGGTTGGGGGGACCAAAATAAAGGCAAAGGGATTAAGAAGTACAAATGGATAGTTGCAGAATAGACATGGAGGTGTAGAGTGTAGCAGGGGGAAGATGATTAATGTTATAATAAATATGTAAGGGGGAAGAGGTGTATTAGATTTAGTGGGGTGATCACTTTGTGAGCTATGTGGATCTCTGATCACTATGCTATACAACTAAAACTTGTATATTATTGCATGCCAATTATAATTGAAAAAACTCACTACGTTGTACAATGTAAATACAAGCAACTGTTTATTATATTTCTATAAAGACAGAAAAAATTGCGGCTGCCTCTAAGAAATAATTAACAAGCGTAAGATAGAATTTATCTATTTTAAAGTATATACGTTTATACTTTATCTTGTCCATTCCTCTTTATTTCAATATTTAAAAAGTAAATGTAACTCTCCCTCTATTTTATTAATTACAGCACAGATGAGCATGACACATAGACCTTTCAGCAGCTGGGTCAAAGTCAGAGGCAGAAAGTATATATAGATTTGTGTTGTAGGCATATGTGTAATATTATACAGGATTATGTTTTAGAAATCCAATGATGATTTTGGCCTCTTGGGGTGACATTTTTGAACATACTCTTGCATCTGTGTCTGTTTTGTATGAGTTAGAATGCCTTCCCCTACAAATATCCTGAAGCTCCTTTACACTAGCTAAACAATAAGGAAATGCACTATATAATAGGACTTCAAATGGTCAGGCAAATTTCCAGTATGGTTGATACAGTGCTCATCAAGGTCATCAGAGACCAATGTTCTTTCACTTCTTTTCTATAATACCCTCACATGTAGCTTTCTCCTACAGTGCTGGGAAATTGTCTGCAGCTCTTGTAGGTGTCACGTTGAAACATGAAAATGTTAGGAGGAGGAAGAGGAATGAATTTTCATCTGGCTTTCTTCTAGGAGAGAGGGAACATTTCTTAGAAGGCAGATGTCCTTCTTGTCTTATTGACAGGATGGAGCGAACTGCCTATTCCTGAGTTATTGGCAAGGAGATCAAGGTTAACTTTAGAATAGTCAGGCTCACTCTTAAAACAAAAGGTGGGGTCAGTCTGCACTGAAGCACTTAGAGACTGAAAAGGTTCTATTAGGAAAAGAAAAGGGAGCAATTGATTATGAGTAGGCAAACACGTTTCAACTACGTCACTAAAATATTTTATTTATTTCTTTAGAATTCAGATTGTTACAATAAACTCATTTAAGCTAAATTCAAACTTCCAATTTATATTCTTAATAAAGATTTTGAAATGGACAATACCTAAACTGCTAACTTTCTTGCTATATACTTGAAAAGGAATTCTTATAGCTGAAAAAGAAGGCTAATTGGTCATTCATAGTTTCACAATGAATCAAATCATGAGAGTGAAACACCAAAAATTTTTCAGTCCTCCTGAGCATTTCTTTTATTGTTCAAGCAAATGTTCAGATGTAACTGAAACCAGAAAGAACCTTATTTTCTCAGTAGAGAAATACTATCAATAGAGTGTTAATAGAGAATAAGGCAGCCATTTTTAAAGGTGTGGTGGGATTTGTTTCAGGTCATTAACATCCCTCACGGTGCACATTAGAAAATAGCTTAAAAATGTCATAAACTACTGAATGACGATTTATTAACCAAAAAAAAAAAAAAAAAACCCAAAGAAAAAACACCTCAAAAAGCAGAAAGTCAAGGGAATAGCTAAAACAATGTCCAGACAATAGAATAATGTGCAGCCTTTAAAATCACATTTTTATGAATTCTAAATGACATAGAAGAAAATGTGTAATGTAAGGTTAATTAAAAATTGAGATACAAAGTATGTTCATATTATGACCACATCAGTAAACTAATTGAAAAGATATAAAAAATTTTTAATTTTTTTTCTATTCATTATAGGCTTTGCAAGATTTCAAAGTTGTGATAGACAGTATTGTCCCCAAGTGTTCTCTGCTCTCCCTGTCAAAGAGTTATGCTTTTGCACCTGACTCTTAGGCAGATGACTTGCTTTGATCAATTAAATGTGAATGGAGTGAAATCTGCCCATTCTGAGTAGAGCTTTAGAATCACTGTGAGCCTTTGTGACTCCTCTTCCTCCCACTTTGACCACAACACGTCCAGAGAAGGACCATTTGTTATTCTGCGTCCATGAATTAACAACACATGTGGAGCTTACATGTCATGTAGACAACACATAAACCTCTGTCATTAGAAACCATTGGTGTCTTGAGGCTGTTTATTACCTCAGCACAACATACTAAAAACTACCTAATGTGGAGATCATGTGCTTCGTGTTTCAATTCAGAAAAATAATAAATAATATAAAATCACACTGTAAAGTATGCATCTTATTTAAAATCACACCATAAACACTTTCAGGGGGAGGAACATGAATACGCTGCTGCATTCTGCAGCTCAGGGAGGGAAAAGGAAGAGGATTTGTTCTCCATCCCTTTATACATTTCTGTTGGGCAGAGTTGGAGTTTTCCTTTCTGCTTCCGGTGCCTACCACTAACTATAAATGATCTAGCAAAACATCTAGATTACTTCCCTCTTTATTTTCTCAGTTGACATCTCTCATCCTCTTTCACCGACATCAGTCTCTGATCAAGAAGGTCTCCAATAATGTCTTCACTGTCAAATCTAATGGGCTTCCTTAGTCCTCATTTTCTTGGTTTCTTTTAAGCCTTTGACTTGGATGTGCATCCCTGTCCTTACGGAAACTTCCCCTCACTTGGTTCATGGGCCGTCTTGATGTTTTGTCTCTCCTTAATGCTGCTTGGACCAATCCTTCCTGCCTGTTTGGTTACAATTTTCTTATTTTCCCTTCTCTTACATGCACGTGTGCCTTATGCTCTGTCTTTATCCTTCTTTTCTCTTATTTTTCCAACAATTTTTTGTCAGACATATCCATTTGTTTCAAAGATGTACAGAAGAATGAGCAATGGATCTGTGAGTTGCTTTGATCTATTTCACTGGGAAACAGTGGCATGGTCATTGGTACATAATTCCTTCAGAAGATGGTCTTGCATCTCTGAGATTAGTTTAATAGTACACTAGGGAAGTTAAACCTGTCTTGATTCATTAGCGAAAAAAATCTTCTCATCAGTGAAATTATTCTATAAATTGTCCCATGGAAAATTTGATATCTGACCTCACTTTCTGGGGCCTTTTCAAGTATGATATATGATCTCTATTTTTCATAAAGAAACCACACTCGACAACAAGAAATAGTATTGATCTTGGCAAGATTTAATAACTTGTGTAATTGCTTGGGCTTCCAAAGATGAGTTCACAGACTGTTATGTTCATCTAGAAAAAGAGCTAAAATCTAAGCTAACGATTTTATAGAGCCTGCAGCAAAAACACACATGCTGAGAGAAGTTTATTTTCTGTGAAGCCAGAAAAGCTTCTGTAAAACTTTGTTTGTTTTTTCAGTGACTCTATTGGAATCTAATTAATAGGTTTTCCTATCTTAAGTATTTTTGAAGAAATAAAATCCTTACTCATAGTCAGAAAAATTCACATTTTCCCTGAAATCATGTGTTGTAATTGTCCATCTTCACACACAATGCAATTTTAAACAGATGAAATATATCACATTCTAAAGACCCTGAGAGAACAGGATTTTAGAGCTTACTTTTGGTGACTTATTCCATGGTTAAAACCTCTCAGTGAATTGTTTCTCATCTAACCTAAAGATTTTGCAATGTGCTTAAATGTTTCCTTTTACTACGCCTTTACTGAAAATGTCTATAAAATAACTTACTACGCCTTCACTGAAAATGTCTATAAAATACCTTCTCTAAACTGGAAAACCATTTTCTAAATTACTCCTTGCCAACTTTCTTTAATCTAACTCGTCTTTAGAACAAACAAACGAAGAATACTGAATCATTTCTAAGATACTCTGAATGCTTTCCAAGTAAGACTCCCATTTAATCTCCAATATTTAAATTATGTCTTATATAAATTCATTTTCCTTAATTTACAATTTTGTAATTCAGAATATCTTATATGTGCCCATTTTAATATATGTGATTATAAAATATATGTACTTAATTGGACCTACAAAAATGTTTTTTGAAGAAATAAACCCTCCATCAAGTTTAGACCAATAACTGTCAAAACAAAAAGATGGTCTATGAAATTTTTTTTCTGTTAATTCTTTTTAACTTCCTGACTTTTGTGGCTGCTGTTAGTCTCAGGCAAGATTATCACAGTGTAACATAAATAAGAGATTAACTTTACAGTCACTCTCCATTCACCATAAAACTCCTTGACCTACCGAAGTCCAGAGGGTCAGCATTTTCTTTGGCTAGCTCGAACCTTTGGCTGGCGTGCTGTGTGGCTCACGCCATGGAATACTGTCAGCACAAGGGATATCCTTTGGAAAACAACGCAAACTCACTTTTTTTTCTTTTCGCATACAACAGTAGGGAAACTCTCATTGCTCAATTCATTAATGTCAAAGCGTCTAAAGAAGTTTGTAAAGACAAAGAAAAGCCCTGCTAATTAACCATTGTGTTATAATCATAATCAAGTTTTACAAAGTACTTTTTGTGCCAGGTAGCACACAGCTTGCACAACAGACAATTTCTGCTGACAAATGTTCTGCCACTCCTATGTCTCAGGCCTCAACAGTTGGACTTTTTGTGCCAAAGACTTCTGATTAATTAGGAAACTTCAACAAGCAATTATGAAAATAACTCCCCAAGTCATTTAGGTACAAGGTAGTGTTTTCCTGTTATATTTCAAGTAAACAAAAGGATATTGGTTGATTGTTGGACGGGAGTTGATTGTAACCTTTTGGCTCTAAATAATGAGCCTGTGTCTTAATTCCATTTAATGGTTTGGAATTCCAAAGCTTTGGAGTTCATTAGGGAAGCAGAGGAAGTAAACACATGAAAAACAGGGAAAGAGACTCATTGAATCCCAACTGGCTTCCTTTCCCCAACATTAATTTGCAGGTGGACTAAATCCACAGCCACTTCTCCTCACACACAAACTAAATAACTTTTCATTGTCCCCATGCTGTCTTTTAGTCCTGAAGCTGGTTGTACATGTGCTGAAAGGAATCGATGAGGAGAGCAGTGCTGAGGGACTTTGGACTAGGTATGAGTAGAATTACTGAGCAAGACGGATGTTTTCAGTTACAGTTTTAACTGGACATAATGGCTTCCCCACAGGAAGGCTCATGGATCCATAAACCCAGTCCACTGCTCCCTGACAGGAAAGGAGCTGTTTATTACTGCAGCCCATGCCACCTGCTCAGCTATCAAGTATACATTGGTTCTCTCGGGAACAACAGGGTGGGGTAGTTACTAGAAACAAGGCTGAGAGCCAGCAGTATTCCACTTCCAAATTCTGGCTGACTCCTCCAGTGACCTCTGTCTAGTCCCTTCAATAAAACTAACCATTGCTTGTTTAAAACTGGAGCCAGATATGTAGTGCCTTGGGAAATATCCACACTTCGCTGGGATTTCTTTGGCACAGAATGCATTCAAAATTATCTTTGTCACCAGTGACCATTTATTGGGCATTCTTCTATTGGGCATATGATAAATGAGTCAAAGGTATATAGTGTGCCTGAACTATTTCCATAATGTGCTTCTAAAAACTGAGTTGTAAAGGGATTATTTTGTACATTGTTTTGTAAAGCACGTGATTTAAAAAATAGTATGCAGATTTATCTAGGATTTCTATAAATTAAATTAACTCGGTAGTGGCTGATTGTTAGATGTTGTCCATGCTACATAAAATCAAATTTAAAGCTAAATATCAGTAAGAAAATTTCCCCTCCCCACGAAGAATCAGAATGCTAACATGCAAAATAAGTTGTTCTATTGTCATTATTAGAACAGAGTAAGAAAAACGTTGCTGTCCTTGGAACTCTATGTTTGCACAATTAGAATCATGAGGGCGCATAATGACAAAATATTCTCTGTGCCCTCTAAAGTGGGTGACAGCTCCTGGGCACAGTGATACTCCGTAAACAGCCCACGTGGCAGAACATCCCTCGCAGCAGAATTCACTGGCAGCTCACCAACTTGAATGTTTTTGTATTATCCTTGACTTTTACAGTTGGCAGAGTGAGAGAAAAGAATGTTTCAGAAATTGGTGATGTTGAAAAGATGGGTATCGAGAAATGGAAGGTGGGGAAAAAATGATTTTCTCACACATTTTTAAGCATTGGAAACGAGTAAGTGGTCACTCCAGAGATCTCAAATTTTTAGAAAAACAAAGGCTAAAACATCTCCTGGTGTTTTAAAACCCAAATTACCCAGCTTAGTTTCTTTTTAAGAACTTTAGTGTTACTGTACAAGAAAAATAAACACAGTAATAGAGTGAAACACGTTTGGAGTCTCATAAAAAGTTCCACTCATGAAAACTGTTCCTATAAGATGCCAAGGTCTGCTCAGGTAACTCTGGACAGTAGACTTAGCCATAGCAAACTCCTGTAGGCTCACCTAGCACTATAGGAGTCCTGTTTTTTCCTAATTCTTGATGAGATAAGTACTTATCTAAAGTTGAAGATGGAAGCGAATAAGGAGATAGAAGCACAAAACATGAAAGTATACTGTTAGTTGAAGTCTCTGCTTCTTAGCAGCTAGTTTTTCTGTGATCCAGTCCACCCATTAAAAATGAGATCACCAAAAATATATATATTTTTTTATCACAAATATCTTACTATCGACAGCCTCAGGACAGAGTAGCCAAGAGATGAACCATAAAGAAGTATGTTTAAACTGACCAGAAAGACATACTAGTGTTTTCCAGTCATTTTTTAGGGATGCACATAGTAGGTGTGGGTTACCTAGGCTTTTAGAAGTGAACTTTAAGTTCTGCTCTATAGATTCAATTTTTCTCTTCCCAGTTTTGCACATGTGACATCATCGTCCTTAGATGTCATCAAATCTCCATCTGGAATGAGGTATTAGTCAGTTTGAACTGCTATAACAAAATGTCACAGACCAGATGGCTTAAACAACAGAACTTTATATTCTCATAGTTTGGGAGACTAAAAGTACAAGATTAAAGTATCAGCACGTTTGGTTCCCGGGGAGGGCTCTCTTCTGGCTTTCAGATAGCCACCTTCTCGTTGTATCTTCAAATGACCTTTCTGAGAGAGAGAGAGAGAGAAAGAGAGAGAGAGAGAGAGAGAGAGAGAGAGAGAGAGAGAGAGAGCGCGCGCATGCTGCTATCTCTTCTTATAAAGACATCAGTTGTATCAGGTTAGGGACCTACCCTTATGACCTCATTTAACCTTAATTATCTCCTTAAAAATCCTGCCTCCTAATATAGTCACATTGGGTGATAGGGTTTCGACATATGAATTTGAGGGAGACACAATGCAGTCCATAACAAATGATAAATATTTAATAGTAATTATTAATAAAACATATGCCCAAGGCACTAGTATTATCCAATTCAATTATTAATACTAGGTAATAACTATGTGGACTAATTAATAGAACAAGCCAACTCAGTCCATCAGGCTGAGTGAAATAAGTCAGGCAGAGAAAGACATACTATATGATCTTATTTATACATGAAATCTAAAACAACTGAACTCCAAGAAACATAGACAAGTTTGGCGGTTGCCAAAGGCGGGGTGGGGGGGAGAGGGTGGGAAAAATAAGTGTGGGTGGTCCATGACTACTTCTAATTATAAAACAAGTTCTGGCAATGTAATGTACAGCATAATGATTACACTTAATAATATTGTACTGTGTATTTGAAAGTAGCTGAGAGTAACTCTTAAAAGCTCTCATCATAAGAAAAAAGTTTATAACTATGTGAGGTGATGCATGTTAACTAAACTTATCATTTTTCAATATTTACCTATATCAAATCATTATGTTGTATGTCTTAAATTAATACAATATTATATGTCAATTATATCTCAATAAAACTTGGAGGGAAAAGAACTTAGCAGATAAGATTTTACTTTATGCTATAGATGAATATAATGGGAGACACTTCACAGTATTAATTGGAATCAGATTGATTTGGAATCACAGTTTTATCACTCGCTAGTTACGGGAACTTGGGCAAATAGCTTAACTGTTCCAAATCCCTGATCTTTAGTATGAAAGGAGGTTACTATAAGGACTAAAATGAGTTACAATATGTTAAGTATTTAGTGCATAATATATACTTAGTAAATGGTAGTTAGTATTATGAGTTATCTTTAATATTATAGTGATATAAATATCAAAATTAAAGTAACTTCATTAGCAAATTGACATTTGTCAGAATTCTGTGGTAATCTAAACCTTTTGTATTCTTCACAACTGCAAGAAGGAATTTTCCTGGCCTGCTTTAGGGTTGAAATTCAGAACAATATTGTTCTCTCTGGTGTTAACTAAAGTCCCCAAAGGGCTTGATAACTTGCATTAGACTCAGAAATGAGCACTAGGCACAACCTCACAAGACAACAAATGCCCAGGTGTCCTCTTGAGGCTGTGTTATGAGAGAAAAGTACCAATCAATGGGCAGCATGAAGCTAGTGACGGATGTCTTGTTGCTTGTGACATCTAAAATCACGTGACCGTACTTCAGTTGAAACACTACCTCAGACTATAGACCAGTATTTGTTTGTAAAAGCGAGTGAAGATGGATGTTTTGATTTTTAACTATAAACCTTCTATTTCTTGGCCACATTGATTCTGGGTATTTTAGATCTTAGGAGTAAAGCAGTAGAATATCTGCTGTGATTATTTTTTAATTACTGCTCCTCACACAGCTTTTGACATTTATAAGCATTCAGTTCTTTTCTAAACATGATTTTATAGATTTTTCTAGGTTTGGCATTGCCCTTGCTTCTTGGCACAGCATTCTGTTACTATTTTTAAAAATGAGCATGACAGTGTAGATACTAAAATGGAAACAAAGCCAAAACAAAGTTTGGATTCAATTAGAAGGACCAAGAGGCTGACATTCAAATGTCAGTGGATTCCCCTATTCACTTTTTTTTTAACATTGTAAGATTTACTTCCAAGATTTACTTTAAAAATCTAGATTGCTGTCACATTAGCAATATCAGTTTAATTTCCATCACAGTAAATAATCATAAGAGCTTTAATTTCAATTGCCTCCTAATGACTTTATTCTTGAACATATCCTTTAAAATTATGCTATTTGAATGTTTATCTCCATTCATTCTTCCTCTCCATAAAAAGTTTAAGAAGGGGAGCAATTATAATACCTCGTATCAGGTAAGACATATTGGCTATCATTACATAAAATTAATAGAAAATTTTAATTTCTAAATTGCTGTTATGATCTAGCTATCCTCATTTGATTTTTCTCAAGCAAAACTTTATCTCACTTTAATCCCTCCATGTGGCATAATCATTTTAACATGTAATTGGATAATATTCACATACTTATTTTTTCCTCTCCTAAAACCTATAAGGTTAAAGGTTATATCTGAGTTTATTGGTTTCACACTCAGGATATTTACTTTCCAAAAAGAGGAAAATAAGTATCAGATCCTTTGGAAATGTATGCAGTAAAATTTTGGCTGGTCATTTTTTTGAGAGACCAAGAAAAATGCTGTCAGCCATAATGCTAAATCTGGAAGTGCAATGTCGTGCCAACGGGTATTTTAGCAAGGCTGATGCTATACTTGGGAATTTGTCAAGTGCATAAATAATATTTCATAGCACATTTGGCTGTGTGCAAAGCAGATACAGAATTTATTCTTCACCCTAACAATGAGAAATGCCACACATTTAAAAATGTATTAGGGTGAGTTTCTCCATTCT
>CM053512.1:42320649-42370713 GCA_028627145.1 Eidolon dupreanum | reverse complement strand
GCCACAGGTGACGACTGAGTACTTGAAATGTGACTAATCCAAGTTGAGATGTGCTGTAAGCATAAAATATATGCTTTTCAAAGATTTTTTTTTACCAACAAAAAGGTAAAATATATAAATAATTTTATATGAATTACATGTTGAAATTAATTATATGGCAATATTTGGAGCATATTAGGTTAAAATATATTATTTAATTTTAACTGCTTTTGAATATTATTTTAAATGTGGGCACTAAAAGCTTTTAAATTACGTATGACTCACATAACATTTCTACTGGAAAGTGCTTGTCTAAGCAATTACATTATCTAAGCAACCTCTCTACACCCACAGATGTGTAGTGTGAGGGATACACAAATAAGGGAACTCCTATCTACTAGGAATGTAGATGCTTAATGATAAGTCAGCAACTCTATATAAAATCTTCTTTTCTCAGACTCTATAATACTAATTTATGAATAAGTAAGATAATAAAATGAAAACCTGCAGAATGAGGAAGATGTTGAAGCAAAGCTATTATCTCAAGAATATCAACAATAAAAAGGTCTCCTTTTAGGTCCTTGAAAGGTTTGTTTTGAAACTCTCAACAGATTTCATGAAAGGGAGGCTACAGCAACTTCATTTTCTCAAAGGTCTCATTGAAATTACTAGAATTTAACAAAAGTGTTAATTGCTATAAAATTTTATACATATCGAGTTTATTTAAATACACAATTGTACAAATAGAAAATACTTTAGCTAATAAGTTTCCTGAATATTTTGTGTCACTGATATTTTGAAATTAATTTGATTTCAGGGTACTTCAAGCATGAAAGAAATGCAATTTTCAATAAAAATTGCTCAATCTAGTTATTATCTGACTATTTGTATTCTCACTGGATATTTGACGAATGCTTGCTAAAGATATGGCTTCTTCTCATGCCCAGTAATTATATAATTACTAAGCATGGAGTAACCCAGCTGTGTTTTGGTTTCATTGAACATCTTGAACTATCATTCAAACATTTTGGGCAAAATAAAATCTAAGGCGCATTTTGCCGAAGAATTTTTCCATTTAATTTTAAACCCACGTACATTTCAGAAGAAATTTAATCCATATGTTTCTGATTCATTTACAATTAACTCATCAAGGATTTTGCTAAGTAGGAACTGTGTGACGTTTAAGAAGCTGAATAGCCATTTAGTGAGGTTTATTTGTCCATTTGTTTTTATTCATTCTCTAACAGAATGTCACCTTTGTGAAACAAACACCATTTTAAACCATTTGTCATAAAACTAAATCTACAATGTTTGAGTTGTTTCTAATTGTGTCTAACAGGAAGTCTTCCCTCATTATTGTAAAAATGTTTCGGAAGGCTGAGTTATCATTAGTTTAAAAAAATTAAGAAGACTAGAAATAAAAACACTCTTGATTTTGTGTAATATTCCTTTTAATTGGCAACTTTAAACAGGATTTAATAAGTGACTATTTTGTATACTGCTTTTAATTTACCTAAAGTAGGCAACAGCTATCACAAAGCTTGGTATAGTGTAGATATTAGTTAATAATTTCCAAATGAATGAATGAACAAATAATGAATGAATGAATATATTAAACTTGACTGAAAATTATCCTAGACCTTTGCTGTATTGATTTTAGACTCCATTTAATAACACTGCTATACAGAAAAATGCTATAATAATCTCTTGTTGATAATTTCTCATTTAGAATTGCTCAGGTGTCTAAAACAAAATATATTTCTGTAAAATGAAAAACATTCATTTATTTGCTCAATTATCAGCTTGAATGATGTACATATATTATATATACATTTTATACAGTATGCATAATATATAAACATATATGCAATCGTGCATGTATGTTATGCATATGTTACATATATGCGTATGTTATACTATATATAAAATATGCACATATGTACACATAGCATACAATATACACATATTAGGATTATATATACTATATATTGGTATATATATTATATCATGTGTTATATAACTATATATATACATACATTCTCCCATCATCCATCTCATTTTATCTTTAATGATATTGTGAGGTACTAACCTAATTTTCTAAAGAAAGATACAGAAGGAAGAGTGATACCTTGTATTTATAAATACAGTTGACCCTTCTTGAACAATGCAGGGATTAGAAATGCAACTTTTGACTCCCCCAGTACTTAACTATGAATAACCTACTGTTGACCAAAAGCCTTACCAATAATAAAAGCAGTCGATTAACACATATTTTGCATGTTGTATGTATTACATACTATATTCTCACAAAAAAGTAAACTAGAGAAAAGAAACTGTTCTTAAGAAAATCATGAGGGAAATACATTTATAATGCTATGTGTATTTGTTGAAAAAAATCCACATATAAGTGAACCCACACAGTTCAAACCCGTGTTGTTCAAGGGCCAATTGTAATTGAAATATATCTAAAAAATCTAAAGTCTTCTTTTAAGCACTTTCAAAATGAAATATGAATGCAATAATTTTATTGTTTTCTTTGGCTGTATTGAAAATTATACTTTCTTTAAGTTTGTTCTAGATTCTACAGCAGAATTATACAATGTACTGCACATAAGGGATAGGATAATAGAGGTCATGTAAAATTTGCACTCTTACCAGGTCAAATTTTCGGAACCACTAATCTAGAATATTTTCCCCACCACTGAACTGTCTTAGATCTTCCTCTGCCTCTCACATCTTTCCTTAGTCTTGCTTGAATCATGAGAAGATATAGTTGTATAATTGTTGTAATAGGTTTCTCTGTCCTTCAATTACTTTGCACTTAGAATGAATAAGGTGATGATAAGAAGCTGTAGGTTTACAGAAAAATAAACTCCAGAACATGTGCATCTCATTTTGCTTTGTCTGTGTCCAGGAGTAGGAAGTAAGCAATTTTTGGTATTTACATCTTTGTACTCAAGCCTAGCTGTCTTAGTGATTACCAATGAACCCTCAGAATAATGAACATTTAGCAGAAATTTGTGCTGCCTGATTTGTTTTATAAATTGGAGGACATGGAGGTTAGATAATCTTAGAAAAAGGGTTCCTCATTTTCCCTTATAGTCCGTGAAGTAGGCACTTAGACTACATCGAAAGGTCCAATTTATCTTAATCAGGCTTTCACTTCAATTCATCAAAAACTCATATCTTTCCTTAATTCATTACAATGAATTATTCTTTGTTGAAAATGTGCACAAAGACATATGCATTGTATGCCTTTTCTTAAACTAAAAAGTAAACAAATAAAGAGTGAATTCTGGTAAGTGAACAGATGTCATAATTCCATATTCTATATCTATCACCAGACTGTGAACTTCTTATCTCTTTCTGAGAACTGTTAAAATTTCAACTCTGGTTGTAAATGATGTTTTACTGGCAGGCTCGCACATGCCATATGAATTTTATGTATACATGTGAAGCATGGCCTGTGGTTCTGCTGTCAAAAATAAACTGTTCAAGAACATGATCAATTTCTGATGCTGTCAGCATCCAGACTGCTTTTCTGTAAACATAGTAGAATATGTAATGCTGTTGCACTTGACATCTCTCTTTAAGGCTGAGATTCTGTTAATTTACTCCAGACTATACGATCAAGACAAGTGGACTGGCTATTCTCAGTTACTTCAGTGAACTTCACTTTAGATCAACTTCCAAAGCAGGTGAAATGTCTCTTGGTTTTGTATTGCAAACTGTTCACAGTTCTTTTGTCAGCATTTGTTACAAGATAAGCAATGAATTGTTCCTTGCTGTGGATCCCTCAATAACCCGAAGACGAAGCCTCACCTTACTCCCAGCCACCTGTGACCCTCCAAGTAGAAAACTTGGAAAATTAATCCAGCACGCATTGGCCACACACACACTAATTGTGCAGTTTTTTCTTTTTTAGTAAACATTTCACTACGCTTTTTTGATTTTCAGTTGGGAACTGTCTAATCACACACACAGCTAAGCTGAAACTAACCTTTCCACTCAATTCAACAAAAAGGGCACCTCTGCCTGGGCAGATGGTGGTGTGCATTGCTGTGTGCAATCCATTTCCATGTCAGTGGGCATTCTGGACTTTTCAGAAGCAATCTAAACATGTTTTAAAATAAAATGTGATGTAATGGGTTGTGCTCTAAGTGTTTGCATTGGTCAGGCAAACCCTCCTTTTTCCTACTTTAAGAGTTAAGTAAGATTAGGTAAATTATAAAATTGTTATAAAGTAATATTTGTGCTTTATGTGTATGTGGGGGTGGGGATAAAGTGTGTGGGGAGGGGTAGACTAAATAGCATGAGAGTTTTAATAAACTTCCAATTACACCACCAACCATACTTTGTGAGATAGGAAAATGTGATGTCCAAACCATCTCATAAGTTAGTCATCATTTTTTATAAATTATGTCAGAAAAGAAGTAAAAAAAAAAATCACTGGACAAAAGCAAGATTTACAGTTTCCAGTCCCGTCTCTGCCATTACTCAGCCACTTAATTCCTCTGGACTTTTTATTTTATCACATAAAATAAAAGGTTCAGTTTATATTGGCACTTCTAAAATAAACTCTTTGGAACTTAGCTCTTCGAGATCCACAGTAAAAAGAATTTCATGATCAAAAAGGTTTAGGAAACTTACTGTATTCTCTCCTTGTCACTTCTAGGAATTCATGAAGAAATTTGCCTTTGAAAGACTTTGAGAGGTCAAATGCTAAAGAAACCATATAACTTTGTGTGACTCAGTGTTTCTAAATTTTATGTGACCATAAAACATTGTTCTATTAAAATGTTAGGAGAAATAGTTTGGGGATCATTGCTTTAAATAATTTGTAAAATTCTGTTAGTCTGAGTTTTATGCATATTTATATTTCATGGTCGAGTTGACTAATAACATTAAAAATTCAATATTTTAAATTAATATAGCACTTATTTATATTTTACCATTTTAATTGTACTATCTCCTGTATTGAACATCTCATATCTCAAAAATATATGTAAATGGCATCGAGATAATGAACAAACTCTGGCCTTCAGATTTCATGATCATGTTTTTTATCCTCATAAAACTTGTGTTTTTAATCTCTGATTTTTCCATTAATTGACCATTTTGAACTCACATACCTTATAACCACTTTGCATATTATTAATTTTATTATTGCATCCTTGAGTGTCAAAAAAACTTGAAGTTCAGTAAATATCTGTCAAAGTTAGAACACAAAGTTTAAATATTTTACTCTCTGGTTTAACTTACTGGGTTCTGTACCATCCAAATGACTGGCATAGTCCAAACACTTTTTTAAAAAGTGATAGTTTGTTTCTCTTTAGCCCTCTAGACAAATCACTGTGATGCTGGTTCATGGACAAAGCAGAGGTGGTAAAGTTTGGGGAGTATGAGGAATTGATGAACTATTATGGGATATAGTTAGGTGTAGCTTAAGAAAGGTAATCTCTACAGTGACATGATAAGAAAAAGAAAAGCATTGGGAAGCACCCAAATCACACCAGATGCCATATAGCCTTGTCACCTTGAAATGATTCAGGCAATAATTTGGCAGCTGCCACACTATGGGTGCCATATGTCTGGTGATCTCACAGAGCTGAGATGCTACCTTCTAAATCAGTTTCATAACTGTGATTCATACCATGCTAGCTAATCTCCCCCATATTTTTACCTCTCATGCCATTTTAGCCTTTTTATCCTACTCTGCACTTTATCCCCAGAATGAATCACCTAATTATCCCAGAATGAATAATGAATAGAGAATGTCTACAATACTCTTCATACATGTTTCAGAAAATATCTATTGTTTATTTAAGAGACATATTTTGACAAAGTTTGACTACTCTGTGTTCTTTAAGTAATACTCATTCTAAACTGCCCCAACGTCTCAGTAATACAAAGTGCTTACTTCTGTTAGAAAGCGCAGGCTTACTCTACTTATATATAAAGGCTAAATTAAATATATGCTAATGGTCAGGGGAAATAAAAACAGAGAATTTTAGTTTTAGGTGGGCTTCATGAGAAGCAACTCATGCTTGATACTGAATAATAAATTTGATCTCAGAGGCAAGGAAGGAGAAAAACGCTATTCTGGGAGTTGGGAAGAAGCAGGTTGACAAACTTTTTAAATGGACAAACAGTAAATATTTTAGGCTAACAGGATTGTTGTTTCTGTCACAACCACTTGTGTCCTTTACGCTTGAATGCAGCCTAGACAGTACATTTATGAATGAGTGTGATTCTGTTGCAATAAAACTTTATTTTTAAAATAGGTGACCAGTTCATTGGCTGTTGTTTGCTGACTGCTTCTGAAGTTTTTAGCACCATAAATGGTCACTGTTTGATGTTATGATTAATATTCTGACAGAATGGAAGTTGACAATAATAAAGAAATTAACCTAAGAAAATGGGGTCTATGCCTTTCCTATAAGCTAAGTTCTCTGGGCCTTCAATCTCTTCCTAGATAGAATCTAGAACCTGGCTGATGGGGAATGCCAGGTTATCATTATTTAATTATGGACACTTTATATCATTTCATTATGTCCTCACCTCAAAGTGAGAAACCGAGTCATAGTGAATTTGGGTCAGTAACATAGCTAAGCTCACATAGCAATAAGAAACAGAGCTGGGATAACAACTGATCATGTGGTCTTGAAAGCATTCACTGTAACTGCCTTTCCTGCAGGTCTCCACTGAGCTGGTTTTAAAGAGATGGTCTTGAAGTATTGAATTTAGATGCCACCAGAAATATTTCTAGAATAATATGAGAAAAAAATGACAAGTGCTCAATCCTTAATTCTAAACATTAAGGTAATCCCCTGTTCAATCACGTCAAGAACATTGGCTAAGGAAACTTTGATTTAGGGGTTACTAATTACTGAATCAGAAAGAGTCACCGGAAATTGAGTCATTCTCAATGAATACAGAATGGTTGTTAATCTTCGTTTATCCTCTTCAATAAGACATTATGGCAACAGAAAATAACAGTAAACTAAAACTGCTGAAATCATGATGTGGTTTAAAAGGCATCTTTATTTTGCTTTTTCATTACTACCTATCATACATTTAGAAATCAACCCTATTATACAGAATCAATACTGTACAGTCATGAAAATCCAGTGGTGCTCCATATTGGTAGTATCTCATTTATGACTTAAGTTGATAATACAGAAGAGTATTTTTCCCAATTTTTTGAAGAGTGTAAATACAAACTTCTATTTTATCTCTTTATAACTTAATTTTCCTCTTCATTCCCCCTTAACTAGAAAGTGCCTAGGCAAACTAAAGCAGCAAGAATCCTAAACCTCCTTAGTTTTTTATGCATCAAGTCTAATGAGAGGAAAATATCTCTAAAATTTGATAAATCTGAGTTCTCCCATAGGGCTGATCAAGGGAAGGAGAACAGAAGATTCAGCTGGACAAAATACCCGAAGTAGGGGTTAGCGACCCAGAGAGTCGGGCAGGCTGGATTCCAGTTCGGCCCTGCTGATCACAGTAAATCTGATCTCTATTATTTTTAAAGTGAAAACTTTTTGATTTTTAAAGTGTTTCTTCATAAGATCTATTTCCTTTCCATCACTTTGACCACTTTGATTATTCCAGAAGCCATGTTCAGTTTTCCTGGATCTTTTTTAGAGTTCTGTGAACAGAAAACATACACAAAGGTCAATGGGGTTGGCTATTTCAACACTGGATGGTGGTTATGAGGTGTGCAGACAGACACCTCTTTATGCCTTAAGAGTGGGCTATCTGAGGAGCGTGGGCTGTTTTATTTTCATTTTGTCAGATGTCCTGCTTTCTTATTCCCTAAGATGACCTTTGTCAACTTTTATGATGTCTTTAAAAAATTTTTTTGGAGTTCTTTTTACAATCTGGATATCACATCACCATTTGTATTGAAACTCTCTTCTCTCGTTCATGGGTTGCCTTTTCCTTAATTCTGGTGTATTTTTTGTGGATGATTTTGTGCTCTTTTTTTGGTGTTAAAAAATCCTTCTTTATTCCAATATTATGATATTCACCTGTATCACTTTGAAATTTTTCATAGGTTTACCTATTTGATTTAGGTCTTGAATTAGCTTGAGATTAATTTTTGTGTAGTATAAAAGCCAGTGAACCATTTTTTCTCCATTAGTATAACCAGTCATCTCAGACCAATTATTAAAAAGTCATCTCTTTCCCCAATGACCAGCAATGACAGCTTTTCTTACACTAAATTTATTTGATTTAACCTGTGCCAATACTACCAAATATTAATTAATATTATGTTTTGATATCTGTTAGGGTGAATTTCTTCACATTATTATTCCTATTTAGGAGTTTCTTGATTATTGGGCTTTTAGTTTTCCATAAAATTTTTGAATCCTTTTTAGAAATAATGTATTAGAAGTCTAGTTGTAATTATGTTAAATCTATAGATCAATTTGGAGACAGGAGAAATTTGTAATTTTGAATAATCCTATTCATATTTATGACAAGTATTACCATTTATTTAGTCTTTGTTAAAGACTTTCAAGAAGATTTATAATTCTCTGCCTAATATATTTTATTAAAATTATTCTTAGATATTGTGTTTTACAGTATTCACATATTTTTATAAATTATATTTTTGAATGTTAGTTTATTAAAATGTAATTGGCTTTTCACATATTGTTCTTTGCAAGCTTGCTAAACTTAATTCTAATTTTAATAATTTATATTAGGTATGATGGTTGCTATAGATTTTCACTGGTAACATTTCATAAGGCTTGGAAAGTTGCCTTTGATTTTGAGTTTTCTAAACATTCTTTTTCATCACGAATAGATTTGGTTTTAACGGACACATTTTTTGAACTGTTGATGTAATTATATGATCATATTCTTCTAATATTTTAGTGAGGTTTATCATTTATTAATTTCCTAATATTAAAACAATCTTTGTTCCTGAGAAAGTTTCCAATCTATCTCCCTATATTTAGGGCATATCTCTAGCAGCCATGACAAAGCCTGGAATCCCTAATCTCTACTCTTTTTTGCTGTTAGCTTTGTACTGTTGATCTGCCAAGGCAGAGAAAGGGTGGTGGGGTAGGAGTAGAGGTGCGAGTGCTAATAGAAAGGAGAAAACAAGTCTCGTGGAAGTTTTAAGCCTTTTTACTATGCATATTATTTAATTTTAATGTTCCCCTTACTTCCGCTTGCTCTGCCATACCACAGTCTCTCAGACTCAAGTTCCAGGATTACTCTCTTGCCTAGATCTCAGTTTAAATCCATTTTAACAGCTCTAATTCAGTGAGAAAAACACATACCACTTTAAGAAACTAACACAGTCCTTGTTTCTATTTCTCATGATGTCTTATAATTTTTATAGTTGCAGTCTGAAATAGAAAGGAATATAGAGAATATGCACTAGTTTACATTCCCTTCCCACTTCCTTCCTTTTTTCAGTTTTATTTATATAGGATATGTAATGTTCAGTAAATAAATGAACCCATCTTTACTGTTATAATTTTTTGAAAGTTCTAACTGGAAATTTTAAGGTTTTTTTGGTGACAAGGTTTTCAAGAGCTAATGCTCCCTATTGCTAGCTTTGGAAGTCCCCAGTAAGCTTTTCTCAAATTAGCAGTGTCAATCTCCCCAAAGAATTGATTCTCCCAAATATGGTTTTGATAAACATGTTGACTTATATTTATAAGGAACCTAACAATGGGCAAACAATAGAGATACTATTTCTGAAAACACTGAGTCAGAGAATTTAACCTGGCAGTTTTTCCAATTACTTGGCAATTCATCAGGATTTAGAGAGGCCCTTGATAAATCTGGTCCTGTGGAGGCTCACTGTATTTCTGAGGCTCCCGTTAGACACAAGAATGCCCTGAAACCAGCTGAAAGATCCAAGGATACAGAAGAGTTTAACGGCAAACACATTGGACTAAGAAGCAGAGATTTGACCTCAGTTGGGCCTTTTTATCATGGTCTCAAGCAGGAAAGATAAAATCAGTTTACCTTGATTTATTCATTTGTAACAAAGGATGCTATAAAAAGCAAAAAAAAAAAAAAAAAAAAAAAAGAATAAAATCACTCTGGGAAGGGAAAAAGTGCCACAAACATGTAAAGTAACACAAGGCCTGTTAGAAATGTAAATGGAGCTCCTTGAGACTTTTTTTTTTCTCGGTTTTTATTGCCCTTGAGACTCTGTAAACCAGTGCAGGTGCCTGGGGAGTTCAGCCTGGCCAGCCGCTCTTCATCAGTAGCCTGAAGTGGTTTCAACCTCCCTTGCTTTTTTTGTTGCGCTTCCCAGTGAATGGGGAGTGTTAAAATGAATCGGTTTAAGAGTTAGTTCCTAAAAATGGTAAGAACAAAGTAATGGCTACTCTTTATTCTCTTGTACAGAGTAGTTTCACTCTAACGTCCTTTGTTCTCAGTCCTTTCCCATGATCATCCACCATGGTCCTCCAACAAGCACAACGTGACAAGAGCATTTCTAGGGTGCTTCCTGGAAGCTGCTCTAATATTACGGTTGCCACGCAGAGATTCTGGATTTGGGTTAAAAAGACATCCAGGCCAAAACTGTGGTTTGCAAAACATTCAAGTCGGCAATAGTCTTGTTTTTATTTAGATACTGTGTACACAGATATAGAGGGAGAAAGAACATCGTGCCTAGGATGCCTTCCCAACTGTGAGGAAATTGCCAATAATTCACGAAGGTGGAGCCTTAAAAAGTTGAAAAGGTCACTCTCTCAGCTGTGACAACAGTAAGCATTTGTTTTATACAGGAGTTATGCTCTGCGTTATCTGTTATATGCTATCCGTATAAATCATTTTGAGCCATGTGACTTCTTAAACAAAATTATCTGCTTTACAGTCACTTCCTATCCTGATGTCATCAATATTTATGGCTTTTTCTTTAGTTAAAATTCCAGTGTAATTTTAATATGCTATTTTTTTTTTCAAGTACAGAAGGATCTTCTGTTTTTATTTATTTTTAATGTTTTTTTAACTTTTCAATTATAGTTGACATTCAATACTGAAACAATAATTTTTGCTCTCAACATTTTGATGTGATATGTACGTTGTAAGGCCATGTTGCAAGTTTTATGAAGCCAGATTTTAGGTGAAGGAGAATTCAACTCTTCTGTAGATAAAATAGAAATAGAAGTTTCCAAAGCTGCTGTAGTTATTCATAGGGTTTTAAACTATTAATTCAATTATGAATTAATTTTAAACATATAAAATTTGTGAATTTAAAATTTGACATTTAAAAAGTCTTACAATTATTATATCTGATAAAAGTCACTTACTGTGAAACATGGTATCTTTACCATACAATAGCATCTATAAGGAGGTCTTTATTAATTTAGAAAAGTTTATGAGTTATTTTTGTCAAATAGCTCTTTTTCCCAAAAATACTACGTTGATCCGATTATCTTAATTATCCAAAGTGAAACTAAAAAAGAAGAAGAGGGAGCTGTAGCTATCCTACAGCAATAATTTTTTCTGGACATGAGTCCATAAATTATTTCTAATACATCATGAATGAAACATATGTCACCAATGCTAACCACAATAGTATACAGTAAGGGTGAATTATAAACCTGTTTCCCTTTTTCGAAGCACCCAGGTACTGCTTAAATTGCTTCTTTTAGAAATAGTTAATGGAGACTGGGTAATATCATCAAATGTTCTAAGAATAAACGAATCAAAAGTTATGTCTTGTTATCCGTATCATTTGTCTATTGCTCCCTGTTCTCCATCTTTTCTTTGTATGCCAATTTAGCTTCCTCCTCTCCCCAGACTTTAACTGTGAATAATATTCCTTCAACCCAAGATTCGAGCCAGGTATCACATTCTTGAGCATGCTCTAACGTATTTGAAAATACTTTCTGATCTATCAAGTCTTGAGTTAGTTTAATGAAAATTATTGTTTAAATGCTTACTTTTATATTTGTCTCCTATCCTTGATGGAGCATTCACAACATGTTATTCCTTAGACCATGAGTAAAAATAATGTGGTTTCTGGTATGTGGTATGCTCCAAAGACTTCTTTTGATATTTTTTTCTCACCTTTTTATATCTTAAAACTTCCTTTCAAACATACCATAAATAAGCTGTAAATTGGGCCAAATATTAATGACATCCAGTGATAATAAAGTAATATGATCATTGTTGTTATAGTTCTTTGCTTCTATTGTGTTCTCAAATCCTCTACCTTGTATAAGAAGCCTCTGTTGCCAAGTTTAAAATATGTACTTGTGTATATGAATGTAGATATATGTATTTGAGAAAGAAATAAGAGAAATGCTAGTACCATTTAAATAACTGTTCTCTGACCTAAATCAGCATGAGACATCCATATAAGTCTGAGGAAATAAATGAGAAGAAAAACCCCATTATAATGTCTTATCAGGATCATTATTTACCTGTTGAAATGAGGACTATTTAGATAGCATCTATCTTGTCCTTCTCTATTTCCCTTCTCCAAGAGATTTATTCCGTTTATTTTATCCTCAGCAAAACATACACATGCAACTTGAAGTAAATCCACTTGATGAAAAACACTAGAAGGAAAAAATGTGGATTACTGATTACATAGTACCAGCCAAACCTAAATCTAACAGAAGAGATTATTTCTGTTGGTTTTATATGCTCCAGGTTGGTTTGTGAAGGCAGGCCAAATAGAAATAAAGTATTTATTGTTGATAAAAATAAAGCATTTATCTGAAAAAAGAGGCAAATGGAAGACTAAAAGAAGCATTATATTTCAAGTGACAGTATCATCGGACCAAGTTACGCTGCCCCATGCTGTGATCAGCAAGAGGATAAGATCTTCACCATCTGTTCTCTGGAGGTCCTGAGTTTAAATCTCAGTGGGAGACTCCTGTAGGATGCCAGCGGAAAGGAAAAGGTAATTTGTAAATTTTGCTTTCTTTATGCCAAAACAATAAAGATTTTTTGCATACATTTGTTTATAAGAAGGGGTAATATTCCACCCATACACTTAATCAAAATTGAGAAATCAAAAATTGAGATCCATTTTAACTGGCCTTACATGTTTCAATTTTAGCTTACAAGGTTTGGGACATACTGTAAGCATAAGGAAGGTGTCAACAATCATACCTACTCTGTTTAGTTTGTCTAACCGTTAGTGCCATTGGATTCTGACATTGTTTAAACTGGAGTTCGCCAATATTTAAAAGTTTCACCAAATTTAAGCCTATATTTTCTCCTAATGTGTCCCAATGGAGTAAATTAAGAGTTCACAATCACTTTAGTATTAAAACAAAACAAACATACTTTTTAGATGTGTATTTGTACGATGTGTATTTGTACAATTGGGAATATCCTTAGCATCTGGTGCTACCTGGACTGGACTATGACACAGCTGAAGGTGCGCAGGTGCAGGAGTTCTTACAGGTAGGTAATCAGGATTGGGGGGAAGAGGTCAAACATTTATCTCTATATATCAGGTTCTTTGCATTATGTCTTATTTTAATTTCTATTATTTCTCCTGTTCTCCCAGGGAGACTGCATTTATATCTCAAAAAATCTTTAATACTGAAAGCATTTATAGAAAGTATAACATTTTTTTCTCAAAACAATAAGTGTCCTCAAAATATAAAAGCTACTTCTCCATTTCCTCTCCTTTCAACTGCTCACATCCACCCACATGTCTCTCTCCTACCTCCATGCTACAAGTAGTCATTTTATAATGAATTAAAGTATTATGTCCAGATATACACATTTGGAAGTATTTATTATCTGTACAATCTAACACATAATTCAGCCCCTTACATAAGAATCCTGAAGGAATATATCTGATCTTTCCTTTCTTCTAGGCGCTGAAGCCAAAACAACTTTGATAGCTCTTTAGTATGTTACACCCTTGACCGAAGCCTTCCTTCTCATTGACTACTTCATTAAGCACAGACACTCAAAGCCCATCGCAATCTGGCTCCCCCTTACCTTTTCCAGGCTTTTTTATAACTACTTTCATATCCTACACTCCTGTCAACCACCCATCATTACCAAAACAGCGATGCCTTTTCCTGCTTTTGTGTTTTTCTTCAAATTTGTCCTCCCTAGAACATTCTTGAACCTTTCTAACAGTTCCGTTAATTGATTTTCTAACAATATTTCAAGGCCTAAGCCAAATATCACTTTACATACAAAGACCTTCCAAATATCACCAGTCAAAAGTAACTTCTTCCTTCTCCGTTTTTGTAACTACCTTTGAATAATTACCTTATTGCAATTATATTAAAGTGAACTATACATAACCAATTACATTAAGGCAGGGGTTATAAAATTCATTTAAACAAATTGTTTTCTCCATACTATCTTACATCCCCTATAAACAGAAAGTGCCCAGTAATTATTGAACTGAATTTGCTAAGGATCACATAGATGTTGCTTATGAAAATCTAAGTGTTATAGGGATATAGAGGAGTCCTTGTTTTCATGCCTTGATTTTCACTCATGTATTCATCTAACAAATATGTATTGAATGCCTGACTCCCACTTTGTAAATCCCTGGAGATGTAAAAATTAACATGGACCATCGCTCTCTGGTTTATGGTTTTCATGGGATTTCAGTTTACTTATCTGTAAAATGAAAGATTTAGCTTATATAATATCCTGGGCACTTTCTAATTTTAAAACTATAAAGACTCATAAATGGAACATACTTTGTAAGATTAAATATCTACATTAGAGAATGAACTAACATTATGCATTATATATGTTTATAAACATAATACATATATGTTTTTTCATAAATACTTATGTCATAAAAACATGACAATCATTATAAAAGTTGGATATTTTAGGAGTAGAAATGAATTGTCACTTGTTAATTAGCTATGTTAGTGGAAGAAGTTATTAGACATTTCCTCCATCTTTTTGAGATTTTTGGTGAAAATATCCTCATTTTTAGGAATCAAGAATTAGGATGATATTACAACATGTAGAAATTTGTATATTAGATATATTTTTTTATTAGATGTCTTTAATTTTTTTACATACTCACTTCACTGTCAATTTCAAGTTTCCCCTTTTCTAATATGTAGAAGATATTGATTACTATGAGCCCATAAACATGATTAGAAATAGCCCTCTAGCTATGAGATTTCCTTTCATCAATTAATCTAGTTGTATAATATAATTACAGTTAATCCTTTAAAATCTTTTAAAGCACTTTAAAATGAAAAGACCCAGTACATTTCCAGCTATATATTAATGTTGATTACCCTTGTTGTTCAATGACTCCAATATGCTAAAAATGAAGAAAACTACTATTTTGCGAGCTCTGAATTCTTTGAGCTAGGTAAGACAAACTAAGATCCAGAAATTTGATATCCTGATTATTTGATTCCATACTGGAAGCTGTCTTTGGGGTGAGCAATGTTTGCTTTTGATTGGCTAATCTGGACACAACATATTCTCCGTGGAAGTGAGATAAAGCAGGAAGAGTAGAAAAGTAGAAAGTAGAAAATGGAAGAATTACCAAAATAAAATCAAAACAAGATCAAGATAATTACATGGTTATCATTTAAATATAACTCATTCTATTATGAGAAATTATCAGACTGAGCGTAGGAGGTGAATATATGTTTTTACAGATGTGAAACTGCTGTCCAAACTCATTATCCCATCATGACTCAGTTAAATCATGCTCTCTAAGGAGAGTGATTTGTTATATTTGTGAACAGGTGGCAGCTTCATCTACTCAGAGACCAATTATGTAAAACAGCATGAAAATAGCCAGGATGCCAGTGCTGAGAATGGGTGGGGAGAGAAGAGAGAGAGAGGGGGAGAGAAAGGGTGGAAGGGAGGGAGAGAGAGAGAAAATCTGTCACATGTCACACTAAAGCAATAGCGATTCAATTTTTGAACAAGGAAGATTTCTTTTTTAAGTATCCAGTGAAATAACTCCCTGCATAAGTGTCTACCGTGTGAAATCCATCTGAGCACCTGGTAGTGATTCTATTAGTTCAGGTAGTTGAAATGAAACTGACCACCATTATATTTCAATGGTATTTTGCTTTAGGACATGCTACTGGAACTCATTTCAGAGAGTGGTGACCCTTAATAGACAGACTAAATGTCAAATTTGAAAACCACTGCCACGTCAGCTTGCAATCCCAAGGTTCTGATGGCTCTATCATCCTTCTTTTGACTTATAACATTGCCTACCAAAGCTACTATTTAAATGCAAATGTATCTGTTGGGTATAGATTTGCTTATTGAATTCAATAGTTATCTCCTGGAAATGTAGAGAGAGAAGTTCCCTAGAGAAATGAGGAGCACGTTTGCTTAATTTTGAAGAGAGCGACTGATCGAAAAGGTTGCTGGGAGGTTGGAAGTTTCTAGCCATCAGGAACAGCATGAATGAATGGGACTCCAAGAGAGTGAAGCTGCCCGGAGAAGAAATAAAAAGCCAACGGTTTCTCAGAGTTACCAACAACTGCATCTGCTGACAATTTTAAGAAGCCTTTCTCAATCCTTCTTGGTAAAACCCTTTCATACTAAAGTTTGTAAGTTTTGGTGGAGGATTAATTTATTTTATAGGCCAATGAAAATTCCTGCAAGCCCAAGGATGAGTTGAAGGAAAGCTATTATTCCTTAAGCCTGGAAGGGACTTTGATGATGGTAAACGAGTTAGAAATATAAAGGTGTTTAGATCATTGAGGTTTGACCTTATTTTTGTTTTTTATATGGCAAAGCTAGCCTTTAGGAAATGAAAACAATGGTAATCAAAAACATTGTATTTGTTGGTAGCATTGAGGAAATAATGAAAGTTCTGTTTCAAAATGAGTGGGTTCTTTTTTCAGTATTTGTGTGAGATTCAAATTCTCTGATAAATACATTGATTTAGTAGAATCGGCACCACTAGATTTTGGCTAAGCAGGCACAAGCATGTAGGATATTTAAAAATTTTTGTGAACCACTTTGATTGAGCTCATCTCGACTTTACGAGGATCCTGTATGTGACAATGAACTTGTGAAGTTTGGAGAAAATTGAGTTTCTAATGGAGATTTTCTTGTGAAATGATGATTTCAAATCTCTCTAATGGCATGCAGTGTCTTTTGGTGTTTGAGAATGTGATACAGCTAAGAATGGGAATAAACATCCAGCTGCACCTATCTAAACACCTAATTAGTCTTCCTGAGAGGTCTTTTGTGTAATCTGCATTAACCCAGTGTTTTCGTCTTGTAGTTGATGTTGACTAGCTGCTTAATGTCTTATGTGAACTTAAGCTTAAACTAGTAGACAACTAAAGTTTCTTTACTATACAGATGTTTACACATAATTTAGATTACAGCCTATATTCAAGTTTAATCTGCATCTCTCCGAATGAATCAAAATTTCTATCTATATTTGGTTTAGATTTAGATACATTTTTGTAACTTCTGTGGTCTTAGATTTGAATTTGCTTTTCAAAGATGCTTACCAGAAATCTGGTTTGGCAATTTCCACATAATTTGGGATAAATTCCCATAATCAATTGGAGACACAGCAGAAGAAATCCAGAGAATTGAGAATGCCTGTGGGAATAGACTGTTTTTCAGTTGTCAGAAATTAGATTAATCATATATAAATTATTCAAACAGTGCTTATAACCTGTTTGCAAAGTTAGTTTGAGAGGAAATCAAACTGCAAACTTTTGGGGTTTTCAATACCCCTTAATTCAGTGTTATTTGTAAATGTAATTAATATGCTACCTACTTTTTCAGCTAAATTAAAAAGAAATTAGGCTATTCTGATCACTCTGGCAGCACCTAATCATCCCTACATTTTTCATTACTTACCCGTAAACCCTTCACTCTAGTTTTATCCTATTACTGATGATCTAATTTGCATTCATTTTTTTCAAGTCTCTATCTTTTCATTAAGTTTCGTTTCAAATAGTTCATCTTTAATGACCTTATATTTGCCAATCTTCAATCTACCAGTGTTAATATATGGACCACTTATTTAAATTCTATCCACAATAGAAAACTATTCTAAGTGAAAAAAAAAAAAATAGCCTAGTAACAAATATCTTCTCTTAGAAAAAGTGTGTGCATAACACCAGAGCAAGAGACTTAATCCTCCTGTGAAATATTTGTTTAAGTGATTGTGACTGTTAAAGTATTTTTCAAAGTATTGTACGTTTCTATAAACTGCTAACTTTTCTTTTGCAGATTCCTTATGGGTGGGAATGGGCATGGTGCCTTAAGGAAAAATGAGGTGAGAGAATCTTTCAGATACAACTTTCTCTCCTGAATCTGTTTGTCTGATCCGCAGAACTGTTTTAATGTCACATGAAGTGTATTCAAGGCCCTTATATAGTTTAGCTAAGGTTTTCTATTTGGATTCTGCAATGGGCATAAATTTTGAGATTTAACACTTAAAAAAAATACAGAGAATGATAACAGGCAGGTTAATAAATGAAGGATGGTCTTGCTTTTCACACACTTTTAGGATCGAATGGGGCAGTATTTTGTATGTAAATGTTTTTTATCTCCTCAAGTAAATTTTACACATACATAAATGACATTTTCCTATCATTTCTTAAATGAAAAGGATTTCTTTTTAAATATTATAGTTCTTTTTCCCTATAAGAATTAACTGCATAGAAATCCTATGAGAGACTCTGTTACCTATTACACAAGAATGGAATAGAAAAAGACATAAATTAAAGGTTTTATATCAGGATAAAAGGACAATTTTCACATAGTAAAAAAAAACAAACTGAGGAGTCCCAGCTATCAAAGAACCCAGAGTCAAATTAGCCATGAAGTAAACATATCAGTGTCAATGAATTCAGTATCTTGAAAATATGTAGCTTTTAAACTGACATTCTGAATAACATCAGGATATTTTGACACACCACTACTTCATAAAGATATGGACTACAGCTCACTTTCCACATTCGGTCTTATCTATAAGCTGCCTTTCAAGGAGAACAGGTTTCCTGAGCTCCATTATCAGATTATTTCTCATAATTATTTACATGTGCAGAGATTGGAGAGCACATATTCCCAGTGTTCTAATTTTCACAATTTATTTTTGGTTGTCCCTCCAACTTTCTATTTTTCTTTTCAAAAGCAGCAAAAAGAACTAGTATTGTGATATGTATATTTGTACGTGTGCGGTTAAACACACACACACACACACACACAGTGTTCTACGATGTTTCTACTCAAAGTTTGTGTGTGTGTGTGTGTGTGTGTGTGTGTGTATTTTTGACCACTTTTTTTTCAACAGACATCTAAAGGTTTCATGAAGACAACATCACATTTAACAATTTACTATTTACTGCACACTAGAGATCCATGTCATAATGAAACTCATTTTTAGTTCATTTAAAGGAGACGATTTACTCAAACTGGAGAGGCTGTACTCTCATGGAAGGCAGCCAGTTGATTCTGCCAGAGAATTCTCTCTCCACAGTCACTGGAAATTTCTCACAGAAAGATACCGGTATCTCTGGTGAGGACAAAGATGACCTGGCTTAAAAAACAAACAAACAAACAAACAAACAAACAAAAACGCTACCTGAGATTGGTCAAATATGGAATATATCAAGCTGTTTACAAATTGTTCTACTAATACATCTTCCATGAGTATAATTGGGAAGGAAGTTACGCAGACGAATAGAAGTTTCCAGGATTTCCCTGTTCTCTTTGGCATTTATCTCCATATTTATTTTTCTATAGTAGCTCTGACACCTGCTTAGATTTCTTTTAAAGTTTATTTGTAAATCCTCAGCTTCAAAATATTAAGTTGTTAGATTCGCTTCTAATTTCCATTTTTTCACTTCTCTATATCAAAGTGAGACAAAATTAACTTCACTATATTTATGAAGTTTTTTTATACTTCATTATTAACCTAGGGTTCATCCCCATACTGTCTTCTGTATTTAAGATGATTATGCCCCTGATTTCCATATTCTGCCACTGTTTTTGTCCTAAATAACTATGTTTTTTTTTCTTAAATTGCTCGTGAAATAATTGCCCAGCCTTTATTATTATCACATTAATAACAATAATTTATATTCCTCAAATACTTAATAAGTGTAATGCTAATTGGTTTGCATGACTTCACTCAACCTTTGTAACCACCTGCTCATGTAGGTAGGAAAGATTAGGAAAGATTAGGAAATTGAGGCACAGAACATAAGCAATCCACTCCGTATTTTCAGTTGCTCTCTACTTCATCGTTTCGTTGGCTCGATTTATGCCAAATCTTCCCTCTTAAACAATGATTCTTAACCTCCGCAGCTGTCTGGAGCTCCTTTTCCTTTGCTGGCTCCCTCTTTTTCCTGCACCGACTTTTCCTGACACGATTCTGTAGTTAGGCTTAGTTCCTTCCCAATCTCCTGCCCATTTAAATTGTGAGTCCTTTTCCATCATAAGTCCCTAGACGTTTTCTGAGAGTCAGCAGCAAATCTGAGAGTACGCAAGGCCCTGTTTACAGGTGTGCTATGAGATGGCAGGATACCCGGGAGCTGGGCCATTAGTCATTATGAGTGTTTCAGACTCCAGACTCCCTCTGTCGTGTGGATGGGCGTTGATTACAGCTGCCTGGAGTTCTTGCCGGGACACATGGCAAGAATAATAACTGTTGATATTTGATTCATCTGCTTGGCAAACCAGAGTTTTATTCCATTGAAAATGTTACGTATGAGTCTTCTCTGTTGTTTGGTAAAGAGTGGAAATAGGGTGAAGAGAGAGGAAGTAAATTTACTTTGTTGTCTCTCCCTTCCTCCAAACCTGGTGTGAAATTCCACTTGGCGTACTTTGTAAAATTTGGCCTGAGCAGCACACACAATGATACACAGTGTATACAGGAAGCAAAATTCAACAGAATACCTTTGGCTACCACCCATGCTTACACAAAAGAGGAAATGGGCCATTATCCCACTCTCTACTTGCTGAACTTTGGCTACCATTGCTGTGAGGACAATATTTATCCTCATCTCACTTCATTCAAACTCTTGCATTGTTTTCAAGGCACAGTATGAGGCGACAGGAACAAAACTCAATCAAAACAAAATCTTACCTAGCACAGCCAGACAGCTAATAAGCAAAACAACTTTACAAAATCGGGTCTTCTTAAACATTGTTGATATTTAGACACAAGTAGTTTACAAGATAGGAGTGGATAAACTACCATGATTTACTCTCTTGGGGGCATTTAAGATTCCTTAAGCCATAGAATTTTTAAGTGGAAAGGACATTAGGGGTTGTCTAATTCATAGACATTTTATTGGTTTTACAGATGTTCAGAATACAGATGTAAAGAAGTTCAGATTCAAAGGGGGAAAAAAAAAAACATTGCCCAGTATTAAATAACTGTAAGGGACAGAGCCAAGATCTGAGCTAAGATATCTTGATTCTCTGACTTACACCCTTCACAGGTATTAATGCTCACATATTGTGTTTTATGGCAGGTGATAGGAAGTCTGAGGAGCTATGGGTTTGATCCCAGCCAGCTTTTACTTATCCACATTTAACATATTCCATTTGCAAATCTGCTACCACAAAATTATAATCTTGTACTAGTTTTCTCTATGATGGGACTACACATCATGCTACCTCCAACTTCATTTATACCCATATTATTTCATCATAACTAAATATTCCTTCCACAAAAGTAAAAAGTAATTATTTCTGTCTGGAGGAAATTGGGGAGGCTCTCACAGAAGGCTTTTAGCTCAGGATTCAAGAAGGGAGGAAGTTTATTAGAATAAGAAAGAAGGAAGTATGAACTGAGTCAGTAGTTTGTGTGCTTAGTACCAAGGACAATGCCTGGCCCATTGTAGGTGTTAATTGGAAAAAGTTAGGGTTATAAAAACCTACCCCATGGGAGGGAAAAATTGAGGAAGAGAGGGAAAGAGGGGAGATAGAGGTAGAGAAATTGAAATAGATGAGAGAGGGAAAGAGGAGAGAGGAGAGAGAGTGAAAAGGAAGAGGAACTGGGAAGGGAATACAAAAGAAGGGAAGGGGAAGAAAGAAAATAAGGAAGAGGAGGAGGAAGAAAGGGAGAGAGAAAGCAAGAGAGGAGGAGAGGAAGGAAGGGGAGGGGAAGGGAGAAGAGAGGAGACAAAAATATCCAGAATGATGTAGAAGAAGGAAAAAGCAGTTATTTAAATAACTAGTGACAGCAACACTCTTAGTGAGAAAATTATTTTGTTTGTTAGTACATTTGTGTATTACAAAACATTTAATGGGTCATTTAAGTGTGACATCATAGACTCTTTGAGGTTAGGTTCTAGAAGGGGCTGACATAGCAATATATTTAAACTAGGTGTAATTATGTTGCATTAAAAAAAGAAAAAATCATAACAAATGTAAGCAAAAAGAAAAACCTTAGAAAAATCTGGTTTTTAATTTATATGATGAACACAGGGCGGAAATAAGCAATAACAGAAAAATAGTATTGCCGTGACATACTAGTTCTGCTTATAAATCTAACAATATTATAAACAAGGTCATAACATCGTCATCAAATTAACATTATTTAAATTCTCATTTAGCAAAAAAAAAAAAAAAAAGATTTTCAGTCACAAATTTAGCTCCCATCTAGGATTAGAATGCAGAAAACCTTACTCTCGTACTTAATACTTGTTTAGCTGAGTCATAACTATCACATTTCATGGTGGCCTATGAACAGCAAATGGTCATCTCTATGGGTTTGTACAATATGACCCAGTGGAAAGAACTTTTGGAATCTATCAGAATGGTTTCTTATAGAGGCTCTTTAAATTTACAATAGTGTGACCCTGTACAAATAACTTAGCCTTCTCTATTAGCCTTAGTTTATTTACCCATAAAATGGAGATTAGAATGTTTATAATTTTTTTGAGGACTAAATCAAATAAGATATGGGAAGCATCTAACACAATGACTGGCATACAAAGGATGTACTCAAGTGTAGGTTCTCTTTCCTCCTGCCTGCCTAATCTAAGGACTGATATTTACTTTTTATTCTTCGGGGAGAAAAATACAATTCAAAAGACAGGAAATTGAATTCCTAGTAATTTTGGGCTGGAGAAGTATATTTCAATTTTTAAGGTTATTTAGTATTCTCTAGTACTAGAAAAGCAATGTCCAGCTAACTGTGCTGTATAAATCCTTACTTAGATGATTTCTCTAGACGATTCTGAAATCACTGGACACTGATGCAGCTTTCTTTGTGAATAAGAAATTTCACCTCATTAATCTAGATTAATGCCCCTAATCAGTGTAAGCGACTAGAAGGAAGAGCAAAAACAAATCAATGTGTAAAAAGGCTACGTATATGATAACCGTAATGCCCTATCTTACCTCTCCTTTTAATAAAATAGACAAAGCATACAGGCTCATTCTTTCTAAAATTGTGATCGTGGAGTACTAAAAATGTGATTCAGATCCTATTTACGTAGTTTCCTTTTTAAATGGACGTTTCACAAAATGTTGACTCCTCCCACAAAATGTTTACTCTTTAGAAGAACAACAATAACGAGAAACTCCTCTGCCAGTATTTCTCTGAGATTTGTTTTATTTCTATTCACTCAGCTTAGGTGAATTGAAAGGATCATCAATAGGTTCATGTTGCATGAGATGTCTGACCATTCTTCCATCACTGTCAAGGAAGAATGAGCATCCTCGTGGAGAATGACATTTTAGCTGTCTAGAGCTGTTTTTATTCTGCATGAAATTATCTCTAGGACAGAGAGAGGGTGTCAGATTGCTCACTGACAACAGACCATATAATGCTAGACATTTTATTGATAGTTTTACTGAGTTTTTATTTAGTTACCGTTCCAGAAAAACTAAAGTCATCCTATCATGTGTACTCATCAGAGTTCCTTGTAAAACTCAAACCTCTCTCTTTATTGATGTAAAAGTTTATCATTAAAAACCAATTATGGTAATAATATTCATATTAAAAATGCTATTAAAGTAACTTAACACTTTTTCTCTGTACTTTTTTCAGCTCTGACTTGTAGTGGGTGAAAAGACTTTTTTTTTTAAATCAAATTCTTTGATTTAGACACACTCAACTTCATTTCAACAAACGAAACCACAAGAAACATTACTATATTAAGAGTGGAAGGTATTATTGAAGGGATAGAAAGAATTCACAATATACTTCTTGAATGATGGTTTGACCTCTAGTATTCTCAAAACTACCTAGATACACATACACATCCCCTGCCCCATCTCATATACCATCTGCCTCCTTCTGAACCAGGACCTAACACCTTCTCAGTTAGAATCTAACAACTCACAGACTCTCTCCCACTTTTTCTCGTAGAAGCTACGTCCTCTATGGGTAAACTCCACTCCTGGGTAACATGATATTTTTTGTCACTAACAGCATGCATGCTATCTGCCAGACATTCTGTACCCTCAGAGTTCCCTTACTTGGAATTACATTGTCCTGGATTACACAATAAACAGACCATGCTATGCTGGGAGCAATAGCAAAGTTTAGGCACCATACATATATTTTTTATTTGATATTACACACACACAAAAAACAACCTTAAATATTCTTCTTCAGAAACATAACAACTTTAATGATGCATTGGTAATTAGTTTCTGGTTTGGGATTGCTGTTTTGTATTTCCAGACCTTTCTTCCACCCTCGAATAGCGGAGAAGCACTGGCTTCTCGCTTCAGCCTCGAGCTGACTACTCGTAACGTCCTGTCCTTTTGTGTATAGCCCGCTGGATTCCCTTCTTGTATACCTTTCGCCTCCTTCTGACCCTTTTCATTTACAGCGGATTACAGCTAATTAAAATAGAAGGATTTATTTGTATTAGATATGAATTTCTATGTGTTACACAAATATTGCTTGAGTAACGCTTTCTTTCATACCTACACAGTCCTGAAGCATTTCTTGATAAAATTTAAATAGTTGTCTACACATCAGACTTTAGCTTCTGTGCATTTTTTCTCTTTCATGTGAAAGAAATCATGCATGTTTTCAGACTTGTGTCTGGCCTTACGAATAAAACCATGTTTTATTCTGCACTCTAATTAATGGAGTTTATTTTCCAGCCAGCTCTCTATTGGCAAGCCAGGATGGATCAGAGCCAAATTTCTGAGGGTGGCTGCTCACTAAGTAGCCTAAACACAGACACATACAGACACACACTCGCTTGCAGCATCACAAAGGGGTTTAAGGTGGTCCTTCTGGAACAGCTGTATCGCAAATGGAAATTCTCCCTTGTCTTTAAATCCTCCACTTTAAATTACAGTAGGGCATAAAAAGTTGCTTCACTTTTTTGAGCTTCCATGCGCTCTCACAGGAAATACTGATGACACTGTGGATCTACTCTTACTTACCCAGATATTTTTTTAAAAATTATTTTGGATCGTGGATTAATTTAAAACTCTCTTACAGTGAGGAACATAGGATAAGGTGGTGGTAAAGAGTGCAGGTTGGGAAGAGACAAGATTGGATCGTGACTCAACCATTTAGAGCTATATGACTAGGGTTATTGCTCAAACTCTATAAACCTCAGTTTTTTTATCTATAATATAGAAACATTTTAGTACCCACTTACTGGTGCTGTTGTATAGATTAAATGAAATTTAGCATGCTGTCTAAACACTCAGGAAATAGTAACTGCTATTATTAATGTAATTATCATTGAAATTATTAGGGTTATCTCTATAATGATGATGAGGGCTATAATTAAGTGTGATCTGTTTTAACTGGCTAAACGTGATCAACAGTCTCATCTGACTTGACAATACTTTAGTTCACAGGATCTCTGAAATATTTATAGCGGTTAAGGGAAATTCTATACAGGATTTATAGCAGGAGTACCGCTCAGCATCTCTCTAATAGATAACATAAGCTGAGATTCTTTTTTTTTTCTTTTTAAGTTTGAAAAACATTATATCCTTAGAATAAACATATTTAAATATCTTTTTACAAGGTGAAATGTTTTATCTCTCAAAAAAAAAAGTATTGGGAATATAACAGCTAAAGGTAGGATTTTAGTAGACACATTATTTTAAATTAGAACCCAAAGATACTATATGTCCTTGGGGGAAAACATCTTATGTAACCTTATGGAACAATGTTTCTTTAGCAACAAGGACAAACATATAAGCAAACTTGCAGCTCCAAAAGCTGCCAAAAACAGGGAATTAGGATGACATGTTTTCAGATAGAATGTTGCAGAAGAATGTGGCCTGCAAGAGTTAGATATAGTCCTGTGCATAAAACTTTAAAACTGAACCAATATATCGACAGATAAAAGTATTAATACATACGGAGCCTTGTGAGATACACCAGTTTAATGATTTCCCTTTTTCAGGGAACCCTCAAACATGATCACGTGGAACTGAATGCTCTGGAAATTGCTCTCACTTGAAGGTAAGGGTCTGAGATTTACTTTTTCTTATTTATTCTCACTATGTATACAAAAATGCTTCTGTATCTGGAGTATCAAATTTGAGGTTTTTGGAATATAAAAATATCATATCACTTGATTATAAAATGATAAAAATAACTTGTTCTATTTTAAGAACAAACAGTAGGACAAGACAAGAAGGAGCTGACTATAAGTTTATCTTAAATTTCAGTGTTTAAGTGCTTCAGAAAGATAATGGCCTTTATTTACTTAGGAGTTCCAAGCAACAGAATTTTTTACTAATATATTTCTTTCTTCTCTGCTTTCTTACCTGACAGCCAGAGTTCTGAAACATAAACACAATCAAGAGGTATATTAAAACTATATTCAAATTTGGGGACTATTAAGAACTCCAAATTTTATCTTGTATAATGACCCTAATTAATTAAATATCTTTTTGGAAAATCTCAGATTATGTATACATGTAATCTAAATAGACATCAGTATATGAAATATTAACTCAGGGATGGCCATTTACAAAAAGCGATGAAGAATAAAAATGAGATGAAACACTAGGTTTTACTTTATTTTATTTTTTAAGAAAAAGGTTAATACTTTCAAACTAAAAGGAAATGGCTTGCACTTAAAAAAAAAAAAGAACCATTTATCAATCAATAAAATACACTCTGTATGAACTACCGCCGTTATTAATTACTTAACATTTTTTATTCTAATAAAAGGTATTTAAATGCATATTTTTTAAGTTGAAAGACAGAGATATTTGTCAAATTGTAATGTAAAAAAATTAATTCATACTACTAATCTAGGTCAGACTGATCACCTTTAGTAAGACAGTCACAATATGAGACCATGAGTTTAGAGAAGTGACATTTAACCTTTGATAAAACTTGACATTTTGCTATAGGTACTAAGGTAAAATATACTTTTAAATTAATTGCTTTTTTTCCTAATAGCAGCACGAACTTATACTCTGAGCTTTAGGCCTCCAATCACATTTGCAATAAAGAAAGAAACAAACAAACAAATAAATACATAAAACCCAAACAACCCTCCCCCCAAATAAAACAGTTGCCCTATTTCAATACTGATTAGTCCTCGACAATATTAGAGGAAGTCTAACTTATTTTTACAAAACGTTTTATGAGTGGAAGTGGGAAAAGTGGAGCTAACTGGTCCATAAGATTTGTCAAGGGTCAAACTCTGTGACGCTTTTCATTGTCTTCCCTGAAACCTGACCTGGGACTCCTTCACGAACAGTTCGTCATCACTGGCTGTGTTCTCAGGATAAACTCAGTATTTTCAAGTCATGTGGGCCAAATATGCACTAGGATTTTATTTCCAGGGCCAAATATGCTCTAGGATTTTATCTTCTGGCCTAAATCATTTGTGGGTTTTGACTACTTGAGAAAAAAAAATAAAGAAATGAATTCAATATGCCTTGCAAAACATTTTAAAAAGGGATGTACAGTCAGTTGGATCATGTTTTGTTATTAGATCTTCCTGGACCAAAATGTAACCATTGATTTCAGAACAAAAATATCCTCTTTAAAAAGGCAAGGAGTATAGGGAAGTTAGTGAAAAATGCCTGAAGAATAACCGACTGTCTTCCCTGTGCCGTCCACATAACTCTTCACGACAAGTCTTCTTTTTGCAATTCACACACGCATGCACACACACAGACTTATATATACACTAGCATGAGCATACACACATGAGCATGTATACTTTCTAATCTGCAGGGATGACTAGCCATGTGAATCTGTATGTTCTGTGTTCTGTCACAAAAAGTTCTGCTTTCCTATATGAAAAGAAATGTTAGGCTTGCTGTTGTTCCTTAAAAGTCCTGTAAATTACATAGATTAGATGAGAACAGCACAAAAAAGAGGTGTACTTGACCTTCCTCTTCCAGCAATTCAACCAAACTCAGTGTGAGACGCTGAAGCTTGGAATCACACAGTGTGGATTCATCATCATCATTCAGTACTTACTGTATGCCTGTCAAATACGTGGCATTATTATTCTTTATTTTTCTCCAGTCTGTGGTGCATTAAGATGACCCTCGAAAGTTAAAAAGCAAATAAAAATATAAACAAAATAATAATCACTCAAAAAATCCCAATTAGTGTTGACTCTTTCGAGAAACTTTTTGCCAGAAAAATGTCAATTAATCAAATTGGAATATTTCGTGCTTTTTCAAAAATCCCAAATGTTATTTTTAACAATTTGTAAATCTCTATTTTCTCATATATATATAAAAAAGTAACAGTTCTGAAAATGTTATGCCAAAACTTCAAAACATTCTGTTTCTCTCTCTTTCTGTGTATGTGTGTGTGTGTATACATGCACACACGCATATTTACAATGAATTAGTCACTATCTTTAACGAGGCTAGAAGCTCTTGGCTTCAAGTTTGTCAGTTTTGGAGCAATCATTAGGATCAGTTCTCCCAGCGGATAATCAGTTTTCATTACCAGAAAACAAGGCATTTCTACCATAATCTAAAAAATTTCATATATTTTTGAAAATAAATTGATATTTGTATTAATTAGATAGTTTTTAGTAGTGAGAATTTAGGCATCTATTTGGAAGTCGAGTACAGTAATGGAAAGCCCCACCTTTCCAAAGTGGTCTAAATAAAACTTAAAAACTGAGAGAAAGCAAGAAAAAAATCTGGTTTAAAATTCTTTTTTTCTTACATAGAAGAGAATAGATTCTTCTATGCTTATTAAGTTAAATTAAAACAAGATATGAATTTCTTATATTAGGTTTTTAAGTTACAACAAATCCTAAAACATCATTTTTTAATATATAAATATACATACAATACTATTTTGGCATACATATTATAATATGTACAATTACTATAATACATGTTAACATACATATTAATATAACCAACATTTATATGACGAGAAAAATTCTGACTTCTCTGAAATATCAGAAGGAGCTTTCTATAGGAGCAAGATATAAGAGCAGGAATCTATTCATTTTATTTGCAGTAAAGTTGTTTGATGCCAATAGAAATATGGAATATATACAACGATGGTCGTCTAATTGTCTAGAAAATTTAGGCTTAAAGAGTCTTGCTTGGGGGGAGAATTCTGGAAACAGGGTCACCTTCTCAACTCCTAAGCCCATAGTATCTACCTCTCCTGAGCTGAACAGTGACTTGTCTTCAAGGTCTCTGGATAATCAGGTGGCTTTGGAATCTCTGAGAGTCCCTGCGAAAAAAAAAAAAATGATGCCAGGCCCGGTGAGAGCCTGCACCGCACCCACTATTGGGAGTTCAGCTCCCAGATCAGAAAGGGGTAAATCCTAGGGGAAGCTATGCTTGTGTGAACATCAGGAACTGACGTTAAAGGTCAATGTTGACAGCGCCTAAGTGTGACAGGACTTCCTGGCTCCCGAGGAGACCATATGGAGCTGCAAGAGAGGGCCAATTGTGTATGTAGTTTTAAAATATTTTAAAATAATTATACTTATGTTAATGAATGATCCATAATTTAACTATATAGCTCCTACTCAATAATCTTATATAGAGCTGTAGTAATCTTGTCTTAGCTTTTTTGCATTTTACCTAATTAGAATTGGCTTTTTAATATGAGCATTCATTTTTGTAATTTAGTTTGGAGTTTAAAATACTTAATCAGAGTTAAGGATCACCAGTCTCAAAAAAAGCTACACTTACGAGATGTCAGGTCATTTGTCCGACGCCATCATTTCTGGGTCAAACAATGGTAATGTCACAGGACATTCAATGACATGTGTTTTTTTTTGTTTGTTTGTTTTTAACCTTCTCGTTTATCCTCTTTGAACCTAGGGAGACTGAATCTCAATATTATTTCTTTGAGCTGTGAAGTCCTGCAAGTTTATCTCCTCATTTCATCTCTAATTTTTATTCACTCATATGGTTTCTAATGTTTGGCTTTATTATATTTGTTATAACTTGACAAGGAATTGCTACTTTGTTTATAATACAGTATTAATTATAAGAAATTTCATTTTTTTAATGTTTTTAATTGAACTCTGAAAAATTATTCAGGCTTTTCATTGAGCCTTCTGTGCTGGACTAGCATGGCGCCACTCAAATGGAAGGTTTTAATCATAAATTTTCTTAAAAAATATTACACATAGATTTTTTTTTTTCTTATCTGAGGATATGGCATACTAGGAATGTTACTGTATGTTCCCTGAATGTTTTATCTGGATTAATTTTCTCTGTCATAAACTGGGTCTTCCAGTGCAGAAGGGAATTTATTTTTCCCTCTTAAAACATTTCTTGCACAGTGAGTTGCCATGGTGGTTAGGTTGGCAAGAACCATTTCAGAGATACGAATGGGGTTAAAAGTTGGTTTTTCTTTCTCTCTCTTTCCCACATGTGCACTGCCACACAGAGCCATGAAACCGTACACACATACCACACATTACACACACACACACTACACATCAAGTACACACACACACACACACACTGGAAAACACTAGCAATCTGTAGCAACCCATGGGGATTCTAGCTGAAAGAGTCTTTGGACTGCCCATGAGAAAATGAATTTTTTGTTCTTGAGCCTTTATGCCAGGACTACTGGGACTGCTAAGATATGTACCATGGTTACATAAGAAGAAGAAATGTCTCTTTGCCAGAGCTCAGGTAGCGAATTAGTATTATAATTATTATCAGCAGTCACATAATATCCAGCAGCAGTAGAGGTATCATTTTTCTCTCCTGTATTGCAAGTAAAACAGTGTGTAATTGCATATGGCTCTGCAAATTAGTCTTTACTATCAACTTTGATCTCTAAACCACAAGTTAAATAATTGAAGATTAGAAGCTTGAGTGCCACGATATAAAAATTAATATATTACTAATTTTTAAATATTCCTGACACAGAGGCTGATATAAATGAGCTATTTTTACTGCTCTTTCTGCCAACTGTACTGTCTGAAGACTCTGGCCAATGCTTGAAAGTTCTTTCAACTCAGAACTCCCTCAGATGTTCTTTTATGATAAGAAAAAAAAGGAGAAAGCAGAACAGCTTTGTGTTCTGTGGTAATGAAGGAAGGTCAGAAATCATACCATATAGATTTTTGGAAAAGAGTCAGAACTTTTTATAGAGAAAAGATAAAGATTATTAGCAACATCGACCTTGCAATCCACTGTAACCATTCCTAAGGCTAAATTGAAGTCTTTGTGGAACAAATAACATGTTGACCCTTAAAATAACCTCATCATGACTGTGAACAATAATGGAGCAATTAGGGAGAGGTGACGGGGATTTAGTTTTAAATTAAAGCAGCAACATCAGACTCACACAGTAAACTCTAAGTAGGTTTCCCCCACATTTTATCTTTTTTGTATAGCAGGAAAACTGTAAATACTGTATTTTTCTTGTTTGCATCATCACCATAGTAATCATATAAATTATCTAAACTGAGATACGTTTGCAAGTGACAGAGATACCATTATCATTCTGAAGCCACAGAAATCAACCTGGACGGACTAGGGGAAGTAAGAATATACTTCTGGTGGAGAAAATCTTTTATTATCATAGAATATACAATAGTATGCACCCTATAGAACCTCATTAATAGCTTCCAATTATTTATCACACAATCTAAAATTACAACAGTTCGACTTGCAAAATTTGGACATTTATATTTGTTGCCAGAAGGAAAAGTGATTGAATTCCATCTAAGTTGTAATCACAATGCTTTCAAAGTTATGTTCAATAGACAATGATGACATGGTCTAGTAAATATCATAAATTAAGTCTTGTGTACAGATTGTGAATATGATAGAAATTGGTGGGCTAAATATATGTCTATCAATGGAATAGTTCTAGGATGTAGTTCCTGTTTTAAGTACCTGCATAACATTGTAGAAACTCCGATAAAATTATTAGGAATTATCACATGGAAATTCTGTGATGTTCCCATGTTGTGGAAAGATATTTATAATAAATATCTAGTCCAACGACTGAAGTAGTCACAAACTAATAATATTAAGAAAAAATTTTAGGAAAAAATTGTGTTGAAAATTATATTACGATATACAAAAGCACAAAAGATTAGGCTAAATTTAGGTTTTTTTCCCCCCAATTGCCCACCTTAATTTTTAAGGTTGCTTTTATATGAAATTGTGGTATTTTACTAAAATGTAAAATTTTCCAAAATTAGCTTATTTGATCTAGGACAGCTAGTAAAAAAAAAAAAAATATATATATATATATATATATATATATATATATATATATATATATATATATTTACTTTGAGTTTCAGTTGAATAAGTTAGTTTAAAAAGTTGAACCAGTTGTATGTAATGGCATACTCTGACTCTGTTTAGAAATTTCAAGTCCGATATCGATCTAGAGGTTTCATGGATGAATGAAAAGATTACTGACATCTTGGAGCGGCAACAGTGCGTAAATAGTTAAGCCTCTGGACTTAAGTTTTCTTACCTATAAAAATGGAAGAACTGGATTAGATTGTACTGTAGGTGCTTCCCAGCATTGACATTCTAGACTTCTGTCCTGGTGATTCGAACCCCCAAATCATTTTGCTGTCATTTGACTATTATCTTTAGATGATTATCCTCTTGACCTTGTCATTACTTATATATCATAGCATGGCTGTCATTGTAATGTGTCAAAAATTAACTGTACTTAAAGAAGTGATGGTGAGACATTTTTGGGTTTGGATATTGGACCTATAAGGTCCAATGTTCTCATAGTTTTCTTTATAAATATCTTCATGTTGGTAATCAGCTGCACATAGTAGTATTCTCTAAGTAGTGTGTTTCAGCTGAATTTTTATTTTACTTTTACATGAGAAAATAATCCAAGTTGCTTCATAAAAATTCACTTTCTGGAAAGGCCTGGAAGAAATTTCTGATTATTTTTCCTTTTCAAGGGTATCTTTGCCAGCTACAGTGAGATTCCATATGTTGTGTGATATTTAAAGAGAAACTGTTCTTGGTTTTTTTCACACCTGAACTACCCTATTTCAGATTCTAAAGAATATCTACCTCAAAATGAGCTGCAAAATAGATTATAAAATTATTTTGGCATCATTTACTGAAGAAAAATGGATAGTATTTACTAACATATTATCACGCTGTCACATATAAAAGGAGGCTAGTAACTTTGCTAGTTACTAGAGTACCATTTAAAGCAATGAGTGAACAGAAAGGTTTATTATGTCTCTTTGTCTTGGAATGACTTCAACACTAAACAGTTACACCTGGCTATATGCTTTCCAAACCCTAATTTTGCTCTGTAGCATTTACAATTATAATACTAAATTACAATTTACAATCTATAGTCATTTACAATTATAAACACATAAATCTTGGTTTTGTGATGACAAATTTGAACATAAGTCAAGCTTTTTGAGTTGCTTATAAGCAATGTCACCTCCATAATAATTCTAACATGATCCTGTTATCCACAAAGCTGTAGAGAATGAGAGCTGTGTAGGCACTAAATAAGTACGCACCGACAGAGGCAGCCCATTGTAGCATGCTTGTGGGTGCAAGTTCAGATGCATGAAGCATTTATTCAGTCAAATTCTACTACTTCAGGATCTTATTACTTGCTGACTCTCCAGAGTCTTGAATACAGTATTTATAAAATCTCTGAAACAGAAAATGAAACATCGCCCTCAGAATGGGTATCCTCTTAGTGTGAATGTAAATTTTATATACACCTGTCCTTTTTAAATAAGTACTCTCTAGACTAAATTATAATAACTTGAGAATAACTTCCATTAAAAAATATGAACATAATTAGTTTGAACCATTTCCTGCTACACGGTTTTATGTATCTTTTTTTAGTTGTGGTTATTTTTACAATGCTAATGGAAAGGGCTCCTTGTGGTATAGCATCTTGGGCATCATATTAAGATCTTTTGCCCCTGGAACCTTAGGGACAATGGATTGTTCATAGCAATGCAGTGGTGTCTGTGACTCAAATCATTCTACAGATTGCTATGTTAGGTGGTCTCTGAGCCACAAATAATGGAATATCCTTCCTAAGTAGTATACCAAATAGAATCAGGTTCTAAGAATGTTATGGCACACATTGTTAAAGCATCTTATTTTTTTAAACACGGAGAATGACGTGAAAACCTTGAAAGTATTTATTTATATCTAAAGCAGAAACATAAAAGTAAATTTTTTTTACCAAATGGAATTTAATCATTCAGTAACGCCTTACATTAAAAAAAAAAAAGAATAGTCCAGGAGATGTCTGAAAGTCTTAGATTTGCTCTTCTGATTTTTAAGTCTGGATTAAACATAAAAGTTATATATTGTGATGTGATGAAAACATAGTTCTGTATATAGGACTATTACAAAGCAATGCTGACACCTACAGAGGATGTATGCAAATATTAAGTTTAATTGGTATATACATCATTGACTGGTATTACTACTTTAAATTCCAGCTATCTTGATATGCAAAAGCAAGATATCTTAAGTTTGATATGCTGAATTTTAAAAAGATATTTAATTTATAATAAAAAGGCCCCTTTACTATCCGTTCAATAAACTTCATTGTTTTAACATTATTTGAGTGTCAAATCAAAATGATTTGATTATTTTAACAGCCAAGGGTGGATGGAGCGCATTCTACCAGCTGCAATGCTCAAAACCCATCTGCTGATGTCAACTGATGACATGTGCGAAGGAGGCTCACAATGAAGACAAACAAACATGTTTATTTTTGTCCTCCTGTATTTGAGTAGTATTTCTAGCAAGGAAAGAGAGCTGGCTTCCTCTTTCTGGGAAAGCTAAGAGAGCGTTCCCAAATATATTACTAGAGGCTCGGGAGAAGTATAGGCTTTTTTGTTAAGTATTTTCTCTATTGGCTCTTCAACTGAATGTTATAGAACTATTCCCCTAAAATTAAATTGTGGTATGAACTTGGTCCAATGAATATTTTTTTAGTAAGTAAATTCACTAGCTTCTTAAATGAGCATTGGCCAAATAAATGCAAAAAAAGTATCTTTTATTAAACAAATATTTGAATACCCAGTGGTCCTGGGAAGAAATCAGGCTTTCACAATGATGAAGAGTCTAATTCCAATTTAAAACTCAATATCCTACCAGCTATTCTGATAAAAAAAATCCCATTTATTGGCAATAAAAAAATACCTGAGAATAACTTTAATAATGAAAGTTCAGCAGCTTTATGAAGAAAAAGTACAAATTCTACTGAAAGACAATAAAGCTGACTTAAATTAACATAAGAAATATGTTTCTGGAGGAAAACATAGATTAATATAGAGATATCAATTATCTCCTAATTAATTTGTAGATTTTATATAATTCCAAGAAAATCCAAAAACAATCTTCATTGGAGTTTTCTTTGCTTGATAGAAGTTGTATCAGGGTTTTCCAGAGAAACAGAATAAATATTTAGTCATGTTTAGTAAGGCAATCTGCTTTCCTCAACCTCCCAATTCAAATGTTAATCTCATTCAGAAACACCCTTATAGACACACCCAGAATAATGTTTATCTCAATATCTGGGCACCCCATGGCCCAGTCAATAAGACTAACCATCACAGGAGCTAGCTCATGGGCAAAATTAGCTGAGAATATTTTGAACAAGAAGATTAATAAGAAAACAGTGCTGGCAAATAACTACATGCCTAATAAGACATATATTCCAAAATGTATACTATATGCCATATTAAGTGTATATAATATGAATCTAAAATAATTAGAACAATGTAGATTGAGTGCTATAATACTTTAAAATATGGAATTTATAGTTTATAAATAGACTCTGATATCATGAACTATCATGAAAAGAGGAATTAGTCAATAAAGTAGTGTTAGGAAAATTGATCTTGCTTTTTATTAAGTTAAAAATATACAGATAAAAATACAGAAGTAAATTGCATATATCATCTGATCTTTAAATATGAATGAAGGGATTATAAACTAAAATGAAATCACAATGTAAAGACTGTAAAAAGTAGAAACTTCTGTGTGTCACAAATATGTCACATGAGTTAAAAAGATGATGACAAATTTGAGAAAATATTTATAGTGATTATGAAAAAATACATAAGGAAAATCTAAAAAAGTTCAATTGAAAACTAAGCAAGGATTATAAAAGACCATTTACAGAAACACTAATATAATGTTTAATAAATATAAGAAAAAATTATTCAGTATCACTAGTAATTAATCAAATTAATTCTAATTAATGTGATAATAGTTTTTGAAAATTAAAATTGTCTAAGATTTAAAGTAGATTATATCATTATCTGGTATGTATATGGTGAGAATATGTACTCATATATTGTTAGTAGAATATTAACATGATAAAAACTTCTAAAAAAATAACATGTAACATGGCCCTATAATAATAATCATAGTTTTTACAGTACATTAATTTTACTATATGCTTTTATTTTTATTGAATTATGCTAAGGAATATATTCTAAGGAAATAATAAAAGTAGCTGAAGATATAAGTACAAGTAAGAATGTTGAAGCACCACAAAATTGATAACAGTCTAAACATCCAACAATTGAGAAAAGGCAAAGATGATTTTGCTGCTTCCATAAGGTAGAATATTAAGAAAGTATTTTCAAATAAATTTTAATATGTAAGACAGAAACTTCTTTGAGATGAGAAATACAGCAACAATGTAAGGTAGAGTCAGGGTGGGGAAGACCTGTTTGGGTTTAAGGACTTAATTTGAACACACTAACTTTGAGATATGTAAGAAGTATACAAGCGGAGATTGGCAACAGTATATGAGACAAGCACAGAGGAGATATAAATTGAGAATTTAACATATCTTTTTGACTTTCTATTTCTGTTTCTAACATTCTGGTCAGTCTGGTTAGAAGTCTTTTTGTAGGGGCCGACTCTTCTTTTTCTTTTGCTAACCCTTTCCACTGAAAAATAAAATTGATCTAGTTTATCGAAGTCTATGAATTACTCCTAATAGTAATTCATTTACTTAATGGAGTAAGTGATGCTCCATTAAACGGACTGACATTTTCACCGCCATGACTGTGACATGAAGAGTGGCAAAATATTTCTTCATACCCTTCACTTTTTAATAATTCCTGAAAACTACACCAGATTAATCTGCCCAAACTATCAAATGTATTATGTCTCTCTCTTTCTTGAAATCTTGAATGACTCCTCATTGCCTATAATATGGACAATTGCCTGGCTTGTTCATCTTTTTATGGTAGGGGGTGGGGGGTGGGTTTCTTCTCTCTTCTTCCCAACATGTAATTCACTTTACAGGCAATCTGTATCATTAGCTTTCACAAACATTCACTGTATTGTCACAAAACCTAGCATTATTTGTTTCCATGGTCTGTAACCTCTTTCTCTCTTCTGTAACCCCAAATCCCATTCATATTTTAAGAATCACATAAAATGTCTTATCCTATATGGTGGCTTTTTCCAAAACCCAGGCAAAATGACACTGAACTTTTCATGATTCCTATTTCTACCTTTTAGATTGCATTTATTCCATAACAGCCTAGATTTTTCTCATTTGTTAAATATTTTACTTTATCTCTTAATTTTAAGTTGTTTTTTTTAGCAAAGTTGGAGACTTAGTATTTCTATCTTGAGCAGATCTGTCAAACCAGAAGCTAAACAAAATGCAACAATAATAACACTAAACAAAGCAAAGGTAGTGATAGTTTGACTAATATAAATTGTCATTAATGCGTATAAATTGTTTCTTATGTCATAGTAGAGAAAAACCTGTTTCTTCTCATTGCCCATGGGGCTTTTGCAAAGTTGGTTATATTTTGGCCACATACACAAAAAATCTTAATACATTCCATCAAAAAATTTGCAAGATCATCTCTGATCATGATGTAAAAACAAAAGAAAATAAAAATTAATAATACATTGGTTTTAAAAAAGAATACTTAAAAATTCAGGTACTTTGAAAATTTAAAAAATCTTGTAATTTTTGAGTAAAATATAATAAAATTAGAATAAAATTACATACTATCAAAATCATTACAATGAAAAAATAAATTCTAAACCTTATGAGATATCATCTGAGTTTTTTACTAAAAAATATTTCTTGTGTAAGATATAATGACTTAACTCGCTCGACACCAATTCCAGCTTCCAATTAAGGGGAGCTCTCTGAATGACAAAAACTAGGAAGTTAAAACCTGCTCTTACATGACTTCCTTGCGACTAATTTCTTTTCCTTTTTTTTTTTTTTTTTTTTTTTTTTAGCCAAGGCAACCCTTGGTTGATCTCACAGATCACAAGGACCTTGTCAGCTCACCATCCCTTATATTTTTATTTTTTATATTTTACGCCTACAGTACCTAGTCTTTCTAGGAGGTCTCCCATCCAAGTATTAACCAGACCCGACCCTGCTTAGCTTCCGAGATCAGCCAGGATGGGGCTTGTTCAGGGTGGTATGGCCATAGACTGCAATTAAATTTTTAAATGTGAAATGGGTTCTTCTACGAGAGACACTCTAGTGAGTTTTAGAACACCACTGTCCAATAGAAATTTAATCTTTGAACCATATTAGACTTTAAAATCTTCTAGTAAAAAAATTTTTTTCCCAATAGCCACATCATAAGAAGTGAAAACAAATGAAACTAATTTTTAATAATGCATTTTATTTGACCCAATATAGTCAAAATAGTATTATTTCAACATGTCAATATTTAAAAATGGTGATTTTCACATTCTCTTTTTCCCATTTAGTCTTTGAAATCTGGTGTGTATGTTAAACTCAGAGTTCACTTCCCCTTGGACTTCACATTCAGATGCTCAGTAGTCACGTGTGACTAATGGTTACCGTGTTGGGCAGAGGTTCTAGAACCTGAAAGTGAGAACAAGCAATTTCCTACTGCTGAAGCTCTTCCTTCTAGTAGGCGTGTGGTAGAAAGGATGGGTTTTCTGTAGCAGTGTTTCCGTGTTGCATCAGGAGCAGGTGTAGTAGAGACCATAACTTACTGATTTCTGGGTCAAATTCAAGAGGACGTGTTTGTGAAGCCAACATTTCTAGTGATGGCTTCCTAATTCCTCCCTTTCTGATTGTATCAAATGTGGTACCTCCCGTGGCAGGCAGGTTTTGTGGGCTTCTTTTGGGGTTCTTCCTGCCACATCAAAATCAAGCCTGCTTCTTTAGACCTTCCAATATTGCTCTAAGCATGCAAGTCCACTAAATTTCTATCTGCTTAAAATAGAATGGGTTTTGCTCTTGCAGCTGAACTATAGACAGTGGACTATATCATCGTAATTTTTCTCATGCTTAAAGAAATAAAAATAACTGTAGTAAAGATTTACAATGAAAAGAACTTAAATAAAATGAGCATGAAATAAAGAGGGAATTAATAAAGAAAAAGAAAAGTTAACTAAAATAAGAAAACTTTTTGACTAGTCTAATAAATAAATAAAAGGTATATTGAAAATGCATAACATTGTAAATAAAAAGAAGATGAGCTATACAATAACAAAATGAAAAAATTATATTAAAACACTGTTTACATCAATGGTTATAAATTTGAAAATCTTGATCAAATAAATGAAATGGAGACCATAATTTTCTAAGGAAAATTAAATTCTCAAATTTGATTCAAGACACAGTAAAAACCTGAATATGCACGAAAGAATCAAGCATCTCAAAAAGATAGAATATCGTTTTTCTACAAAAAAACTTCTACTGATGGAAAAATCACTTTTCTCCAATTCTTGTACCAGATGTGCCAGATGGAAAAATGTGAAAAAATAAGATTTAGCTGAGCTGAGACTACAGTCATTAAATTATTTAGGTTGAATACTGTTACCCACCAAAGTTTAGAGCATTCAGATCTCAGAAATACTTTTAAAAGTTAGCAGAGAAAAACCACCGCTTTCAGTGATGCAAATTATGATCTAAGCATCCAAAATAGTGTGAATACATGATTTTTCTTACAGCAAATGAGGTATGTGATACAGGTATGTGATACAGATTTCAGATAGCTAATGCTATCTGAAAATTTAAAAGCAGCAAAATCTTTCTCCAACTTACTGGCACTATCAAGTTGAGTATACCTTTCAATTCAGCTAAGCAATAAAGTAGGTGATAAAATCATTCAAGAGAGCTAGGTTATCTGGCATCTGATTTATGAAATATAAATTGTTTACTCACTATTGCTAAAGAAGTCATTATATAGAGCCTATTCTATCCACAATTATGTTCATGAAAGAATGAATAAAACAGAAATAGAAAAAGATTTATACTTATTTCTTTAGTCATCATTTTATGGTGATGTAACCATTTTAAATTTCTATAGCAGCCAAATAATCAGCTCCTGGGTAACTATTTTCAGATTATTAAAACATATTTTGCTTCAGGTAAGAAATCATGTCTTTTCCATTTTATTCCCTGGAGTACATAACAGAATGCTAGTTCAACTGAGTTGGAAATAAAATAAAATTGAATTTACTTCCCTGCATTGGTTAACTATGTGGGTTGGGTTCTTCAGAGAGCAATAAAATAACACCACCATCACCAGCAACAAATTCTACCATAAAATCTTTGTATAGCATTAAACCCACTACTAACTTTTCTGTGAGTAATTACTTTCTGAGTGATCGAGCCTGTTGATGAGTAAGATAATGGCCAAGTGAATAATCTGGATGTTGCTGGTCAGTCCCCTCCATCCATTATCTAGAAGAAAATGATTTTATCCATATCCTTTTGCATGTGGAAACACAGTTAAGCAATGGTGCTCCCAACGGCAGGCTGCAGTGAACCTCAAGTACTTTGCAAAGTACTAACACTCACGTGCATTATAAAGAACTCGTGACTGCTAAAACTCAATCATCAAGCTCAGATCCTGAATTAGAAACTTAAAAAGAAAATTCAGACCCAACCCAAAGATAATGACTACAGCTAAGATTCTCACTGGCTTGGAGAAACACATGGACCTCCAAGGCAGTAACAGTTTCAATTATTTTAGAAGCGAGGCGGTTAGACATGATCTGTGACCATTTCAACTGCTATGATTCTGATGACCAGTGCTAACAAAGTATCATTGAAATATTTAAATAGCTGATGTTTTAAAAACTGATATAAATTTTCTGACTATGTGTAACTTCATTCCATATATTTGTTTAGTTAAATTATATTGGTTGATTAATTGAAATTACTTTTTCAGAATTACTAGTTACAAAATTAGAATAGAATCTAGCCCAGAATTGCCAAATATGTTGGAGGGAGAAAAATCACCTAAGTCCCATTTTTCTTATAATATTCTTAAGTTTAAAAACCAAGTTATAAAAATTTTAGAAAGCTAGAATAAGAATAGTTCCAGGACTACTTAGACTAAATTCCTTACCTAAAAGAGAGAAAAAGAAAGGGAAAAGATAATCAGAACAAACAAGTTATAATATGGCCAAATTGAATCACTTAATTTTGTGCTATATTAATTGACTAAGAAAATATTTTGTCATTATTTGGGTAGAATCTTTAGGACATAATGAGAATCACCTTCACACTCAAAATCTCAGAAAAATTACACTTGAAGTAATAACTCTATACCTATACATAACTAATTTAGTTAAAGTTAGGTAATCATAGTTCAACATTATATATATTACATTGTGTGTGTATGTGTGTATAAAACATTGCTGTGCATAAATATTTATAGGTGTATTTCTCTGAAGAGACCCTGGATAAAAAGTTTTAAGAGATAATCAAAAAACAGTTCGAGATTCAATTCAATTAAATATATTTATTTACTCTGGGGGATAGATATATTTTATAAAAATAGATAAAATAAAAATATATGTGTATAAAATATATCTCCAAAAAAATATTTATTTGATCAAAAAATCTTACTTTTTTTCAGAAAGAATTTTCTATCGAACTTATTATTTTTAGCACATCCTCAAATGCTATAGCACTAAAGAGGTAAGGAGTTTCAATTTTTCTACGTGAGGATAAATTTTATAATTCCAGTAGCACTGTAGCTCTGAAACACTGAAAAACTATATATAAATGTTCAAGTGTAAAATGCATTTTAAATGTGTATTATTTATATCAATTCCCTGATGTAAACAACACATTTATATGTTCACTGTTATAAATAATAGAAAGATTAAAATACAGAAAGTTATAAAATATATGTGAAATTTGAGAAGAATTATAAGATTATTACTCATGGTAATATCTAAAGAGAGGGTATTTTCCACCTTTGTATAACAGATTAAGTAAAGGCTAAAATAAAGTCAAGATGAATAGAATTTAGAGAGCATCAAAGGAAGCAGAAAGTTTCTTGTTTATTCTTCTTTCATTCTCCTTCATAGTCTCTATTAAGGTCCAACACCACTATAAATTTTTTTCCTCTAATTTTCAAGAGTGAAAATTATAATTTTTCATAGAACATCTGTACTATTTCATTAGTTTGTCATGTAGGGTATTTATCACATTGTATCAAGTTATACCTGTTTTCAACCTTATTAGATTGTAGATTCAGTCAGTGTGGTGACCGTGTGTCATTCATTTTTCTGTGCCTGTATTATACTGTTAATAGATATATATTAGCCTCAAAAAAACTGGTCATCACAATAAAAGTTATAGTTATTACAACTAAATTTTTCAGAATGAGCAGCATGCCTGATACTATGCTATGTGCTTTGAGAACAAGGGCCATGATATTTTCATACCTACTTATTTATATATTTATGTTTTTCATTGAAATGCACTTAATTATTTAATATCTTAATTTCAGGGAATAATATCTGCTTTACAGGATTAATTAAAATGTAGTATAATTGTATTTTTCTAAAATTTGAGGATATAATATGCAAAAATGTTTGCTGAAAAACAATTGTCAAATAACTGTCCAGTTTTAATTATTTGTAAAATATAGAAGAGGCACATTATTTCCTTTTTTCCTTTGGTGCTCAGCCTGTATTATCATTGGACTGTTTATTATTTTTCCTTTCATTTGTATGCATTTTTATGTTTTTAGTAACTGAAGGTATTCTGACAGTGATAAGATTTCGAGAAAATTTGAGGAAAGCTTTCTAAAGGTAAATATTTTAAAATATTTTGAGCCTCTCAAACCTGAATTAATGCTGAGATCTGAATTTTTAAAAAAAAGTATTCTGTAAGCCTTACTGAGGTTTCTTTCTTTATCTGAAGTTCCTACAGCAATTCACACAGGGCAAGGAAATTTACGTTGGCTGACAACTTCTGGTTCTCACTAGAGGTCGCAGGATGTCAAAAAACTGACCAGCCAACAGGGATACAGTTGCCAAAGTTATCTGCACAAGGCATCCTCTTTGTACAGTCCTGGAAATGCGTCAGACAGCACTCCAATTAGAACCCTGCACACTAAAACATACTAAGGCCAATTAGTGCCCGACTCCTGCACTATTTCTGACTGTGAAACTAAGAGTTTCAATGCTACATGGCCTTTGAAGACCTAGTAGAAAAACAGGATCTGAAGGTCGGTATAACATTCTCCAGAGCAAATGCTTCAATACAGTTAAGGTTATCTGATGACTTAGATTATTATTAGATTTTCTTTCTTTTATGGTGTTAGAGATATTTAATTATTATCACAATTGATATTATAAATTCAACACTTACAAAATCAATCTTTCTTTACGAGTTTTAGTTAATGATATTGCTAGAAAAAGAGGTAGTATTGTCCTCTCCCTTACTTAACACATTTTAGTAGCTTCCACATGCAAATATTCCTTTGTTAATCTTATATAGTACTTGCAATATTCAAGCTCTGATGTAGAGCTCATACTTTTGATTTTTTTGCCCATCGTATTAATTATTAGATCATTCATAAAACAAAATAATGCTTAAAATACATACAAAAATCTTTCACAATTGTGGCACAAAAGTACCAATTGTAAACCCTCAGAGAACTTTTAAATGGAGAAATCATTCTGAAAACTTACTGAAATGAGTGACATGGTTAAAGAAGTAAACTTATGAAAAAATATAACAATTGGGGAAAAACATTTCATCTTTGGTAGAAATTCTAAAAGGCACAGGAAATCTTACAGTGCAAAAAATAGTCATCACTCATCAATAGTCATCAAATGTCAATAGTATTTGACATTTGAAAGAAGAGACAACTAATTTTGCAATACAATAAGTTCTATTGAGCTAAATTAAAATTTATCGCCACATTATTCACTTTGATGTTTATTATTTTGAAAAATTATTTATTAAAAATACCTCAGACACTTAGATCAAAGCAGTAAGTACCGGTTTAGTTAGGAACAAGTTAATTTTGGGGGCTAAGATGAGCACAAGTTAGTAATGGGTCTACTTCGGTATTATGTTTTCTGCATAGTTAGGATCATTAACTGGCACACAGTCTATTTTATAAAGAGCTTCTTTTTCCATGATAATTTTGTTCATCCTTTCAGAGCATGTCTTGTGAACAGAGGCATTTAATATACTGAGTTTTTAGAATAAAAATGGCTAATAAAATGTCCCACTACATATTGAATTAATTGCTCTCCTAATTGCTTTCCTGTTTTACTAGTAATTAAGAGCAAACAGCTAGGTTCTCTGCATGTGGGCAGATGATTTCAAAACAGTAAGTCATAAACTTTGCACTGATTTTAAAGCCAAACACATGACAATTTCCATTTCTCATAACAATTGCTATTATAGAGCAAAAAAACAAAGAGAACCAGCTCATTTTTACAGGTTATTTTTCGTTACTCCTTTTGAAATTATTAGTGCTTTATTTAAAAAAGGAGCTGTATTTATGAATTGTTCTAGCATTAAGATTTAATTACTTTTTATGTTGATGCTGGAACCCATATGAATGAACAGACTTTTAAAAAATCTTTCTGAAGAACAGTGAGAGAAAAACATAGTAACTCTCTCTAACTCTGTTACAGCCAGAATACTTAATAGTGAAGAGTGAGATACTAAACTCAGCCTTACGACGAACTGTGACCTCAGCTCACAGATGGTGGTGTTTTTAAAGGAGTGGTAATAATTTGGAAGGCACTAGGTATAACCTTCTATCAAATACATGCTAACTAAAGTAGAAAACGAAGGAAATCATCCAGAAATGTCAGCACTTTCCCGCTAGGAGAATTAAAACACCACACCTATTTTCATCTGAAATAGCTAGATAATTGAGGGTGAGGGGTGCTTTCAAAACCTCATTTGAGTAATTAACTTTTGATAACCCAGCTCTCCTGTGTACCCTGGCAAAAGCAATGTGGATATTCTAGTGCTCTACTGACCTGTGAAACAATCAGAATTCACCATTCGAACAGCTGATATCCCTGGGCCAACTGCTCTGCTCTGTTGACAAGTTTTTTTTTTTTTTTTTTTGGTTGTCAGACATAGAGTAAATCTGAATGAAAGCATTCCCCAGGAGGTGAGGAAGAGGGAAAAGCATGAAGGAAATTGTCCCCTCTGAGCTGAAGCATCTCAAATTTGTAGGGCTGCTGTTGCTAGCCTCAAACAAAAGATGTTCACCTATTTTAGGGACCGTTAATGTTGTTAGAGTGCTTTAAAGATGCAAAGCAATAAATATATAAATAAACACACATCAGATGCTTCATATTGATTGGACGTTGGTTTTATAGTGCAAAACTATTGCTTTGGTGGTTGGAAAAGTGGACCAAAGTGAATAATAATGCCTGAAGATTAAGGCCAAGGTCATTAATTATTGCCACCTGAAAGCCCAGTGTAGCTTACAAAATAAATCTGGCCTGGCTCCAGAACCAGAGCCAGAACATAATGGAGAGTTTAGAAATACAGAAAAACTAGTGTTTGAGTGCAGCTGCATATTATGAATAGAGTTAAATAAGTTATAAAATAACTTGGTGATTTTACAATGCATCATAAAAACTGAAGTCACACAAGTTTTAAATATATGCCAACCAATTACCCAACAACTTATTCATGAAGTTAGTAGACAATGTCAGCTCTTTAGTTTAACTCATTTCATCACATTCTGTTTTTATTTACTGATTACTGGAAGATGCTTGCTTGGATAAATCCAGGTTGTCAGAATTTATTTTTCAAAGGTAAATTAATAAAGTTAGTTGTGGGGGTATTCCTACCATCTGGACATTTAATTGTTACAGGTAGAAGAATGGAAAAGAGAGATGGAATTGTGAAGTAGATGAGTTCTGTTATGGATAGAAGCATTCTCCTTTTTCAATCTTCCTTCATATTCTCTTTTCACCTGTGAAGAAATCATCTTGTTTTTCCCAACCATTTTATAAATAGTTTATAAATTTCTGAAATTTATAAACTATTTTTATAAACTATTTATAAAATTTATGAAATTCCCTTTCAGAGTCTCTTGTTTTACTGTTGTCTTCTCATGAATCTTTTTGTATTTGTGGTCAGGAAAAGAGGTGAGGACTTCATAGCCACTGAGCTCCTGTCAAATGCCAGGCTCCATGCTAAGTGATTTATCTACCTAATGTGTTTGCATCGCAAAATAACCGTATGAGGTAAGCATTTTATTTTAAGAAAATTTTTATTTAAGAAAAAATTAGCGTCGAAAGATATCTACCAGGTAGAGCAACAAGGGTTCAAAGATGTTGTCTGATCACAAATGCTGCTTTTATATTAAATGTACAGATTTTTAAAATTAATTTTCATTCTTATTCTAGTGTTAAATATTTCCAGTGATGGAATATTAGAATATTACTTAGATTGCTGAAATAGACTCAATTCTATTTTTGTCAGTAAAAATAAAGTAATTTTTGCATGAACATATATAAAGTCTTTTGTGGGATTCATGCACAGAAAAAGACATGGCTTCTGTCATGAGAAAGATGTGCCTGAAAAAGATGTGCCTTGTTTAGATCAATGACACAATGCAATATAGTCTGGGGAGTCAGGAAGGATACAATGCAGAGTGATGCTTGATCAGCTTCTCGAAGGAAGAATGGGCTTTAGCTGGGGCTAGAGGTTCTTGGCCACCATCAGATGTACAGTTCTCCACTGTGCAGTGCTTGTCAGAAGGATTAGCAGAACTGCAGGGCCCCAAAGAGTGGCCAGCTGAAGGAGCCAGTAGAGGGTCAAAGATTATGAGGTGACAGGAATATGTTCACGACTGACTCACTCATTCCAACTCTTATTCCCTATCTTCAGAATAGCATAGGGTCAGGAAAACTTTGACAAGTGATTAACCTGGATAATGGACCTCATGGAGTTTGGGTGTTTCTATTTTCACAAGAAGCTGGTACTACATCACTATTTTATTTTTAAATTAAGATATTCTCATTGCACTGAAAGTATATATTATGCTTATTGAAGCCTTCAGCGCCTATTCTTTAATTTTCATGAAATAATGTACAAATTTCATTTGATAGGGAAATTACATAGGAAAAATTGGGAGACCTATCTTATGCTCATAATATGAAAAAATGAACACGGCACCAAATTTGCTAAATTATGGTGACAGAAAATAACCAAAATGAGAAGCATTCTAGATTTCAGTCACAGAAATATATTGCTTGGGATTTTATAAGCAACACCAGCAATGTCAACTAAATCTTTATTTCAATTTGGTAGATTTTGTATTAGTGGAATTTTTCAAATAAAACTGTCTTAGCTTTATTTAATTTGTCACCAGGGGTGTGTGTGTGTGTGTGTGTGTGCACGCGCGTGTGCATGCAGGTGTGTGTAATGCCTTGCCTGATAACTCACAGAGTACAGGTTTTTCTTATAGATCACTAGGAAAATATCAATTAATAATAATAACCACCTTTTTAATGTACTTACACCTGCCAGGGAGTACATTATATGCATAATCTTAGTTAATTCTCATTTGTTTCAAAAAATCAGGAGAGTGAGGTAAGGGACCTAATTTGCAAAATTAATACTAAATGGCAAAATCAGGCTTAAAACAATGTTTTCTATCGGTGAAGCTTATGTTCTTAACCAGTTAGTCTTTTGCCTGTCTTTGGCATAACTTTGAAAGAGCTACTGTGTCTTAAAGTTATGCCATTTAGGTCAAACTGAAGGAGAAGAAGCCTCTTTTCAAATAAAGTAGTTAGAGGGGCTGGAAATTTGAACTTGTAAGAACTCACTCAAGATGATAATAAGAGCAAACAGATCCCAAAATATATGCAGTAAGTACTACAAGCACATCACACATAGTAATTAACTTAGTTCTTAGAACAACTCTGTGAATTAGTATTACCCCTAAGATCATCTCCGTTTTATGGTTGAGAAAACTGAGGACACGTGAGATTAAAAAAAATGGGTCCAAAGTGACCAAGCTCCTAAGCAGAGAGCTGAAATTTGGATTGAGGGACTATCTCCAAGTTCTGTAGTCTTACACTAGATGTTCAGGGAATAAGAGTGAGGATTCAGTATAGGTGTAGAGGTTACACAACTAAACATTACTACTGGGCTGAGACCTACGAGTTCCAACAGGTGGGAAAAGAGGTGACCTTCTTCTAAGTCCACTCCTTTCCCTCCATTTCCCTCCATTTCCCAGGCATCAGCTGCCTGAAGGAAGAATATGATCATTTCCAGATGTTATTAGGCAATCATATGTGATTTCTGAATAAACAAGTCAGTGGCTCTTCTTGAGACTTACATAGCAAGTATTGCCTAAACAAGTTATCTAACTGAAAGTGCTAATAGTAAACACATGCAACCTCTATGTCCAAACATTGCCTTCCTGAAATGGGGGTGTATGTGGAAATAAGAACGACTGAAAAGCAGATCAGAGAAGGAATAGACTGAGGTATAGGTGTGACGCAAGGTGCAAAAAGGTTGTTGTCCACAGTGTGGAGTAAAGGGTCACAGGAATCGAATCAGATCAGTGTTTATCAGTCATCAGTTAACCTCTATGAGCCATAGTTTTTTATGACTTCATATCATGAAGCAACTAACTTGTTTTTTAACCTAAGCCTCATTGTAAGAAATAGATATACTATTGCACATTTGTAAAGAATTCATTTTTTTCTAATGCATATATATGCACCATTAATACATTTTTTTAAAACTTTATTGTTGTGTTACCTAAAATCCTTGCATGTACCATCAGTAGTGTAAGTACCACACTTTGGGACATCAAAGTAGAATTAGGAGATGCTAATCTTGCCCTGTCCATGAAAAAACGTAAATTTGCAAGAATTTGCAAGAAAATATTAAAAAATAAAATAAAATAAACAGGAATAGGCATGTAAGGAGGGAGTAGAATTACTCAGGGCTGAGAGACAGCCTAAGGGGAAAGATGGTAAAATGAAGCACTATGTATGCTGTGTAGAGGGTCAGATCACAATGGGATGAGAGGGACAGTTAAAAGGTCTGAAGTTGCAGACAGCCATAAAAAGCAAAGGATGTCTCTGTTCCCCATAGCCAGGGCACATAGAGACCAGGTTTGTACAGTAAACTACCAAGTATCAAGGAATAACCAGAGACTCTTAGGTCAGTAGCCCTATTTAGACGATATTCAGACCAGAATCCATTGCAGAACGAAGGCTCTTTTCTTTTTCTTTTTTTCTTTTCTTTTTTTCTTTTCCTGGGAAGGTATGTGTCTTTTTCTTAATAAATATACAAACAAACACCTAGTTTAACATTTTTATTGTGAAGCAAACATTGCTTTCTTTCACTTTTTCATTCTGTCTCTGACATTATATGTGTTCACACAGGAAAGAGCAGTAAGTCCAAATTTTGATCGACTGTAGTGTCACGCTAAGGGCCGAGAGCATCCTGCAGTGGTGATATATGAAATAATGTGATATAAAAAAAAA
>CM053512.1:42303830-42320149 GCA_028627145.1 Eidolon dupreanum | reverse complement strand
AAAGTGTCCTTTTTGAACTTTTCTAACAGGGGTCCTGATATTCCCCAAACTATGCAGTGGATTGATGTCATTGTGACTGATATAGCTTCATGGTTTCAGAGCACATTATTCCAACTCAACACAATAGCTCAATATGGTGGAATTTGTTAATTTTCCCATTACACAGATAGGAAAACAGATGCTCGATGAGGTTAAATGCCTTTCTTAAGATTATCAGAACTTGATTTCAAATCTCCTGGCTGCAAAGTCTGGCTGTATTAAATGATTACACTGCAACCTTAACTAGACTTATAGGCCTTCCTTGAAATGCAAACAATAGAATTTCATCCAGGTTTACCTGGAGTCTAGACTAGTACAAATGCAGTTACTTTCATATCTGATATGAGTGGAATGACTAAGAAAATAATTTCATCTTTTCCAAACCTAATTAGAATGTAAAGTCCTTAAGGACGAAGGTCATACCTGATTTTTAACTTTTATCACAGGGATGGATTTCCACTGTTAGGTATCTAGTATGTTCTCAATACCTTCTTAGTATCTATAGATTATTAATATTGATTTTTATCCCTTATCTACAAACTTCTCCAACCAAGATCAAATGTTATCCAAGGAGGAATATTCATAATGATAACTTGTTAAGCATTGTGCCATCCTTAATATATTTGTGCCATCCTTAATATAAATTACATAATATATATGTAATTTACATATCTATCAGAACTCTGATTTCAAGTTCTTCAAACTATAGGTTGAAAAGGAAGCCTTGTGTTAATTTAACTGAACTTTGATTTAGAAAGACATTTTTGGTATAAGTGAAAGTGGTAGTTAATACATCACAGCTTCAGATTATTTATATAGACACATCCATTAAGACAGAATAGAGGTAATTAATCTCTATATAGATAGGCACAAAGATGCAAATAATTCAAAGGAATATCTGACTGTCTTTCTTCAGTGCAGTACATGGTCATCTGAATTTGCAATTAGATTTCTCTTACTCTCTGTGGTTCAGGAGGGCCCTGAGGGACATTGGGAAGCTGATCTTGCAGGAAGTCATTCCTGAACAGAGACTAAGATGTCTTGTTTCATTGTTGAACTATTTCAATAGGTGTTAATCTGGATGTTCATATCTGTGAAGAGCCTGGACAAATTCAATGTGTAAGTTAATCTCTCAGATTTGTCTAGAGATTACCTGGAAAAGCAGAGACCTGATAAACCAACTTGGAATTCACAAATACCCTCCCTCTCCACCTCCTTCCCCCTACTTCTATCTCCCCTGACCTCTTCCTCCCTCCTTCCTCCCTCCTTTCTCTCTCTCTCTCTCTCTCTCTCTCTCTCTCTCTCCTCCCCCTTCCTTCCTTCCTTCCTTCCTTCCTTCCTTCCTTCCTTCCTTCCTTCCTTCCTTCCTTCCTTCCTTCTTTCTTTCTTTCTTTCTTTCTTTCTTTCTTTCTTTCTTTCTTTCTTTCTTTCTTTCTTTGTACTTAAGAGGGATATCAGGAAAGCTTAGGAAATTGAAATATAATAACCAATAAAGGAGATTGATGATGGATAGAGACTGATAAGACTGATGAATATATTTGTCCAGAAGAGTAAGATCCTCTTAGACAAGTGTGAGCACCCTGAAAAAAACTTTCTACCTTGAATCTTCTAAGTAAATGACTCCTTTTGTGGAAAAAAATCCAAGCATGATTAAAGGTCAGTGATTTGCAAGGTTAATTTTGCCGTCAGAGTACCATATGCAGGCCTGTTTATACAGAAATAATTTTTCTGGCATCCTAAAGGATTCTTCTTTCCTCTTTGCTTTATAACCAGTGTCCTAGTATCCTAGTATACTAATTCTTAGGATAATTTTCATAAGTTTATAATGTCTCGGGAAGATATTATCATTATTTCAGTACTCAATATTGCACTTCCTAGCTTCATTGGCAGCCCCCTAGGTATGGCATTTTAGAATTTGATGTTCAACCCACGTCTACTTGATTCCATCGCAACATCAAATATCCAAACATATATTTCTTGGTCAGCACCTCTCTAGGTTGCCAAGCCCTCATGTTAGAAATGCGTTTCTTAGAGCTGCTTCTTTTAGCCAGGCTCTTCTGTTTTATTTTTCATTCCTCAGATCTTGAGTTTTTCTCCTCCTCCTGCTTCTGGGGCCAAATCAGAAGTGGTCAAAATACAGTTTTTGCAAAAGGGATGAATAAGGCATTACATTCTGTATACTTGAATTCTGTTCTTCATTTGCCAGTAGTAATTCTTTAGCCCACATCAATTTCTGGCCCACAAATGGCAGTTACTGTTATTAGGTATGAATAAGATAGATGATTTTTTCCTAAATATATTCCTTCAGACTAATGATTCTGTGCACTATTATATGAACTACCTCAGAGAAGAGATTCCAGTTAAGGGATTCCCACCTTCTCTGTTAGGCCGCCTTAGTCTATAGTGAAAGAGTTTAAAGTGTGTAAGAGCCTAGCAAAGCCCTTTCAAAAAAGTTAATGTAATTCTACAACTTTTCATCTTGCCCTTGTTCAAGTTTTTGCAAAAGTCCAATTTATGCCATTCAGAGTTTCTTCTGCAGAAATTACACTTTCCCTACATTGTGTATGTATGAATCCATCTGATCAACTTGCTTTGATTTAAAATTTGGACTCGCTTGCCCCATAGTTGCCACCATGTTTTTGTAAACCTTGAGAACATTAGTCACATTAACAATCCCTTAGCCCTCTGAATCACCGAGTTGAGTGGGAAGAGGCAAGCCCTTAAATTTTTCTAGAGCTCAGGTTGAAAGTATCGAGTGCTAGCAATTTACCATCATTACTTTTTTTTTTTCTCCTTTTAAAATATTATCTATCACTCCTAATAGAACCTTTGACCCATCAGTTTAAAATATTTAAAACTGAGTCCTTCCTAAGCTTTTCTGAGAATGCTTAGAAAAGATAGAGGCAAATAATCCATTTAAAATGAGGCCTTGCACATCCTGCTGGGACCATCTGGTGTCTGGGGAGGTGGGGGAAGGGGGCAGCACATTCTCCCTGAACTATAGGAAAGGCCCCTGCAGGATCTTGAGCCTACAGCTAGGCCTGGGTTAGGCCAGGGTTCAGGTGCCTGGCAAGATTCCTGGGGTTGTAGGATTTCCTCTACTGGGGAAATTTTGAGGCCTCTTACAATTCTTTTGTATCCAGGATCTGGAATTAATCGTGGACTTATCCTTCCTAAATTAAGGAGTGGAGAGTCCTCTCTCCAACCCTGGCTACGGCCGAATGATTTAGCAATATGGCTCTAGTGGTTTGTTTTCCTTTAGTTATCTATTGAATAAGAATGCTAGGGAGGAAAAGTTTTTTAAAAAATTTACAGCCTCAAAGCTATGGAATGAATTCTATAAAATGTGTTCTTCCCCAGAGAGCGGGAAGAGGGAATCCTTTGCTTATTATTTAGTTCTTGTCATTGTCAGCCCTGAAAATGGAATATTGACTATTAGATTTTGAGACATTGTGGGCTGGCTAATGGAATGCTTGTTTTGTCATCTCCTTACAAAATGTGAGCTAATCCTGTCACACTGGTCTAAAGAGCTCAACTATATATTTGTATTAAGTATTGTAAATTAGGTGTTAATTGAAATCCAAAAAGTGAATTGAGGAGGTGTTTGTCTTACTCAGCTCTTCTCCTGCAATTTACATCTATAGTTTAAGCTAAAATATTTGCTATCAAACATATTTAAAAAAAAGAACTTCCTCAAATGAAAATAGCTCTAAAAAATCGAAACCATACATTAAATAGGTCAGAAGTGCTTCCAAAATTTATTATCTTTCCAAACAAAATCTAGCTTTGTGTTTCAATATGCCGCTCAAAGCTTTGAAACGTCAATGTTTCAGAAAGACATTTCAACGGTTTTGAGCAGACTGCACCCTTTTCCATATCGTGGGAGTCACTGCGGAGACGGAGACAGAAACCATGTAATTATATCAGCATTTGATATTTCCTGGGTTGTTGAACTTCCTATTAATGCCATTTAATTTGTGTGAGAGGAGAAAGAGAGGTGGAGGGGAAAAGGGCGGGATAGTTTCTTCATTCCTTTCATTTCTCATCCAGTTAACCTGTCAACACATGGGTTGTGCACCACCCAGACACCTTGAATGGCCCCTGGCCTGGTTGCTCATATCAACATCTGTTGAACTCTCTCCTTTGGCCATGAGTGGGTCTGAAGTGTTTATTGGAATAATCTCAGTTCTCGTGCAGCATTGGGGACCACTTTGGCATGGGTTCAGTGGACTGACTGTCCTGGAAGGGTGAAGCCCCATTTCTCTGCCCTGACTGTTTTAAGCACAAATGCCTAGCAGTGGAAGGTTTACGGTATTTTGTGTTTTGTATTCAGGTTATCTTGTCATTAAGTATGCCTCACCTCACGGAGGTTAAAATATCCCAAGGAAGAACATCATGCGTAACTAGAAAACAGACGAATGGAGAACTTTCGAGAGAATAAATTCTTGGACCCCATATACCTCTGATATCTAAGACTTCATGACTCATGCCAAAAGCACATAGTTCATATTTTTACATTAAACATTTTAAATAAGCTCCTGTCTTCACTATATTCTCATCAATTAACAATATTGTTATCCTTTTTGGACACAGAGGAAACTGAGACTCGGAAAGGTTTAGTGGCTGAGCTGTCATCACAGTTGGTAAGCGCTGAGAACTTGAACCCAAGTTCTGTACTCCAGTGTCTTTTTTTTTTTTTTTTTGAATCTCCATCACTGTGCTTTACTGAGAATACATCTCGCCTTCACCATTCTTGTGCTGTATAAGCCATCTACTGTATTGTCTGAATAAGGCCAATACTTTTGATTGCCTGGAACATAGCACAGACCCTACTCCATTTCAAGAGAGTATTTTTTAAGTGTGGAGAGTTACCAGTGGATGCCCCGGTTAGGTAGGAGACTAATGAAAATGCCAAATAGTGTAGTAGAGACACTGCCGTGTGTTGCCCCAAGAACATAAATTGTGACAGCAGGCTTTCCATGTCAATTAAGGCAGGGGTTGAGCTGGATTTGATTAGGATACAGTCATTAGTGTCCTGTTCTTGGCACAGGCTCTGACATTTCGTGTGGTACTTATTAAATTGTTTCACACTTTCAGTTTGCTCTCTGAGTATTCAGTGAATTCATGATTATGAGCCCACTGAAGAGTGTGAAGAACAGCCTTTGAAATGCAGGCGATTCAGGAAAGTGGTTTACAGTGTACATTATGTGTGTGAACGATGTGTGAATGCCTTTGAGAAAACAAATATGCTGTGAGAAGGTACCTGAATAACTTGATCCTTTTCAATCTCAACTTGTCTAAAAGCCCTAAGGTCAAAAGCTTGAAAGCTTTTTAGGGATTGTAGGGTTAACTAAACTTCTTGGAAGGCCAGTCTGATTTCCTAAAGGTGGGATGTCTGGTACATTCAAAATATATACTATATGTAATACTTATTATATTACAATTTCTTTGAAGAAAACATATATTTTTTTTTTAGTAAATTATCAGGTTTTCTAGGAGGAAGAATTTCTGCTTGTACTTGTCCCTTAAGAAAAATAGGTTAGAACAAACTCTGGTAAAAGAGGCTCCCCTTTTCTGCCTCCTTTTCTAAGCCTAAGAACAAGGGAAAGTTTTTCTTCTGTACATATTTCTTAGTCCCAGGAGAAGAAATACTACGTATTGAGACCTGGGCGGAGTATAGACTGCAGGCAGTCATCCGGGGAAGAATAATTCGGGTTTGCCATCTGGAAAGGGTAATGAAGTAATCAGGGCCTTACTCTGCCTTATGTGAGTCTCAGGGGAAAGAGATTTGTGAGCAGTTTGCTGGGTGAACGAGTGACTAAGAGTTAAAATACAGAAAGAAGATATTGATTATAGAATACACTCCCAGGGTATCTGGGGATTAACATGTTTCCAATAAGAACAGAGTTCTAGTATAGGGATGGAGCTTGGCGGTGGAATGTGGTTCATACACAGAACTGTAGACTTCAGAAACAAGTATCCTATAATAGATCTTATTTCTATATTGAATGGCACCTGTAGCTTAGTGTTTTAAGGTAACTTGCCTCATGCCACTCAGCGATAGAATCAGATTTTGAATCCAGAACTCTGGATACCACGTGTTGCCATCGTTGCGATGATATTTCTTTCTTCTTCTTGTTTTTGTTTCTTTGGTATGGGTACGTTTTTGCAAATTGGGGTTGGCTTTAAAAATTATTTTTTAAGATTTCAGGGAGGCAGAATAGTGCATCGATTAAAAACTTGGGCTTTGGAGCTTAATGGACATGAGGTCAAATACTGGACCTACCATATAGTAACTGTGTGTGGCTCCTGGGGAGTTTTTTAACCCCTTTATACCTCAGTTTTCTGAACTATAAAATGAAGTTGATGTTGTGATCCTCATGATGTTATTACAAGAATTAAATAAAAAAAAAAGTAAAAATCACTTTGTCTGGAACATGGTAAACATTGTATAATTTTTATTCATAGTAGCATAAATATGTAAGAGGTAGGTAGAGGATTTTCTTTTTTTGAATTGCAGCTACTTACTTGTGGGGAGATGATCTTTATAAAAGCATTTGTGGGGTAAAATTCTTTTACTTCCATATATAAAAATTCATTCATACCTCAAGCCCTCTAAACATTGCAATTGAGAGTTTAAACCCCCAAGTAGATCTTTTTGTTTGGAAAGATATTAGAGGTAACCGATGTAAACATGTTGATGTGTTGTTCTCTTGGCTATTTGCTCAAATGTCTGATACACTCAATCGATTGTCAAATATTGACAATCTTCAGTTCATATGACTTATGTGTGAATAGAATCTTGGCTACTTAGTCTTTAGCAATTTCTGGTTCAGATTTTATTTGCCATCTGGATTAATTTGAAAAGCTTACATACTTGCAGTCCTGTGTTTACACAGAGTCAAGTTTAAGCACATGGCTCTAAGCTACAAATATTCATAAATTTATCAAACCCTTATTGAACGCTTACTGTGAATGAAACATGGATTTATCTTTGGTTACAGAATTATGAAATATGATGCAGTGCCTGACTCATGTAGTCTTAACTTTACCATTTGCAGGAAGATGATAGTTTCTGTATAAATAGTTGTTTATAGTCAAATCACATAGTTGTATGCTAAAGTTATTTCAATTTAGTATTTGAAAATGGATACTATTATAAATTATGATAATCAGAATGCATATTCTTATAAATTTTCCCTGGAATTTTCTTTATTTGTGGTGTGCATTAGTTCCCCCCTTATCCGCGGGGTATATGTTCCAGACCCCAGTGCATGCCTGAAACCATGGATAGCGCCAAACCCTATACATACTATGTTTTTTTCCTCTACATGCATACCTATGATAAAGTTTAGTTTATAAATTAGGCAATTTCATGGATAGAAGATCAATTCTACTGCAGATCTTAGCAACCTTAGCATCTAGTTGTGTTCTTTCCTCATTAAGTGAAGAACTTTTACCTTTTCACTATACCTTTTCACTATACGGCTTCCCTTTGGCCAGCCTCACTATTCTTGCACTCTATAGCCACTATTAGGTAGAATAAGGGTGACTTTACCACAAGCCCTGCGATGCCACCGCGGTTGATCTGATGACCAAGAAGTCTACTACGTAACTAATGGGCAGGGAGCATCTACAGCGTGGAGAGGCTGGATAAAGGAGTGATTCATGTGCAGGGTGGGCAGTGCGGGACTCCCGAGATTTCATCATGATACTTAGAACAGCACTTAATTTAAAACTTATGAATTGTTTATTTCTGGAATTTTCCATTTAATGTTTTGTGGTTAGTGCATGGACAACTAAAATTATGGGACGTGAAACCTCAGATAAGCGGGGACTACTGTATGAAGAATAATACTTTGTGGAGGCCATGACTACTTTTAAGCAGGTGCTTTGCAGACTTTGTTATGCGGCAGTGGACTGGGATGAGATGGAACCAATAATTACTTATGTAATTATTTGCGAGGCGTCTGCATTAGCAGTCATGGTTTCCATTTATTTTTTTTCAAATAGTTTGATTTTAAAATATTTGTCATATTTTCCCACATTATCTGCTAGAATACATTTCTGTCCCCCACACTATATCCTATCCTTACTTACATTTAAAGGTACATGTGTTGTTGTTGTTGTTTGGTTTGTTTTGTTTACAGGTCAGGGGAAGCAAAAGCAAACGATGAAATAAATGAAATTAACGTTTAGTCTTTTTATTTGCACTATTCCCCTGTGGTTTTGAAAAGCAAGTCCAAGTTTTGCTTTCTTTAAATAATCCTACATGGGTAGTAGGGTGGCAGTTGGAAAACAAATTACACAGGTAGTCAAGAAATAGAATTGTCGGAACTGGCTCTGCCCCCACATTTGTGTATAACTTTGTGGACATCCCTTAATTTTCGTGGGCCTGGGTCTCTGAGGCTTGGAGCTCCCTAAGGCTGTTCAAGCCCTAAGTGTTTTTGAATCCTTGTGTCTCTGACATAGGAAGCAAGAACTCTTCTGAGGTGGTGCTAGTAAGTCTCAAGGCTAATGCTCCACACCGTCCACTGAGAGGAAAGGCAAAGTGTTTACACTTCTCCACTGGTCACTGCCTGATGCCTCCAGCCAAATCATGGCAGCCTCCAGGCTGCTACTGCAATAAGCTGTGCAGGCCCCTGACTTCGCCCAAATTAGCCCAGGAAGCAATTTCTGCAGTTTCCCATCCCTCTTTTTTCGCCTCAGTCCGCCAGTAAAAAAAAAATCTGCCAAAACATTGATAAGTTAGGGGGGCTTCACCTATGTGCTTATCAGAGCATGTCAGTCTCACATTGCCAACAGAATCGCACGTTGCTTGTTTGGATATATTTCAGAGGAGAGGTGCTTTTTCACATCAGCTGAGCAGAACATGGTCCGTGGATGGAGAAGAGTCCAATCCTTTCAAGTTAGGGGTCAATATAATGGATAGAAGAGGCACACGCAAGGATACTGTAGGAAAGTTTTTCTGGTTTAAAGCATTTTACTAAACATATGACACATTAAAACATACATGCTTATATCTATTAATCCCTCGTATCTAATTTGAAAACATTTTCCCACTTGGCACAAGTGTATATTGTTAATTATCTCTATAAAATTCAGCTTTACAATCCTTCAATTTATCTGAATTGTCTAGTAAATTAATTTATTTTTCATGATAAATTAACTTATTTTATGTATAATGTAGTTTTTTTTTTTTTTAAACGAAGATTCTCAAATTCTCAGAGAAATCATTGGCAAAGGGAGGTTTCATTCTTGAGCTTTTAGGAAAGCAATAGAAGTTAATAGTATGAACCTAGGTAGTGTAGTTCAATTTAAAGAGCATTAGATATTGTGTCAGGAGACCCAGGTACAGGTTTTGGCTCTTCTATGTTTAATTATATTATCTTGGTCTACATACTTAATGTTTCTAAACTTAAATTCTCTAATTTGTAACACAGGGATCCTGATACCTAGTTTGTAAAATATGTAAGGATTAAATGCACAAGGTCTTGGTAAACTATGATGCACTGTACAGATGTAAATTAATACAACCAATATTTGCACCTGATATGTTTCAAGATGCTTGAGGGATTTAAAATAAGATGTGTTTCCTTTTTATAAGGATGTTAATATCTATCAGAAAAAATAGCAATACATGTTTTGATTATCAGTATAAAAGTGTAATAAACAAAACACTGTTAACACAGAGGAGGAATGAATTAATTGTTTGGGATAGAGAAGGTTTCTTAAGGAAAATGACATTTGAGGTGGATCTTGAAGTCTTATAATTTTTTTTTCTTGGAGAAAAAGTGGTGCAAAGCTTTAGAGTCAAAAAACTAAGATAAAAACAAAAGCTGTGAAGGTTCATGGAATTTTAAGAAAGCATAGAAAATGGTAAATAGTCTCATGTGGGCAGAGCAAAGGGTATGTAAGAGTGTGTGCTTGACAAGAAATGATTCTGGAAGGTACAGTGTAAGGGATCTTTAATGCCCAGCTAATGGGTGTGAACTTGATCCCCTCGGGAGCGGGAAAAGGACTTACTGAAAATCATTGGCTTGATTACCACCACATTTTATAAAGATAGGTGACGATGTAAAGGACGGTCTGATGCAGCTGGTGTAGGTAGTTAAGAGCGAGTCGAGGCATGGTGACTCGTTAGAGTTATAGGTGTTGATGAGTGCTTGCCATGGACTGTGTCCGTAGTTCTAGAAAAGAGGGATTGGATTTTAGAGACCAGTTACCAATTGGGTGGCCTTGGGCTGAAGGTCGAGAGAACATATTTGAATGACTCTCCAGTGATACAGATGAGTAAGGTAAGAAACAAAGAATAAAAAACAAACAGACAAAAAAAACTAAGTTTGTGTTTTTGTAAAGCAAATAAAGTTGAGTTGGAGATCCCTTTGAGCTGCATGTAATCTTGATGTTTGTTTTTACAAGTTCCCTTATATTGTTGGTCTTCTTTAGGTTTATATTGGTTATATTTGTACCTTTGTGTTCTATATTAACTTTCAAATCAACTTGTCAAATCCCACTGTTTAGATTTAGATTGGAATTGCCTTGATTCTATGGGTTAATTTAGAGAGAATTATTTTTATTTTAAGCCATGAACATGGTATACATATCTGTATTTGTTTAGGTCTTCTTTAATATTGTTTAATACGTTTTTAATATTTTTGTAACATTTTAATATTTTTGTCTCTGGTTTTTTCTCCATGTTTTGATCGATTTATTCATACAAATTTCTATTTTTTGATGACACATATGTATCTTTTTATGAAATTTCTCTGTTAGGCCATTTGCAGCTTTTGTGTAGAAATCGATTTGATTTTTTTTATGTATTTACCTTTATCTGACATCCTTAACAGTCTCTCATTAGTTTTAATTATTTATATATTCTTCACATAGGCAATCATATCATCTGTAAGAAACATGTAGTTTTATTTCTTCCTTTATAATCCTTTTTAAAATTTAGTTCAATATTTTTTGCCTTACTGTGCCGATAATCCTCCAGCGTTTCATAGAAGTGATGACTGAGGGACAGTTTACTCTGTTCCCAATTTTTAAGAGAATGCTTTCAATTATTTACAATTATGCTGTGTGATGTTTTCTATTAAATAATTTACTTAGTAATATTAACCCAGTTTGCATTCCATAGATGAATCCAATTTGAGCATGATCTACTGCAGGCATGCCTTGGAGATGTTGTGAGTTTGATTCCAGACCACAGTAAAGTGGGTCACACAAATTTTTTGGTTTCCCAGTGCATATAAAAGTTATGTTTACACTATACCGTGCTCTATTAAGTGGCCAATAGCATTATGTCTAAAAAAATATACACACCTTAAACAAAAATGCTTTATTACTAAAAAAAAAAAGCTAACTATCATCTGAGCCTTCAGCAAGTCGTAATCTTTTTGCTGGTGGAGTGTTTTGCCTCAGTTTTGATAAAAATGTGATTATCTGCGAAGTACAACAAAGCAAAGCACAATAAAATGTGGTGTGCCTGTATTCCTTTTTGCATGCTTAAATTCAGTTCATTGACATTTAGTTCAGAATTTTTGTATCTACGTTTCTTAGTTAAATCGGCCTGAAATTCTTCTTTGATTGTTCTTGGGTTTGGGTGTCAAGATTATGTTAGTCTCATAAATACTTTGGTATAATTTGTGGAACATTGGAGTTATTTGTTCTCTTAATGAATTTGAAAGGATTTTTCTTCGCTTCTTTTGAGTGTGTGGGTGTACCAACATTTCGGGACAAGTTTAAAGTAAATTCCTTTGTTTGAGTTATTTGGACTACCATGGTCATATCAATTTAGAATGCCGGCTTACTTTGGGGTTGATTTTTACTTATGAGTTCAGAGGACAATTGCTCCTATACCCTTAGTTTCAAGCTTTTAAAAAATCAATTTTTGTGCTATTACCTGGGGTGGTATGTATTTAATTTTTCTTCTTCCTTAAACTTAGGAGTCTCAGATATGGGAGTCTCAGATTATCAAATTAAATTTTTCAGTTTGGATGTGCCTTGGACTGTGTCTTCTGTCCTCTAAGCCCTGCTTGACAACAAAATCTAATAGTCATGACAGTCTCACGTGGAAATGCCTGCTGTTGAAAGCTGGCTTTAGTCTTCTGCTTATCTTTCTGGATTCTCTCCTTCACTCAACCATGAAAATGTTTTTGCTCATTCCGTCATATATTTAGGGAGATTTTTAAAAATATCTAAAGATTTAAATATTTTAAATATTTAAATATTTAAAAATATTTAGCATTTTTAGTTATGCAAGAAACTCAGCCATGTTGGCAGAGATAGTTTTCTCTAAAGAGGACTTTAAATATTCAAAAGTTCTTTAAAATGTTAAACATCATCAGGCATTTCCTTGTAGAACTTAAAAACGATGTTGATTAAATGTTTTATTTAAAACTCACTTATTATTATATATTAAATATAATCATAAAGTCTTCTGTGAGGATCTACCATAGATCTAATTTTGTTAACACGATCATTTCATAACGTTTACACTACCATCTATTTTAGCAGACTTTTCAGGATATTCATGAATTATTTGTGAAGCCTTTATTGTAAATATGAACATTTTTATGCCCTTCACTTAAAAGGATTCAATTCAAATTTCACGGGGGAAGAATGTCCATATGTACTCAAATTAGCCATTGTGATTTTCAAGGGAAAGACACTGCTTGAAGTGTGCGAGTTACCTGCTTTTTTAGGCTAATTTGATTAGTGTTTAACCTGCAGAAAGCGCTAAGATTCTGTTTTCCCTAAACTTTCCAGTGAGGTAGATCGGGAATGTGTTTCTGCATCTTTTGATATTTAATGCATTCTATTTTATTGATTTTGAAAAAAATACAGAAGCAACTCACCATCATTTGATCTCTTTAATTAAAAAAAAAACAGTAAAGTTTTTCTTTTTCCTTTTTTTAAAATTTAAAATAAAAAGAATTTCTTTTTCTTTAATTCCTTCTGGCATTATTATTCAAACTTTTACTAATACAACTTTAACTTCAATTGACGTTTACACGCACTCAAAATTTCCTGTATTGCCTTTCAGTTACGGGGCTGCAAAAGAAATCTTATTCTTTAATTTGTAGAAATGTAGCTCTGAATGTCCTTTTAGAGATTATAGCCCTCAAACTCCTCATATTAGAGGCACTACAGTGCTATGCTGAAGTCTTAATTAATCCCACTGATTATCCTTAACCCATCTTGGAGCAGATGGTATAAATACGTGAAGTTGCTGGTAGTGGTTTGTGAGTATGAATGGAAGTGAATTAGAAAGGTCCCTCACTCCCATACAACGTGTCATTCACTGATGCATTATGATTTCCTAAAAAAATATGCCATGAGTAATTTATTTGAATGAAGTGTTGTTATCTCTATGCCCCTTTTCTTTTAAAACACAAATAGTCTCTGCTGGGTAAATATTGAGTCATTAACGTGAAAATAATTAGTGAGAAAAATCAAGCCCGTTTCATAAATATACGAGGAACACAGAAAATAAGAAGGTGGAGAAAGCAGCTCTGGTGATAACCCTCGCTTACTTCACACTTCGCTTTGGGGCAGCTCACAGTGTGGGTACCCCAGCGACCCTTGTCCTTTGAACTTCTGTGTTCCTTATATGGGTGCCTCTGCATTACGCTCAGTCATTCCAGGTCAGTTAGCCTTGAGCTGCAGCGTGGAGTGCGGTTATAGAGATTTATCTTCCCTAAAGAAATTCTTCTGACCTTACTTTAGGTCTTCTTCAGCATGATAGCTATTTCCCTCAACTCCATTCCTTCTCATAACTCCACTTTGAGTCATTAGTGAGCACGTAAGCTAGTAGTGAGCATTTGAGTGAGGCTGTCACTTTGATGGCCTTATCAACTTCCACAGATTGAGAATTTTTCAACTGCTTCTTTAGTGAGGTTTTCTGTATGAGTGTTCACTACTTAAAGAAAACTTGCTCCAAATGGAATGATCATATTTATTGATATGGGATTGAATGAAATCTTAATAAATTGAACCTATGTGAACTTCTGCTTCTGCACAGGATGGAGTGACAGGGACCAGATTTGTCATTGTGCCTGAGCAACTAAAAAAGTGGACAAAATATATGGAGCAATTTTTTCCCAAGACATTGTGCATCAGACAACAAAGGAGTGTGGTCTTTGGGAGATAAGAAAGAAATGAGATGGACCCTGTGATTGCCTCAGTTTACTATCTATAGAACAGGGTTGGAGAATCCAGATAAAGACCAGCAGTCTCCCTGAGTTGAGGAGATGGAGCTGGGAATCCAGAAAACCCAAGGCAGCTAGAGTTTGTAGGGCAAAGTTTCAGAGACAAGAGAGCTACACAGAGAAATAATTCTGGGGGCCTGTAGAGGCTGCCTATATTTTATTCAGCAGAGATCCGACCTGAATATTTAGCTGCCTAATGATTATGTGTGCATGCAAAAAGACTACCAAAGGCTCAGGAAATAACTACTCATAAGGATAAAAGGGACAAATCCTTGGCGCTCATACAGAGCAGGTAATACTCTCACCAAGCAGAGTGGAAAAACCTCATAATTTATTGGACATCAGGTAGAATACTGAGAAGAGTTTTTCCACAGTATTGGGAAAAACTTAGCTCTAGACTAAACACTGCTCTGGTCCTTCCTAACAGAGCTTGAAAAAAAAAAAAAAAGAACAGCAAGTATCCAAGTAAATGCTTCCCATAACAAAAGTCAAGAGTATGTATAGGAATATAAACATATCTAGCAACTAACGAGTTAAAATTCAACCAATATTGCATCTGGCATCCAATCAGTATTACAGCATTGTTTTAAGAGGCAAAAATACTAGAAATAGTGGGGCTGCGTGTCTTAGGAAAATGGTGCCCAAAATATATCTTTAGTAGAGAATGTAATGAAAATATTGATGAAAATTTGTTAACCATATATCTGTTGATCTAGAAAGAGAGTCATAATTTAATAAATAAAAAAAAAGCAAGTCTCCCAAAAAACCCACAAACAAAAAGTGCGTATTTGTTTATATATTGTTTACATGTAAGAGATAGAGAAGGAAATAGAAAAAGATATGGAAGGATAGATATCAGGCTGTTAGTATTTGTTATCTGAGGAAATGGAATTGGAATAGGGTGTGGGGATTATATGATTTTTTCTTTCATATAATTGAATTGTTTTACTTGTAAAATAAGCATAAGTTAGTAATTTTTGAAAACAAAATATTTAAGAGGAGAAAATAATGACAAAGAATATACGGGGATATTAAAGATTTTTGTAACATAAAATAACAGCATAGGAATATTAATTTAACTATATGCTTTGATTAAAACTGTAAAAATGATATATACTTGTGTATTAGGACCAATAAGAACTTCAGGAGTTTTTTTTCTTAAGAGTGATAGATATATGTATATTTCCCTTCCTTTTTTTTAATCTGTATGTGAGCAATAATAAGAAGAGTTCTAATATGAAAAGTATAAAATATAGATGAATATGGACAAAATGTAGATGAGAAAATGTAAAAATCAAAGATGTTACATAGTCCAGCATATGAATCTTTTTTTTTTCAATTTCCCTAAACTTGATGTAATGTTGTACTGTCCTTATAATGAAAAGAAGCTCAAAACCCACTGGGCTTGTAAAGAACCACAAAATATGATTAGCAATGATGAGAAAAATCATTAAATAAATGTCTTAGAAATGAGGCAGATGATGGAACTAGTAGACAGACATTAAAGTAATCATTATAAAAAATGGTATCATATATTTGAGAAGTTAGAAAAAAGTTAGCATGTTATATGGAGACATAAAAGTTATGAAAAGACCCAAATCCAGTTTCCAGAAATGAAATATCCAATGTCTGAGATTAAAAATCCATTGGATGCTATAAGCAACAGTTTATGCATTGTAGAAGAAAAGACTGATAAACTTGAACACAATACAAGAAACTATGTAAAATGGAATACAAAGAGAATAAAGACTTTAAAAGCATAAAAAGAGCATCAGTGAGCTGTGGGACAACATCAAGTGGCTTACTATCAAGTAATTGGAGTTCCTAAAGGAGAAGAGATGAGAATGGACAGTGGTGTGGTGGAACAAAGCCTAGAAAACTGAAGAAATTATGGCTGAGAATTTCTAAATCTGATGAAAACAATAATCTGTAGATGCAATATTCTCAACAAACCCCAGGTACAAGAAACATAAAGAAAACTAAACTATGTCACTTCATAATCATATTTCTTAAATCCAGTGATAAAGAGAAAATATTAAAGAAGAGGAACATGCAAAGAATTGTATA
>CM053512.1:42288070-42303330 GCA_028627145.1 Eidolon dupreanum | reverse complement strand
AGTCATTACCCTCATTTCTAACATGAGGAAACAAAGACTGGCGAAGGTGAGTGAGTTGCTCATGATATTACAATGAGTGGTAATTAGCACTTATTTTATTATAAATGTCAAATTAATTTTCAATACCTGCTATGGTCCCTTCTGGCAAAGATCTTGCTAAATTTCTAGAGTGATATATTTTATAAGCAGGAACCAGTTAGAGACCAGATCAAAGTAGAGAAAAGTAATTGATGTTAAAGGAAAATACTGGAAGAACATTTAGGACACAAACAGTGACATAGTCAGGAGGAATCATGGTATACTGAAAAAAGCACTAGACTGAGAATCAGGAAATTTAGATACCAGTCCTGGCTTTTTAACTTTCTGAAAGCCTCGAAACCAATTTCTCAGGGCTTAGTGCATTGCTGAGAGATAAGTTTCGTATAGGAAAAGATATGGAAGCACATTAAAATGGTCTGGAGAACAGATTGAGTTTGCAGGACCAACGAAGGGAGACTTTTACTTCTTTCGTATTCTTTGATTTGTTTCTAATGAACAAGTGTTACTTCCTTTAGTTTCATCCAAAAATAAAAGTGACTAAAAACTGTAAGACAAAATTTATTTAAGTAATTTCTAGGCATTGCAGAAAGATGTAATTCATATCCATTTGATCTCTAAGTCTTAATTTCTTCTATAAAATTAGGGAGTTTGGTCAGAGTCCCTAAAACCAGTTACTACTCTAGCATCTTGTCATTCTATGGAGAGCCATAGAGTTCAAGATATGGGCCACTTCCCTCACTATTATACAAAAGGGGATCTTTGATCCTATTGTATCTAAGAAAATCAGGTAACTGAAATGCCCTGGTACATTGTAATGCTGATATTGTAATTTGGATCAGCACTAAGTAATTGAGTAAAATAATATGTTATTTCACATAAACATACAAAACACTTGAGCTAGTTCCTGTTATTATCCCCCATCATCCAATTTTACATAGAAGGACATTGGAGCTCATCAAGATTCAGGAACGTGCTCATGATCACACAGTGGCTAAGTGATGAAACCTAAGCCTGAGTCCTAAGCCTAAGATCTTAATCACTAAATATATCTGCTCTTTCAGTCTTTTGGGGGTATACCCCTTCTCAGATGTGAGGAAGTAACGATTTCAGTTTACAAAGTGAGAAAATCAAGAGTTTGCTTGATTTTTGTCCAGTGCCTCATTTCTGAACCCCCTTTCTTTTCAAGTTAATTTTTCAACATAACTAAGTTCACGACTCACGTCTTCTTCCTGTGCCTCACATGATATGCCTGACCCTCCTTCCTACTCTTCCATCATAAAATGCATTCCCCACATTTTAATGTTTCTGAAACACAAATGTCTTACATTTTATGGGTCTGTGGAATGTGACAGTATTTATTTTCTTAAAAATGATATTGTTTCCAGAAAGTAAGACAATAGACTTTCTGTTGGCTGCCCTGTGGTTGTCTTGAACGGCGGCCATTTGATTTTTTTGATTGTCTTCCTCGTCCGAACATAGTGTCTTACTCAGATCTTCAGCTCGAGTCTCTGACTTCCATTTCTCTCCCGTCCGCCGTGTGTGGAGCCCTCCCAGGTCTGACCCATTCCTTTGCTGCTTCCAAATGCTCATTCCGAAACTCGATTTGCTTTGTCTGATCTTCTGGTTTTCTACTCAGTTTCTATGACCCTTGTGAATAGCTCTCAAAACTGTCAGAGTATCAGAATCATCTGGAGAAAAAAACGTAAATTTCAGATTCTGCAGCGCAGATCAGAAGTGCAAACGCAGTCGCTTGCGTTGGGACCTGGAAATTTATATCACAAAGAGTGCTTTCATGTAGAGCCAGACTGGGCCTCTGCCACTGTGATATCTTTACCTGAAGCAGGTGTCTACATAGGTTTTCTCTTGGTCCAGTGGTCTGATTTCTTCACCGGCTATTAGGAGTTAGAGAATTAGATATTATTTTGTCATGGCCCCCCTTTCTTATTGAGAATTTTCATAAGAAAGCATTCTAATCTCCAGAAAAATGTGTCTGTTTATACTTATAATTGTGTCAGCACATTATAGTAAATTACATTGAGAATTATATTCTCCATAGAAATTCTCTTTTTACCATATAACTATAATGACAAAAACACTTTTTTGGATTGAGTTTTTTTCTTTTTCTTTTTCAATCAAATATCAAACACTTTATGCATTGGAGTTTCAAGCAAATATTTAAAAAAAAAAACCTCATCATCATACCACATGACAGTGAAGTAATTACATGTTTCTTCCAAATAGTTTTTGAAATAAGAGATTTCAGCCAATTTCCTGATGGATACTTTTTGTATTTGAATAACAAGTCCAGATCATTGATTTTTTTTTATTCCCTTTAGTATTTGAGTTTGTTATGATTAAAATGAGAATAAAGTTATTTATGTTAATTAGCTTAGAGATTATTTAAGAAATGTCTACTAAATGCTAAGAATCTTATTAGGAACTAGAGAGAAACATGGTTTATGTCTTCGTGTTGCTGACCATTGTCTATTATTGTGGGAAAAAGAGCCTTTTCAGAACCTGGAGTTCTTATTGGGCACCTTATGTTTTTTTTCTCTGTGAGACAGCACACGCAGATTACTTTTTGAACTATGGCTTAATTACAAAGAACTGATTAAAGCAAATAAAATGATATATAATTCATTCAGGGCAAAGCTGATCTTGCTTAGGTATGAAAGTCAAGTTGAAAATATGTTAATACTGTGTTCCAAAACAGAATCCCGTGCTACTGAGCCTTCCCTCCTGCATCTCACCTTTAATTTGCAGTTGTGCAAAATAACAGCTGTTTCATCATAACCATATAAACTCAGGTACTGTGTGAAAGACTTATGGTGTAGTTTATAATTATTTACAGCATGCACTGGGAAGTTCCAAAACTATAAGAAGTCAATGTAGTAAAACTCTACAATCCTTTTATTCTTCATCTTCTTTCATTGCTAATTGTACCAACAAGAAATGTTTAAACTCTTTTCAGAAATGTTTATTTTTTTATATTCATTACCTTTATTAGATAGTATTTTCTGTTTAACTTTCATGCTTTACCATGTGTAAAACATTAGTAGGGTTTGTTTTTTTCCTTTGGTACCCCAGAGAACAACGGGCTCTACTAAAAATGTTATATTTATGAAGATTTGGAGAAGTCTTGAACATACTCGTGTTATTTTTTCCTGGATTTTCTTTCTAAATGAACATTTCTAATTTTTGGATCCTATGCAATGCAGCTCGTACTAGTATCTAAACCCACAGAGTATTCTGAATTCAGGAAAGTTATCTGAAGGTTTGATGCTCAAGTCAGTTCAGTGTTATCTGAGAGAGAGAGACCGGGCAATCCTCCTCGAAACAGAGGGGTGCTTTGGAATAACAAGCGTGACAATGACAGTGTCCTTGTGAAGAATGTGAAAGGTCTGAGATTCTTGCAGACCATTCTTGCAGGCTCTTCGTAGGCTAGTGGGTTAGCCTGCCTCAGTTTCACAGATACTGGCAGAAACTTTTGTTTCAAACAAAAGACTTTTATTACACCTAGCATGACAAGCAGTCTGAACTTGAATTTGTGCAAGTTCTTCTTGCACCCAGGTCCCTTGGTGGGGGGGGGGGGGGAAGTGCCCTGGAGTGAGCCAGGTGGATGGTGCTAATATAGATGATTCATGTCACCACTGGGGATCCTGAGTTTCGGGAACTCTTTTATGATGAACTGCAAGGAAACCTGTCCAAACTTCGCCCCAAAGAGAGATGTTATATTGGTTGGCAAACAAATCTGCCTGCTGCCCTATCTACCTAGGCTATTCTCTGTTCTTTATACAAAAATCCTTGAAAAGACCATTTAGAAAAAAGGACATCAGTACTTTTACTCACGAGATGCACTCCCAAGAGACTCTTGGAGAATCGTCTTCCGGTAATCCTAAGCGATGAATACACTCATGGTTTAAACCACTCCTACCAGAATTTTTTACCAAATCTACTAATTCTGGTTTACTTGAGTTTCCCATGGAGCATATCTTTTTATATCATCTTTATCATAGGCAATACTGATGATTCATGGTCCAACTCAGACATAAATAACTAGAAGTAGAGATGAGTGGAGGAGAGCTCATCATAGATCGGGCCCCATTTCTAACTAAATGGTAAGTGATATCGGCCTTTTTGAGGTTCTAGGAAACATGTTAAGTAATAATAGTCCAAACTTGAATTTCCTTTTAAAGAAGATGGTCTGAGAAAATTTTTAAAAAAAGAAGAAAAGAAAAAACATCAGAGAAATAAGGCCCAGCTCTTCAGGTGGGACTATATAACTACTGAGAACAGGATTAAGTCTCTTTCTACAGTTTAAGTTAAATCTCAAGATTAAAGGATTAAAATGATGGAGTGATCTGATGAACTACAGGTTTATATCTATCTTTGCCAGGTACGTAATTGCTTGCAGGAAGATCGTGCCTTTGAAGTAAATTTTGTGTTAACTGTTCATATTATTGAGGTTATTAATGCTGAGGATTATTTATTTACTCAGATTTGCCAACTGGAAAACTGAGGTCTAAGAAGTCTGGGAGACTTGCCTAAAGTCACACAAGACGGAACAGAGCTAACATCTCACATCTCCCCCAGGGCATGCATTTACTCAAAAGATGCACATTATGTTAGGGTCAAAATGAGAGAATAAGAAAGAGAGTGAGTGAGAATGAGGTGGAGGGAGAAAGGGAGAGAGAAAGAGAGAGGTACTGATCTTGGCAGCAATTGTAACCCTTTATATACAGAAAACTTCACTGTCACTGTAAATACCTATCCAAATTAGTACTGTATTTGGAAACTTGCCAGAATGAATGAAGTTGCATTTTGGTTTATGACTAGACCTTAGCCCTAGAGTAGAGATATATTAATTGCCATTCAAAATCACTTTAAAAAGATGAATATCTGAGATGCAAATACAGGATTGCCTTAAGCATAATAAACAAACAATTAAACCAATTATAACTTACCAGTAAAACTTTCAAGCATTGAGAAATTGGCCTTGTCATGTTTGGTGAAAGGCAGAGGATGTCAGAGTCATTTAACTACCTTCACCTGTGGTCAGAGGCTGTGGCAATATTGAGCTGAAAGGGGTGTTTGTTAGTGAGTATCTGTTGGGATAATTTTCTCTCCCCTTTGAGAGTCCCAAGCTCTTGGAACCCTGAGGCAGTGCAGAGGGATCCACTGAGGGTGAGGATCTTCACTTTAACTGATTTCTAATCAAAACCAGTCTGGTGTTTTTTTTGTTTTGTTTTTTTTGTTTTGTTGTTGTTGTTGTTGTTTTACCACATCTTGGCTTTTGTTACTTAGAAAACAAACTCAAAAATTCATCAATACAATATTTTATATCTTGGTAGGAATTTGGGTACATGCACTTATTAAAGCTAAGTGAATATACACTTAAGATTTGTGTGTTTTATTATATTTGCATTTTATATGAAAAACTAAACAGTTATTGAACTCAGTTGTAGCATGCCGAAATATTGAGGGGAAGGTGATTTACTTGGAAATGCACCCAAAATAAGGTGGATTGATGATGGATGGATAAAGAATGAAGCAAGGATAGTAATATGTCAGTGGTAGACCGTAGATGGAGTGTATATAGTGCTCACTGTATGATTCTTTTAACTTTACTATATGTGAAAATTTCCTTAATAAATTATTTTGAGGGAAACTCACCAAAATTGTTCACCTCTTTCATTTTTATAAATGAAGAAAGTGAGGTTGAGGGAGAATAAGATGAAGTCACTGGCAGGGCGAGAACTAGAACCAAAAAATCTTCAAAGAACTGTTGCTGCTTCTTGTCTTTACATTCAAATTTGAACATTTACCTGAAGATTTCTTTACATAAATATTAGAAAAATCATGAATATTATCAAGTTGAGAAAAAGGCATTCTACAGGATTATTGAAATGCCTACTTTCAGGAGGATATCTTTTTTCCCCTTCTTTTTTCTTTATTTTTCATTCCAGTAGCATTGAAGCCATTTTTGTGCTTCTGATAATTTAATGCGTTAGAACTGATTGTGAACGTACATATTTTATAGCATTTTTGAGCCAACTTTCTGTTTTCCATTTACATATAAACGAATACATATGGTATTTCTTGATCAATATACTTACTGCTTTGAAAGTATATAAATGAAGGTAAAAATTTTTTTAGAAATGTCCCATGAACTTTACATAGATTCTCCTCATGTCTTTTCTGGGAAAGAAAAATTAGCTTTGCTTCTGCTGTTTGGTATAAATCATAATGAAGGACTATCTAGAAATGAGTTTTTTACTCTTATAATCTTCTAGAACATTTAGAGGGTAAGAATTTTTGGAGTCAAGGCTGCCTTAGCTTTCCATTCTGGTTGTGATATTTCTATGTGTGAAAACTTGGGGAAGTTACTCAGATTCTCTGAGCATTTTTCCTTGGATATAAAATGGGGATAATAGTACCCTACAGATATAGTATTTAATAAAATCAGTTATTACAACTTTTATTAGTTGGTAACCTTAAAGTTTGCTAGTGAATGACCTATATATAACATTTTATATGTATATTTTGTTTCATTTATTTTACTTTTTATGTATAGCTAATATTTGCTTTCACAAGGGACTGGGCTTTGGGGTATTTATAGGATTTACATCTTGTCCTGTCAATAAAGCATGACACTGTAATTCTTACAGTCGACTGCACAAAAGCATGAGTCATTTATAAAACACATTTCAGTTAAGATTGGGTTTATGTATTCCCTAACTATTGTCCTTTAAAAGACTCTTTTGCTGTCTCAGATTTTAGTGTTGATTACTGCTTTTCAGTTTCCTCCCTAGAATTCCAAAATGTGAGAATTGTAGCATTGTCGATTGTACAACTCAAGAATAAGAAATGTACAATTCTAAAAAGCGAGAAATTCAAATGTTGGTTATTATTGTAAAATTGCAATGCAAAGATGCTACTTCTTCTCATATTAAATGGGTCAAGATATTGGTGGTAATTACAGCACAATTTCAGACTAATGAAAATGTTAGCAGCAAAATTATTAGATAAAAATATATTTTATCTACCCCAGCATACACATACATATAATAGTGTATCATTCAAAGGAGAAAAAAATTTCAAGGTTATATTTACTATAGTTTAGTAGTTGTGGAATGCTTTCTTTTCTATCATTTGAAATCATTTTTTAAAATAGTGTGATATTATTTAAAAATGATGAAATGAGGTTATAGTACAGAATCATCAAATTTGGAGGGCTGGGAAGAAGCTTTGAAATCATCTGGAATTCTAGATTCCTGTTTTCCTTATTTCAGGGAATTAAAAAAGTACTAATGTTTATTCGTGTTCCAAATGTATGAAATAAGAATCTCTGTGAATGGGGCCTGAGTGGTCCTAGTTTTCAAAACCTTCCAACCTTGCATGACATCAGTGTCAGAATCAACCACTTGTTTTTATTTTTTTCTTCTTTTTGGCCAACATTTAGAAAGGAAACAGAGAACTGCTCTAGATCTTGGTAAGGTCGTAGAGCTATTTCAGATTTGAAATAGAATCTTGGTCTTCTCTTAAACCAGTGGTTTTTCCACTCTACCATATTGCTTTTCTTTGGTTAATACACATTGTGTTTTTTCTAATGATTTTATGGGTTCCAGAAACCCTTGCTGTAGACTGCTCATATGTAGTAAGGTCTTGTTTTGGTGGATGAGCCTCAGGGATATCACACATTTCTATTTCCTGAAGCACTGGGGAGTGAGTGAAAATGTGAGCATAGATCCCAGAACTCTGAACTAGACCAGCTGAGCTGCTCCATAAATAGAGAAAGTATAGTGGCACTTCTAGTTGGTCACTCTGTTTTATGCACTAAGTATTAATTAAATTATAGTCTCTTTTTTTTCAATAATGATGGAATATATATGTATTAGACTCGTTTTAGTGATGGGACATCCATTAAGTTTATTTTAAAGATGATAAATCAACCAAAAATAAATATGTTCTGTAATTAAATCTCATTTAAAATAATTTTACCCATTTTATGATCTTAATTCTTATGATTTTGTTCTTATTTACAGACAACAATATAATTTATATACTATCTACCATTAATTGGCTTTTTGCGTGTTTCAGAATTTTTAAAAATATGGAGTTATAATATCATCATGCCATTGAAGCTAGTTTCCAAATGAATGGCAATTTGGAAACATGTGTTTATAACCCTTTTATGATATATTCTCTGGATAAAGACAGTTTATTCTAGGTTTTCATCACCATTTCTTGCTGTGGTGGGATAATGTTATAGTCTCAGATGGCATGTGGCCAAGCATGGATGCAGTGTTAGTGCCTCTTGAAGGCCTTGTTTAAAACACTCACTCTGGGATACTACTGTGCTTCTTTACTTCCAGACTGACCACTGCTCTAAGCAGTGTTGGGGCAAAGCCTGGGCTGCCCGAGCCCTTGAAGTTCAAGAAGAAGCACCTGGACTTCTCATGATGGGAGGTCAGAGTCAATGTAAGTGACTTCCTAATTTCGGGGGCTAAATCCCTTCAGTGGTTCAGATCTATAAGAAATCAGCCATATCAATGATTATTTCCAGGGTGTGTGTTATGTCATCATCATACCTCAGCATAAAGCCATTGACCTAACATAAAACTTTAGAAATATTTCCCCAGTAATAAATCCTGTTTCTGTAGGATTATCTCTAGATATTTTCAATTCCGTGAAAATATTACTTTGAGGAAATTGGAGTTACTTTGAAACTGTGTCAATTATAATTTAGAGAAAACTTATTAAAGGCTGATTTGAAAATTTCTTGGACTTTAAAGCTGAGCATAAATGGACTCATAAATGCATAAATGGACAAAGCCACAAAATTTGTATCTTTGAGAATGGTTTCCATTTTGTTATATTTGAGCATTGTTGTTGAGCATCGTTGCTCGGTACAGATTTATTTCTTTTCAGTGATGTTACTTCATGAATTCCCAACATGTAGGGATTCCCAAAGTATCCGAAAATACTTGATATGTATAGAAATGTGTAATAGAAATAGTAGAAATAATGTTCATTTGCGATAAATTACAGAAGACTAGGATTGGAATTTTCCTTTAGGGCAGAATAATGAAGTTATAATATGATGCTTGTATTAACATGGAATTTTCATTATGAGCAGAGATAAGAGGAGAAAATAATGAAAAAATAGAAAATATTAGAATACTGTCAAATTTTACTCTCATCAAGTCTTGAGGATCTAACTCTCTTTGAAAAGTTTTTCATGCACTTCATAAGTTATAAGGTAATGACATTTAAAGATCATGAGAAGATAATTTCTCTTGTACAGTTGAATTCTAGAACTCATGTAAAATTATCATACTTCATTATGTAGAAGGAGAAACTAAGTTCTACAGTAAGTAAAGATTCAAATTAGTTTCTGTTTTCCTACTTAATGGCTTAGACCTAACTAATATATTTAAACTGATATTATACACAATGATGTTTTACTTATCACTACTTTCTTTAACTGAATTCATCCTTAAAGTATTAAAATAGGGAGTACTGGAAAAAGCATGGTACATAGAGCAGAAAGCGTCAGGCGTATTTTAAGTCCCCATTCTCTGCTACTAGAGTGTCATTTAAGTTCTCTGAGCATCAGATCTCGTTACCTTGTCCCGCCTACTCTCCTAGGTGGTGAAGACTGAATGAGATTCCATATGTGAAAGTGCTTTGTTCTCTGTAACACGTGGTAGAAAATTTGTTAATCTTTTGAGTGCAACGCATGGAACAAAACATTTAAAATAATCTGGGTATTTTATCTAGAAACTTTAAAGAAGATTGTTCTATTTATATAACTTTTATTTTTTTAAAAAGAGCAGGAAACAAAGTAATTAATATAGAGCTGGCTGAAATACATGGAATAACCACATCAAAATGTTTACAAAAAGCAGCTTTAGTTACCATGGCATATCCTGGATTCAGATTGTCTTTATTAGTCCTCCTTCCTTTCCTCTGCCCTCTCTGTAATTCCTCCCACTTCTGTCTCTCCTTTTCTTCATTCTGTTCCACCCATTCACCTACTTCCCAAGGCCGTAGGACTTTCTTGCCTGTTTCCTGATCTTTAGTTTTATACCCTATGGACCCTCTTCTTTCTTGGTGTTATATCACTTAGATATTCTGGCAGCTTTTGTATGAATTATTATTTTTTTTTGACATCTTTCCTTTAATGTTTTGTAGTAAGATAAGGTAAAGCTCTAAGCTGCTGGACCAGAAAAAAGAGAGCAGTCTTTGGTGCCCAGCGAGTAATAAAACCACAGGTAGTGTTGACAGGTGTGTCTAGCCTTACTTCAGCTGAGACTGTTCCTTGATTTGAAACTTTTTAGCTATATCTGTCACTACTATTTACAGTTAAAAAATTATTTTAAACCACAACACATTTAGAATGAAAACTAGAGAAGAGCAGAAACAGAAAAGTAATGCATAGAATGGAAAGTAAGCAGAGTTTGAGAAGAAATACATAGAAACCTGAATTGCATAAAGAGCGAGTTTTTAGCTTGGTGATGAGAGGAAGCCTGTTGGGTTAGCGAGAGAACTCATTTCACCAGCGTTGTCTAGCTTGTCAAGGCTGATTTCGGAAAAGATGACTGGGGCTCTGGAACTTGGGGGAACAGTGCCCACCAGTTGACCTCTGCCAAGAACACTGGAAAGGAGAAAAAGGCCAAGAAAGAATGGGTAACAGGAGGTAGGGAACTCATTTATCTTGGCACTCATAGTTTAAACATTATAGACTTAAGAGGAGTATCTGTCTTGAAACTATTTAAACTTATTAGTGTCAAATATTTACTTTGATTCTTTGTTATTGGTTGTTTTCAAAACCTGTAGTCGAAAGAGTGATTAAGAAAGCTCAGTATTTGCCATGAACACTGTTTACTATTCTGTAATTACCCTAAGGCAGCAAATCGGGGTTGCTTTTTCTCCATTGTTCCCTTGCCTTCATTTCTTTAATGTAATCATCCTTTCCCTTCCTTGCCTTTCCTTCCATGTCTCTTTATTTTTCTTTTCCTTCCTCACTTTCAGTTCTCCGGCCCCAGATTTTAAAATGTTTCTCTAGCCTTACAAGCTCTAACTTGACATCAGGATGTCTCAGAAGGATTCTTTTCATATCAATCATAAATAATACCAATTCAAAAGAGATTCGTGTGCCACCCTGAATTTTGTAATTTGCCTAAAGAGGCTGATGTTGACAAAGAGATCAAAGTTGAAAAATAGAGCATTACTTTAATAATTTGGGCTCTTAGCATTGTCTCATGATTGTCAGAATTTACATATGGGTAAAAACTGGAAATTTTGAAACGTGATCTTGAGACCGAGCTTGCTCTTCCCCGAGCATTAGGGTCTAGTAGCTGGCACAGGGCTGGTCACTGGTCACTGCGGAGTCCTTCCTCTGCCTGGTCTGCTGCACTTGAGTGATTCCCCAGCTGCTGTAGTGCACTTCTTCCTCTCAGGTGGGGCTATCATTAGCTTGTACTTATCTTTGGATAAATTACAACAAAGGGCTTCCTGTGAGCTGAAGATTTGCAACGCGGCACTTTCCCTTTCAGGTGTGGCTGGGTACCAGGATGATCTGGATTTAGGCCAGGAATTGCTACACACTTATAAGTAGTAGCTGTGCCTTCAAGCCACAAGGCAATGGGAAAATGGAAAATTTCTCTAAAAATAACACTTTATGCATCATCAGGCCCCCAAAATACAGCAAAACCTTTTTTTTCCACTCTTAGTCGATAATCAGAAATTTCTGACTTTGGAATTAGCATGTTATCATCATTTTATTGGTCAGTTTTCAAGGTTTTAAGTAACTTATTATTCAAAGTATTATATAAATAAGGCACTTATTTTAAATAAAGTATAGTCATATTAGAGAAGTGAATCTGAAATATAAGAGTTGTTCCTCTGTTATTTAATGAGGCTTTGGGGGGAAATAAGGCAGTTTAAATGAAATGTTAAGTTTTGAATACTATCATGGGCCTGAGAGCAGAGGCAGTAATTATGATTTGTCAGCCTTGGTAGCATTTCAGATTCTCAGATAATTTGGGAAACTTGGGAACCTATGGACTGCAATAGAAGTAGAATATCAAGTGGTGTGTGTGTGTGTGTGTGTGTGCGCGCGTGTGTGTGTATCTACCTATCATTATATCTATTTTTTTTTAAACATATCAATTCGGGTTTTAAGACCTTATTGAGGAGATAGCAAGCAGGATGGGAAAGGTTTCTGGTTAAAAACTTCATACTTAAATCTGTGATATTTCTCTTAAATGCATTTAAATATACAAGTGACCAAATAAAATGCAATCAAGATGGCAGAGTTGGTAAATGCTGTGCTTGCCTCCTCCCACAACCACATCAAAATTACAACTAAACTTCAGAACAACCATCATTGGGAAATGCCTGAATTCTGATGCTGAACTGAAGTCCTATGACTGAGGACATACAGAAGAAGCTATGTGGAGACTGGTAGGAGGGGTGGAGACACTGAATGGGCTGGTCCCACACCCATGGGTTAAAAGTTGTGAAGGATATCTTGGCTCTGGAGGCTCTCCCTGAAGAACGAGGGATCCCAGCCCCACACCAAGCTCCCCAACCCAGGTTTCCACTGCTGGGAAGAGAAGACCCCATAAATCCAGCTGTGAAAGTCAGCGGAGATTGTGGCTGAGTGAGATGAAGGGCTCCTGTACCAGGCATTCCTTTTGAAAGGCCCACACATACTTACTTACTGATGGACTCACTCGCTCTGAGCTCCAGAGCTGGGGCAGCAGCTCAAAAAGTGCCAGGGACATGTGAGAAGTTGCTGAATTGTCTGGCTTCAAGGCAAGGGCTGGAGGGGCAGCTTTCTCCCAGACAGAAGTGCTGGTAGAGGGCACGGTTCCTCTGTTGAGACCTCCCCAGACCCAGGCTGCAGACACAGATGGGCTCCAAGTCTGAGTCTCCATCAACCCAGCTAACAACATTCAAAGCGCCCTGGTGATTCCCTGAGACCCTGCCCACCAAACTTGTGGACCCACTTGAACCACTTCCAGTGGCTTTTTCTTAAAAACGGCCTGTCTGGTCTCATGATGTAGACTTTCCTAAAATCTCTCAAATGTTCACATACCCCAGTCAAGCAGCATCTGGCCTCAGCGTGTCCCATAATTCTTGCTAAACACCCTCAAGCCTGGCACAAGGGGCAGCTGCCCTTGGTTCACAGCTCAGCCTCTGCCAGGTACCTGCAAGCTCTGCACAAGTGGCAACCATATGCATATCACTTTGTAGCTCATACCAGGTGGCACTGGGCAGGGCACAGGCAGCAACTGACCTTGGCCGGTACTAGAGCTCCTCCCAAGAGGCTCCAGAACCAAAACACCAAATGGCTAGCTTCAGACCACACCAGAGCACCACCGACCCACCTTCACAAGCAACACACCCAAAGTGCAGACTCGGTAGGCAGCAGAGCCCTGCTAAAGCAAAGCCCTGCACCACGGTTCCTTCACTGTAGTCGTGGGCAATCCACACGGTCTATCAGCATGAGGGTCGATCTCTCCGACTGACTTGCCAAAAGCAATCAAGGCTCAACTACAACAGGAGGGCACTCACAACCCACAAAAAGAACACACCAGGAGCACCCAGAGACCAGAGAGACTGTGCCACTGGGTCCGTGGGACACCTACTACATAAGGCCACTGTACCAAGACTGGGAGACATAGCAGCTCTACCTAATAATAGAAACAAAAATAAGGAGGCAGTCAAAATAAGGAGATAAAGAAACATGTCCCAAATGAAGGAACAGAACAAAGCTCCAGAAAAAGAACTAATTGAAATGGAAACAAGTTATCTACCAGATGCAGAGTTTGAAACACTGGTTATAAGGATGCTCAGTGACCTCAGTGAGAACTTCGACAAAGATAAGAAACAAAAAAGAACCAGTCAGAAATGAACAATACGGTAACTGAAATAAAGCATATAATAAAGTGAATCATTAATAAATGAAACAGAGGATCAAGTTGGCTATCTGGAAGATAAAGTAGAAGAAAACACCCAATTAGAACAGAAAAAAAAAGAATCCAAAAAAATGAGGCTAGTTCGAGGGGCTTCTGGGCAACATTAAGCGTATCAACATTTGCATCATAGGAGTACCAGAAGGAGAAGAAGGGGAGCAAGAGCTTGAAAATCCAGTTGAAGAAAGAGTGACAGAAAATTTCCCTAACCTGACAAAGGAAATAAACATACAAACTTGGAAAGTGCAGAGAGTCTCAAACAAAACAAACCCAAAGAAGCCCACATCAAGACACATCATGATTAAAATGCCAAAGGTTAAAAACAAAAAGAGAATCTTAAAAGCAGCAAGAGGAAAGCAGTTAGTTACCTGCAAGGGAGCTCCCATAGACTGTCAGCTGATTCTCAACAGAAAATTTGCAGGCCAGAAGGGATGGGCATGAAATATTCAAAGTGATGAAAAATAAGGACCTACGATCAAGACTACTCTATCCAGCAAAGCTATCATTTAGAATCAGAGGACTGATAAGGAGCTTCCAAGGCAAGAAAGAGCTAAGAAAAGTTCATCACCACTAAACCAATATTACAAGAAATGTTAAAGGGACTTCTTTAAGAAGAAGAAAAAGAAAGATCAAAAATACGAATAATAAAATGGCAATAACTACATATCTACCAACAATTTCTTTCAACATAAATGGAGTAAATGTTCCAACCAAAAGACATAGAGTGACTGAATGGATAAGAAAGGAATACACTTATATATGCTGCCTATAACAAGCTCACTTCAGATAGGAAAACACACACAGACTGAAAGTAAAAGGATGGAAAAAGATATTTCATGAAAATGGAAACAAACAAAATCTGGGTTAGCAATACTTATACCAGACAAAATAGACTTTAAAACAAAGGCTATTATAAGAACAAAGAAGGACCGAATAATCCCCTTCTGGATTCTTAAGAAATCTGAAACACAAATTTGAAAAGATATATGCATCTATATGTTCATTGCACCATTATTTACAAGAGCCAAGATATGGAAGCAACCTAAGTATCCATCAATAGATAATGGATAAAAAAGAAGTAGTACATATATGCAGTAGAATAATTAATCATAAAAAAGAAAATGAAATCTTGCCATCTGCAACAACATGGATGGACCCAGCGGGTATTATGCCAAGTGAAATAAGTCAGACAGAGAAGACAAATACCATATGATTTCACTTATATGTGGAGTC
>CM053512.1:42228330-42287570 GCA_028627145.1 Eidolon dupreanum | reverse complement strand
ATTACCCAGGAGGCTAGTTAAAATGCTGATTTTTGGACCCTATCTTCAGAGAATATGTTCCAATGGATTGGAGTTCAAGGCCAGAAATCAACATTTTTTTCTAACTCCTCAGTAGTTCTAATGTGATAATCCACGGCTCACCCTTTGAGAAATAGTACCAGGGAAGATGGGGCCATTCGTTGAAGGTTTTGTGTGGAAGAATAACGTTAAAAGTGTTCCAGAAAAATTAATCTGTTGAGTGGCATGCCAGAGGCCAGTACGAAAGCTACTAATTAGTTCAAATGAAGATGGTGAGAGCCTGACCTGGCATGCTGATGGAAACATTAGACGAGACAGAAAAGTTACTAGGGGGTGTGTATAGGCAGAGTCAGAAGAATGTGATGACTCACACAAAATATGGGACAAGAGGAAGAGGGCAATGATAAAGCTACCTACTAAGATGTCACTGGAGAGGAAGACAATTTTAAAGGCAATGAATAGAATTTATGTTGGGTTTACCCTTTATCTGATTATAATTAGCCTGGTTTCTAGTAGAGGTTTATTTACGAATTAATATAATAATGATAAAATGCTTGGGTTTGAATTTCATCCCTTACTGAAACTAACATTGACCTCTGGTTTCCTATCTATAAAAGGGGTGTACCCACCTCCTAAAGTTATTATGAGAAATAAGTGTAGAAGTAAGAAATATAGCACTCTTTGCATCCCTTCTCAGAGACAAGCTACCTGTGAATGCTTCACTTGTCTTTGGGCTGAGAATTATGTTTGTAGAAAAAGAATTTTAATTTATTTGTACATGTTGAGTTTTCTTTCATAACATGGAACTTCTAAACAAGAAGCATGTATCTAGATGTCTGAGATTATTCTGAATGTTTTTGAAGAAATATTACATTAGTAACCATTATATAATATACATAAGGACTCGTGTGCTTCATGAGCGAACAAACTGCTTTAAAGCCAGAGGATTTCAAAGTACACTTTTTCTGTGCCCAGTTCAAATTCTGAATTCTTAGCTCCAGTTGCTAAGTTCATCAGTTCTCAGCCTTGGAACACAGACCAAGCATGAGAATGATGGAAAACACTCCTTTTTCACTGCTCTTTTAGGGAAGAGGTTCTCAATTTCAGGCTCAGACCATACTCTTTCGGGCTATGCATTAGAGAACCATTATTTTCCAACACGGTTGTATTAAATACACGATTATTAAAAAAGAACATGGAAGTGTAGGCTCTCTCCCAGAGAAAATCTAAGCCATTTTAGTTAGCCACATCGCTGGCTTAAAAGAACTGAAGATAATGAGTTTTGTCTTGAGAGTACTTTTTGAGAAAAATTCAAATTGTAACGTTTTCAACCAAAATGCCAGTTTTTTCTAACCACGAGATAGGAAATGTTATAGTTCATCTCTTAAATGTCAGAGCTGCTCTTTCTATGTGACTAAGTTAATGGTTATGGTGAGCTACATGGAGAACTGTGTGTGATACCTTTGGTCAGAGAAATATCAGTCGTAGTTTTGGAAAGCTACTCTCATTGTTGCTTGGGTGGTGAAAAGAAAAAAATATAAATGTGTATGCGTTAAGCCTTGGAGAACTTGGAAGTGTTTTGAGCTTGGAAAAATTAAATTTCACATTGAAATGCTTTTGTTTAGCAAAATTCAAAACATATTTTGAGAATTGCTTTCTCTCTCTTAAGTTTATACCTCTGGGTATTTTAAGCAATATTTTTATTTCTGGTTCATTTCCAATATTTTATGAGAGATTTCTGATAACCACGGGACCTTCTTCTTTGAACTTGGAAATTTTGTTTGCCAATATTAAATTGTATTCTAGTCTAGAAAGTCTGAGTTCAGCTTAAAATTTTAATTTGTGCCTTGATAGTTGGCCAGGTATCTTTAGTCACTCCCAGTATGTTTATATTTGATATTGAAATGCATAATTATGCTATTTTTTTATTGCATATATAGCTTTACCTTTATTATCATGTTTCAGTGAACATTCATTTGGAAAGAAATTAGGACCCCAAGCCATTAAGCATCAAACATTGTCTATAACTTTTATTTAGTAGAGTTGGAGTGAATAACATTACACGTATTTATATATACAGACATTTTTTTAAAAAATTCTGCATATATGTTGAATCCATTCAAACAGGCTCCAAATTCAACAATTCTAGCTATAAGCCAAGTTCTGAGAAAAATACATGAAAATATCCTTGAATGGTTACAAGTTATGATAGCAGGGAGTGTCATAAATTGGTTGGGTTTCTTTTGTTATTATTTTAGAAATGACCTAACAGAAATGACTTGGGGTCTGCTTTTTTCTCCTTTTCACGAATGTGTGGCATTCTTGATGTCATGAAAATAAACAGTATAATACAAGTTCAAAATTATTAATCACTGCACTCAGAAGGACTTTGTTTTATATTAAAATGTTGAAAATGTTAACTAATCCTTTGAAGAATCTTGTTTCATATATTTTAGTATCACAAGGGCACATTCTTAACATATAAAGTTTATGAGAAGTTATTCCTAGTTAGTATTACTCTGTGTAATGTCATATGTATAATTTTACAGGAATCTACAGTTCCCACACAGATTTTCATTCTGTGTGAGTGTAAGGATATTCATTAACATTAAATACACAAGCTAAGAAAGATTCTGAATGTTCCATTACTTTATAAGATGTAAACATTGAACTTACATTTAACGAGTATTCTAAGGCCATAGAAGACCACTTTTTTGAATAAAAATTAAATTAAAAAGATTTTACTCTCTGCTTTTGCTTATGAATAGTTATAATTAATCAGAAAATTTCTATTTTTATTCACAACTTCTGTGTTTAGAGATGCTCTATTTTAGTAGGGCCATATTTTAAAAATACTTTAAACATTGGTGTTTCTGTAAGAAACCTTTCTTTCTTTAATTTCTAAATGTTCAAAAGCAGGAACACAAACATAAACATTCACAATGACTTTGGATATAATCCAATGAGAATCCACTACAGGGGACTGTACAGGGACAGAAATATGACTAAATATATTTTTAAACAGGTGAATTCTTTGAGACATTTAGAATATATTAGAGAGTTATTACTTTCCATGTTTGATCTTTACTCTCTCCCAGTAAGTGAAAGCTGTAAGAAGAGGTTGTGTTTAAATCTGTTTTCATTGGATACATAAGAATGCTAGCCTTTAAAATAGATATTATTGTTTTGACCACGTGTGATTAGATTCCAAGAATATTTACCTTTACTTTTTTACCTATTCACATTTCTATTCTAGAGTATGCTTCTTAAGAATATAATTAACACTTTATTTAAGTGATTATGATTATTCTGTTTTAAAGAATAAATTTGTATATAAAATTGAATTGGTTCAGTGGTAATCCAATACCTGTCATGTCCAACAGAAGCTGGAATTTATGAGTTGTTTTTGTTCCCCTCTCCAAGGTCATATCATTCTCCTTGGCTAGTCTAGGTGGCTTATCAAGTGGTTACACCCACATCCAGGTCCCTAAGGGATCTAAGCCACTGTTTAGCATGCCCTTCTCAGCCCATGGCTGCTGCATTAGAATTAAACTTGGTCAAGAAAATATTATGGGGTACCCAGGGGGTTTCCTGCTGCCAAACATATTCCTCCATCCTCAGGTGTGTAATAGCAGCCCCAGCTCCTCCGATGATCAGGATCAATTACCCTGTCAGGATGGTGACACCTTATTTTGCCTGCAGGTCCTTTGCACAAAAAGCCCAAAGATTTCAGACAGCAGTCATAGTTAAAATTTCAATGGGATTCTTAACTTGTCTTTTGGCAAAAAAGCTCTGTCTTTCTTAATAAGCATTTCTCTTTAAATTCTGAGTCCAGAGCTGTGGGGAATGAAAGACACAAATTTCCTAATGGGTCACCAGGAGTGATGGTAATAGAACCACTTCTGCCTCTCCATCTTGGCTTTTTATTGTGATGCTAGTCCATACTCAGATTTTAAGAATTTGTTGAAATTTGAAATGTTTTCTTCTTATTCCATTTTAAGGGGCTGTCTCTTCCTCTCAGGCTCTGCTGGAGGTGAAATAGTTCATGTGTCTCATGTCTTTTTGGAAGGGCTTGTCACTAAATGGAATTCAGTTCACTTTGCAATGTTAGCTCTCTGGATTGAAGAAAAATGACAATTTGTCAATTATTTTGTTTTCTTTTTTCACATAGTTATGGTGGGAGCAATATTCTCTTCCAGCTTTGCAAATCCCATCCCTAAGTAGAACTATCAAAAAAACAATTGTTTTGATTCAATATCTTGCCTGAGGGGGTGTGGATCGCTGTTTAAGAGGCTTCCCCTCTATGATGAATCTTGAAAACTAAGGAACCAGTCTAGAAGTTGCGCAATCTCCCTATCTCAATCCCACATATACATTTAGTGACCTGGAAAATGACCATTAGATGGGTCTCAGACCTGCTGGGAAGACTGTGAGTCAATCCCGGGCCAAGACTCAGTTTATTACTTCCTAGATGGTCCCAGTCTGACAGTTGGCCCATGTTAGCTCTTTGGGTTTGTAAATGTCAGTGTCACCTTAGACCCTGTTTCCAAGAGTCCTCAATAATCCATCTGTGTATAGTTATCCATGGAAATAGCTGTAGGCTGCTGTGGAAGGACTGAGGACTCATTCTCATGCATTCGTATCAGGATATTACAAGATCCTTCCTCCTGGAAACCTAATATCTGGGCTCTAGGTCTTAAAACTGACTCATATACTGAAGCTCAGTAAGGTATTCTTTTGGGGGTGGGAGGTAACCACTCTCAATCTTCTGATTATACAGCTTCCATATTTTTGATTGTATATATTGAATAATACCCTTGGTTGGCTGTCCATATATTTCACCCCTTGGATGCCATGCTCTATTAACTATCTCATAAGTCTCTGTGAGGGTCAAGCTTTCTGCAAATGACCATCGTCTTGCCTTGCATTATGGTAATTGCCTCCACATGGCTGATAGCAATTGAGCCTTATCCTACGACCTCTAATTTTTTCGGGACTCTATCATACCCATTGTTGTCAGTGAGCCATTCTGTAACACCATCCTGTGCCATCAGTCTTGGCTTTCAGCAGATCTTCACTTTTTAAAATTGTTTATTTTATTGAAATATACTTGACGTCTACCGTTACGTCAGTTACTGTACATGACTTCTTAGTGATGTTGCTTCTCCTTTCACCAGCGTGTTCCTTGCTGCCTTGGTAAATGTTATGTCTTTAGCACCCTCCTATGTCATAGAGTCATCTGGTGGGTTTTCTATCTGAGCAAAGCACGCCCATTTGAGGATACTTCCTTCTCTGAGCCTTTTAATCTCTCTGAATTGGAAGTTCTGACATTTCTCTCTTACTTAAGGGACATCAGTACTTTATTCTAATAGCATGTTTGCATTATCTTCCAGTGTCCTTTCAAGGGTATTGAATACCGTATCCCAGGATAGTGCTTCCAAATGAATAAACTCTCTTGTATAACTTTATGCCCTTAGAACTGAGTCTTTGAATCCTCTCTGGGCTCTGCCAGATACAACTTGTCTAGGTTCTAAAGATCTTTTTGGATATAGTCCTTTGCCTCTTGTTTTAGGCCCAACTCATCCTGGTCAGGCTACACCGTGACTTAACACTAGTTTTTGGTTTATTGGCCAGGAAGAGAGGTGATGCCGTGTCTTGAGGTTTACATGGTGTCTTTCAGGGAAGTTTCACTGGCCTCAAGGGGAGAGCACTAGCCATTTCTTCAGACTCAGAGGTTTCAAAGAAATCTGGAAGTTCAAAATTTTCAGGAGCATCAACCCATATTTCTCCATCCATGTGTCAGGGTACTATTATTTTCCAAGTAGGATCTGACTTTGGTGTCGCTGGCCTGCTGAGGCTGGAAGGATGGCCCTTCCTTGAACTTTATAACTATTAGAATTAGTAGGTCCTGGACCTCATCTTTGATTTTCTCTGTCATCAACCTGTAAGAGATGAGAGCATTTTATATGCAGCCGAGAAGGCTTTCTAGTTTTCACTCATAATTGGTATTTACTGATAAATTGTTCTCTGTCTTTTGCTAGCATCAATAGAGCTCAGCATTAGCCAATTTATTTGCTGTCCCAAGAGTTACTATTTCCCTTATATTGCACAAAAGCTGATATATCACATCAACATACTTTTTTACGATCTATTTCACTACAGGAGGAAGACTTAACCATTAAACTGTTATCTCATGCCAGAGGCTATTTGTGTTCCACCTACAACCAACCATGAGGTTCTCATTGCCAGCCAAAAGTTCCATCGCCAAAAGAGCATTTGAGTGCATGTTTATCTGCACCAATATTGAGCCAACTGTCACAGGTTGGGTTATTCAGAAAGCGGACTCTATATCGAAGATTAGCCTGTGGGAAGGTAATCAGGAAGAATTCTTGAGATTACCAGTTGTGGAAAGGAAGGGAGGGAACCAGGATTGGATAGAAGATATGGGGTTATAATGTAGTCACAGTGAAGGTCTCAGATAAATTTAGAGCTCTCATGTTAGAATGACCCATCAGAGATGTCCCAAGTTGGGTTGAGGGTTCTGTACTGTTATGTACCCTCCTCTCTCAGTCATTGGATGCTAGCTACTTATGGGGAGTGGGTTCGACTATGGATGAGGCAGCTTTTCAGCCAAGAGGCTGACAGCTGATGTCTTTCAATCAACAACCTTTCGAGCATCTGGGAGCAAATTCTCCAAACAAGAGGTGGAACCTAGGCAGCCCATGAAAGTATCCCCTAAAACTCCATAAAAAAAGACTCTGATAGTGGTCCTCTCCCGTCTCTCTCCATATTCATAGGAGAAGTGGAGACAGAAAACTTCTAGGCTACTGTATAGAAAAAAAAATCCACTCTTAAATATCATACCATGTCTATACACATTTCCAAGTAATTTCTGCCAACCATTTAAGGAATAAATAATCCTGTTCTTACATACATTGTCCAAGTGACTAGAAAAGAAATAATGTCTGCCTGCTCATTTTATGAAGTTACTGTAACTTTGATTCTAAAAGTAAACAATGAAAATAATGAAAATATTATGGTCTGATCTCTTTTATTAATCAAAATGCTAAAATCCAAATTAGGAACATAAGAGGCTTCTTTGACTTGATAAAGAATTTACTAAAACCCTTTAGCTAAAAGAATGATCAGTGATAAAATATTAGAAGGCTATCTTTAAAAGCTGTGATAGGTATTCCTGCTATTAGTGCTTATTTTCAATATTAAAGTTTTAGGAATCATGTAAAATAAAAAATAAGTTTACACACATACACAGAGAAACTGGAAAGGTGAACACAATTTATTACTTTCAGATGGTAGAGAATTGTCTTTGTAGGAAATACAAGAGATCTATTTGAGCTAGTGGAAATATTCAACGTATATGATGAGTACAAGATCAAAATATAAAATTCATTTTCTTATATACAAAAAACACTTAGAAAAAATAATTCAAAACATTAGTATTTATTATAACAACCAAATCTAAATGTCTATGGAGAAATAAATTCGACAAGGTATATATCAGATCTTTACAAAGAGAAAGTTATACCTTTGTGGGAAGGTATAAATAAAACCAAAATCATGAGTATGAAAACTAAATATCTTTAAAACGACAATGTTTTCTATATTAATTTATAGAGTCAATGCAATTATAATCAAGATCTCAAAAAGATTTTTCTTGTAGCTTGATAATCTGCTTTTAAAATTCATGTTGATAATCATATTATTAAGAACAATTAAGAAAATTTTGAAAACTTAGAGAATTAATCCTATTACATGGAAAGATTAATCATAAAGAGATCCTTAATAACACAATAGGATATTAAAGACTAATACACCAGTGAAAATGAACGAAAGTCTAGATATAGAACATATATGACAGGCAGTATTGAAGATATTTGGAGAAAGTATGGCCATTCTTTACATGGGGCTGGGGGAATTAGTTATCTATGCAGAAGAAGATAAATTTTTCACCTATCACAAAAGAAAAAAATAGTTCAATGCGGACTAAAGACATACAAGTGAAAAGTAAATATTTGAATTTAAGGAAATGTAAGAAACTATTTTTATGACCTCAACAAAAGATCTGTCTCTTAAATATGACTTAAAATCACAAGATATAAAGCAAAAGCATTATGCAGTTTATTATGTTAAAATTAAATGCATTTACTTAAGTCGAGTACATTTAATAAACTGTAGTCAGTATGAACCAGAAACTACTGTAATGAGAAAAAACTTAGTTTCCAGAGTATATCTACAATCAATGAACATAGGACAAACCTTCCGAAGAAAAAACATTTCGAAAGATGGAAATAGACCATTCACGAAAGAAGAAGAGTTCCAAGAATATATGCACAAATACCCACTCTCATTAGTTATCAGAAGGCATTTTGTAGAATTTCTTTTTATACATATGTTTGTAAAATAAGTGAGTTGATTTCCTAGCATCCTTCAAAGGTGCTCAATTGTTTTTTAGTGTTATTGGTGAACTAACGGACTTAAACATATTTGATTATATGTTTCAATGCAGTTACTTATTATCATTATCAATGCTCAAATTGTCCCAGTTTTGGCCAGTGGAATCTTAATCAATAGTTTCTGAATCCTTTAACACAGTGCTTTAATCTTTTGTAGCTTCATTGCTTTCTGGGATTGAAATATGTCCCAAGCACATCTTATTCATTTCCTACCTCAAACTTAGAATCAGTCAAGTTTTTTTTTTGTTTTTTTTTTGTTTTTTGTTTGTTTGTTTTTACTGAGAAGTTTTCATGGGTGCTAGTGATGTTTATTACCACTGTGTTGCCATTCATTTTTCTCAAGGCTTTTTTATTGGTCAGACCTAGGAAATATGTTTATATATTATTTTCATTATATTAAAATGATTAGATTATTTTATTACTTATTATTATTTACTGGACTTCTATTTTGAGCTAGATATTGTGTTAGATATTGGGGATTTAAAAATAACTAAGGCACAATCCTTTTCTTTAGAGATTAATAATTTAGTACATCATAGCATGGCGACTATAGTTTACAATACTCTACTGTATATTAAAAAGTTGTAAAGAGTAGATTTTAAAAGTCCTCACCATAAAAAACTGTAACTGAGCAGGTGGATGCATAACTTACCTTATCATGGTTATTATTTTGCAATACATACACATATAAAATCACTTCATTGTACACTTTAGACTCTCACAATGTTATATGTCAATTATTTCTCGATAAAGCTGGAAAAAATAATTTAGTGCACTAGGTATGCTTTTTATTAATTTATTTTAAATTTTTAAATTTTTAAATTTTTTAAATTAATTTTTTATGGTGACATTGGTTAACAAAATCCAATAAGTTTCAGCTGTATACTTTCACAGTAAGACATATACATGTTTACACTGTGTGTTCATCTCCCATAGTTAGATTTCTTTCTGGTATGCTTTTTAAACAACCACTCAAAAACACTTTTTAATTGACTAGTTAGCCTTCTATTTTTTTTTTTCTATTTTATCATTCAGAAAATGACAGTAGGCTGGGTATTTTAAGGCCAATTTGAATTATTGCAAGGAATATTAAAAATAGAATTCACTGCCAGATCTGTTGCATTGCCCTGGCAACTACTCACAGGGCATCCAGTTTTATTAGTGCTGAACCTGTAGCTCTAACTACACATAATACTGAGTATCTGTGAATGACAGTCCATCATTACAATTGGTTGCACACTTGAATGACTTTTTCTTGGAGACCATGGCTGTAACAGTCATTTATTTGCTTCTTCACTAGATAGCACTAATGAAATTCAAGAAAAAAAAATGGATTTAACGCATTAGTTTTTAAAGGTATTATTCTTTTGGGGGGAGTTCTTTATTTATGACCTTTCTTTTCAATTTTAAACCTTGGTTTGTTTTATAAGCTCCAATGACTTTATTAAAGTGAATTAATATGTAGATTTTAAAAATTCCAACTGGATTATTCTGGCAAATATTAAAGTTATAATTTTTGTTCATGGTACAAATTTGGTAGCTTTTTTAACTTCTAAGTTATTCTGTTTTTAAAATTAACTGATCAATAATACCACAGAGAAATTGGAGAATTTAATTAATTTTCCAGTTTATTTTATTACCTAAAATTTATGCCAGTTCTAAATATTTAAATTTTTTAAATGATGTAATTAAGGACCTTGATTTCTTAGTATTTATAAAGATTTTATTTAGATAATATATATGTATTTATTTTGTATTTCGACGTCGAGTTTCCTGTACTTTCTTATCTCTGGGCTTGAAACATTAAAAGCAAATTACTCAATAATATTAACAGGGCAACTAGATAATAAGCAGAGTCTTTGGTAGTTTTGTGACTTCCAGTATGCGAGTTATGATGAACTTAATTTTCCCTTAGTAAATACTTCCTTTGTAGATCATTTCCATTTTCCAAACAAAGTATATTATCTTTATATGCCTGTGCAGATAACATCCTTGTTTCCGCAAATCTAAAAATAAAGGAACCACCTATTTCTTCACATCCTACATAATTAAGATGGATAACCAGCATGACCTCAATTGAAATTTTTAGCCAGGCGATGCTTTTGACTCAGCATCTTGTAACTCAAACAACCTGTAAGTGATACTAAACTGCTGTATAAAGGGTAGATATTATAATACAATAGGTAATAAAGAATTGTAAGCTTTTAAAAAGTAAATCCTATCAGTAGGTTACTAGTATGAATCAATATCCTAGAATTTTCTGAGGCTCAAAGGGGATAATGTTGATGAGAGTATTTTATTGATATTAAGCACCATATATTTGATATTAGTATAAATGACTGACACTTTATGGAGCTTTTAAAGAACAAGTTTCAAATGTTGAAAGCAATATTGACTAGAGATATGTCACAGATCTTTCAACTTTTTGAAAGATCTTTCAATTTTGTTATGGTGTGAATAAAGTTCTACTTAATTATCTTCCCAATTGTTTAAGTTCTCTAAGACTAAGAAGAAAAGCAACAGAAATCAGTATGTGGAGTCAAGTTTTTAAGATGTCAGTGAATTTATAAATTTTGCAGTTTCTTTGGCTGAGTACATGTTGTTTTGAGGATTGTGGGAGTTATTAACTGAAGTAAAAGCACTCCAGCCTTTGACTTGTGCCCATGAAGAAGTCTTTTGCAATGATAAATAATAATCAGAAAGTTTGGAATGCAACATTTTCTCTCTTACAACGGTAGACCAAATGAAAATGGATAAAAAATGGGAAAAAGATTCTTCTGTTTGTGTGGAGGAGTCTAGCCAGTGGGTAAAACATAGCTACAATATAGAAAATAGTACATTTGCATGAACAGTCTTACTTCCAGGAAAACATCAAGATTTACTCCAAGAGCTAGTGTCAATATTTAGAAAATAAATGAACTTAATTAAAAAAAAAGTATCAGGGTTGATACTCCTCTGGTCACACATGTAAACAATTACAGGCCTAAGAGAAGAAAAAAACAAGTGTTTGCTCTGTCATTACAAGACGTATGATGGGAAATATAAATAAACCAAATTTGGTAGTGGTTGATTATAGTATATTCATTGTTTGAGCAGTATAAGAATGGCAGTTTTTAAAAACTTATGAACTGCAACAATTCATTTTATTAAAGCTTGCTCCAGAAAATAGGGTGAACACAAAACTTTTTCAGTATTTATTTTTGTATTTCTTGATCAAAGTTTTTTTTCTGTCAGTGTTTTCTCTTTTGAGACAAGGAGTTCACAATGAATATTTGTGGTATGGGTGATATTTTAAAAATGTCCTGAGAAATCCTATCCATGGGCATTGTGGGCTATAAATGCAGATTGATATGGTATTTCAATGGATCTTTTGTTATGAGAAAAGTTTTGTTTTCTGACTTAAAAAGAGAGATATGTTTATTTGAAAATTTCACATTTAATCGCATTCGTAATGTAAAATTGCTTTTGAAACGGGGAAAAAAAAACTTTAAAAAGACAACTTGCTGCTTGTGTCCTGTGTTCAGAATCTATTGATCAAGCTAGATTCATCTCCAAGCTCATTAATAGTATGGAAAATGATTTTATTATCCAGTATCTCCATATTCTAGAGGAATATTCCTTGCTCTACCATGGTGTATGTGTATATGTGTGTTCATGTTTATTCGTTTTGTATTTCAGATTGAACTTTTGATTTGATATTGATTACATTTTATTTCCTGATTCAGGAAATAGTTGAACTATAGCAGCAGTTCAGTGTTCTTTGAAGGGACCTCTAAATTTAGAGTATGTTTGGACAGTTTCTTTTTAGTATGTTTGAAAACCATTAATCCAAGCAGTATCTAATCTTTTATATTGCACCATGCTACCTTCCTCCAAATAATCTTCTTTTGGCAGATGAAGACATCTTGCTTGAAAGGGCCAGATAGAGTCGTTTTACCCAGAAGCACCTTTCAACCCAGTTTATGAGGGAAAGTTGAATAAACCATTTTATTTAGCTCATCATTTGTACTTAGCTAAATGCACACATTTAAACTAGTTTAGATGACTTTGTTCAGTTTGTGTGATGGTGTATGGCAGAAGTGAAAACGCAGATCTTGGGGAAAAAACTCTAAAACATATTTAAATAAAACATTGCATGGGATGCTTTCTTCTGAACAACCACTAAAATAATTGGACTCCAAATATGTTCTTTTTTATTACTAGAAATTTAAGAAAGAAATGTACTACGTGAAAAACATTCTTATCCTTATTTTCTGTAAGAGTATTTCTGAGAGTCTATATAAAAAATATCTTTATTTATTTTTGTATTGTATCAAGAGCTTTTAAAATTTTAGATAATTGTTTCCCAATCTTGGAACTTAAATTAACTTTCACACATGCCATTTTGGGAGAAAATTTATTCTGTGCATATGAAATGACAGCAGAAAATTATTTTCTCTTTTAAGTAATGTAACATTGTCTCCAAAATGTATATATAACTTTTGCCAAATCTTACTTTTCCTTGGGAATTTGCTTAGAGGTTGTCAATCATGTAAAAATAGTTGACTTTTGAGCCTTCAGTGTTGCCCTCGTCTGAGGAAATTTTCTCTAGGCCTTTATTGGAGGCCGAAACAGCTAAAACAGCCTTGTCAGGCCTTCACATGACATCATTATTCCTCCCTAAATCCAATATCAATAAAAGCAGAAAGTTTAAACTGTATATGGAAAACTTATAATAAACAACTGTTCTTGGCTTTTGTTAAATTTTTGCACTATCTCTCTAAACCAATAAATCTCAAGATAACTGATCTGTTAGTTCATTCATGTATTTCCCGAGCATCTTGGTGTGGGGTTTAGAGAAAAGGGGATGCATTTCCCATAACTATACTTAATACATACTACTGAAATGAAAAAGAAAGGCAGCTGCTTTTTAATTGTTTTAATATAAAGAATGTAGCAGTAATCCACTCTAGAGCAAAAGGATTTGAAATACCTTCTTTGGAAAGGTCAAACATCTAGCACTGTGGATCTTAAAGAAAATTTGTGAAGTGTGTAGCACGCCTAGCCTTGTTTTTGTTATAGACAACTTATACCCTATTCCGTGGTATTTCGTCATTCACATTTTTGTGTGTGTGCCTCAAAACATATATTGAGGACCTAGTTTATGTCAGGCACTCTAGCAGGGAGGGTTTAATGATGAGTAGCCCTTGCTTCCTGTGGTCAATATTTTTAAAATTAGATAGAGCAATCAGACAATTGAAACTCATTGTGAAATATTGTATGTTCACCCATTTCTGACAGACCACAATCAATGAGACACCTAAGAGTTAATTGGGGAGACAGGGTTTCCGGGAAGGCTTTCTGTAGGTAATCCCTGAGGAGACTCTATCAACTTATCTACACAGTGTCTTTTCGAGTAGTAACCAGCTGTCATATTGCTTAGCATTAATTCACGTAAATATATTCACCTTCTTGAGGGTATTTAGCTTGCAAGTATTTTCTTCCAAGGCTTTGATTTTGGCAAAAATAGTGATCCTTTACTTTGTGTGATGCTTTTTAACAATCCATTGTAGATCTCTCCTCTGCAAAACATGTGGTGACTGTATTTATAAACATATACTTTTTTTTTTTTGCACACAGCTTTAAGGAAATTACAAACTTGAAGCCTCCTTAAGCTGGTCCTTGAACCCCAGCTTCAGAACTGAAAGGCTAAAAATCACTGGGGATTTGAGGAGTAAGTGCAACAGACATGATTTAAAGTTGGGGTGTAGGGAATCACCATCTCAGACTGCTGGCTCCGACAGTACACTCTTTATAAAATGGGTTTCTCTCTCTGCTTATTATAATAAAAGAAATCTTTCTTGGTCTCCGAAAAAATTTTTTTTGTAGTATTATAAATGCAAATAGCCTCCAGGAGAAAAATAAAACCTGTGGTTTTCCATGTAGTTTAGAAATCGTTCTTAACATTTTATGATGGCCTATTGGTTAGCTCCCACCCCATTTTAACCATAAGAATCCAAGCAGAATTCCAGATAGTAAATATTCTAATTGCACTTGAGCATTTGCCTAGTGCTGTCATTTATAACCAATGTGCTATATTGCTTTCAGTTCTGCTATTACTAACCTCAAGTTACTGTATTAAATGGGGCCAATGAGCGATAATTCATAGTTTTTCATAGTTTTAAAACTGTTTTTAGTTTTGTTTTTTTGATGAAAACTAAATAGAAAATACCATATAGAAAAAAAAAAACAACCCAAAAACATAAAACTCCTAAGTAGACTTGGGAATTACAAATATCTCGAAGCCTAAATAACAAATATGTGTTAGATAATAATGCAAATTCAAAATCCATATTAATATAAATGTCATGGTCCAACTTGCTATGCCAACAAGTAAATACTTTAGCATGCAGCAATAGGACACTTAGATTTAAATGGAGGAGGAATTAGAAGCCTATAAATTATGCAATATAAAGAAAGAAATTGTGCATTTTAAACTATGCGATAGGTTGAACATTCTAAGATGTCTCTTTTTTCTATTGATAATATCAGATTTAAAAGTATATGACTTAACAGTGTATCAAGTCTGTACATGAATGAATTGGTCTAATCACTTACTACTGCTTGTTCTCAAAGAATTATTTGTTCTTTTCCCAAAACAATTCATGGCATATTCAGAGCCGCGAAGCTATTCTGAAGCTATTAGTTCAGAAAAAATAGCAATAAATAAAAAATGGCCTTATCTACTCCAGAACAGTTTTGTCTCCTTTTAAGAATCATCTGGCCTTGTGCCTTTCCTTGTCCCCAGAAGTAATGTTTTTGCTTCTGTGAAGTGTTATATCCTTGGCTGCTGATCTGTCTTTGATATAATCCATTAAGACATGAATCCTATTGCATGTGAAAAGTCATTACAAGAAAATAAAAATCTAAAACACATTTGGGTTTTATTTTCTTCATGCTACTTTTATTATATAAATGCAGTACTGACAAACTGTTTTTGCTTGGTTGAGTACTTCAGCTTTTAAGTCAATCAGCTGATTCAGAGAGAAGTAAAAGTTTATTCTTGTAGAAAAAAACACTACTAATAAAGATGATGACAAGGATAATTATTTGTGGTAATGGGAGCTTATTAAAAATGTAGGATTTGGGGCCTCTCTCTGGACCTACTAATGAGAGCCTACATTTTAACGGGATCCACTGTGATTCCTATGCAAATTAATGCTAGAGAAGCTCTGTTTTAGTGTCTCTAGTTGCCCCCCAGCACTAAGAAAGGAATTGCCAGGCTGAGAGTCCCTGCCAAGCAATGCCCACAACTATTTCCATAGTAAATACACATGGTGGAAGATTGAAAGAATTAGCAAACTTGGTTTTGCTTTAAAGTATCGTAAAATCTTGGGGGAGGGGGAAGAGTGCAAAATTTATTTTTGTGAAAACTAACAAGCCTTTTATATAATTGCAAAATATTTTATTTAGACAGGCCATCTATTTCCTGGGATGTCTGACTTTAGGGGCAGTGGAGCATCAGTGGTTTTTGTTGCCTGTGTGTGAAAATGATTAGAATCTGGATTCAATTTTAGGCATCAAGACCAACTGGTTAGCCCATGCTACAAACTGTTTTTACAGACTTTTTATTACTTTGTCTCTATGATAGTGAAAGATAGGACGAATCTTTCTACTTCTACAGACTGACATTCTACTGGCAGTAGGACAGAGGAGAGGGGTTAATGAAAGAATTCTAATTCTAATGAAGGTTTTTTCCATATGTTGAACTGATTATCTACATTGAACTAATTTTTACTTTCTTCCTTTCTGGATTTACACATGAACTTAGCATCTTCTTATGTCAAAATTTTATGAGGAAACTAAACTGGGTAAACAATTTTATACGATAAACCTTTAATCAAAACCTAAAGCATTATACAGCTTTCAGGATTGAAATTTAAATTTCACAAATTAACTAATTTTATTAACTGTTTTTTTTTATAGCTAAAATTCATCAATATTGAGGTTTGAATCCAGTAAAGGACAGAGATTTGAAAAGCATGGATATTGTCACTGTGTAAATTTTTAATCTATTTCCCTCTCCCTTTTCATTTTGCAGAAGAACAATCTGATGAAAATTTTAAAAAAGAAAATTTATAAACCTGTATCAAGAAACAAATATTTCAGAATTTCCAAGGCATTTGTCAATGTTTTACTACTTCATAATAATTTATTCTTTCTTTTAAGTTTGCTGTTTCTTAAAGTTATTATATTTTGACATCTGGTTGTACTACGGGATTGATTAGTCTAGCTTTGGACTCAAATAAACAAGAAGGACATGTTTTGTTTTATTTTGTTATGCTATTGTATATTTCTGATCTTAAAAGAGAAATTTACATACTGGTTATAAATACTCTTTCACAGTTTTTCACAGTGGTTTACAGAGCCTTTTAAGTAGCATAAAAGACTGGGTATAAAAGATAGAGGTAGAGAGTTCTCAGGTTTTAGGGTAGTGACTTTGAAGCTTCTGAAAATATGGACAATGTTTTATTTGTCATTAACTATCAAAGGCCTGGCACTTAGTCATTGCTAAGTAAATGTTGACTTAAATATTACTTTTTGTAGTTATGTATACATTTTATAGGGACTCAGAGGCAATGTCATTTTTAGAGAAAGTTCATTAAAAATTTGATAAATTGCTATAACAGCATGGTGTTCTTTTGCCTTGATTGTTCCTTGCTTTACAAAGTTATTACAGAACATGTTTTAATTTTTATACCTCTCCTACCTGTCAGTGAAGACCTGCTTCTGGCCATAAGCATCCAATATAAATGCACACATTCTTATCAGATTTTGTTTGCAAATTAGTTTATGGTTACTGGTTTCTCTTTTCTTTGAACGCCCCTAAATCAGCGACTATTTCATTCAAGGAAATGATGTTAGCCCCCACCCGACAAACCAAAGTAAAAAAATGTGGTAATGCCATTTTACAGGTAGCTTATAGTATACTGTAATAGGTTCAATATATTCAGTTATAATTACTTTCTGAAATATCTGTTTATATATGCACCACATTTCTATATGTTAGCAATATTTTTCTAATTAGCTTTATTTGCATTTTTTTTTGCTTTAGAATATTTTACATTTTAACTGAACTTTTCTTTTTTAGCTGTGTTTTGGGGCGATATTGCCTTAGATGATGAAGACTTAAATATCTTTCAAATAGATAGAACAATTGACCTTACACAGAACCCTTTTGGAAAACTTGGACATACCTCAGGTATGGCTGATTATTTGATTCAATTTGCATTCATTTTTGAAGAAAATATACTCTTTACATGCTATACCTACTCTTTGAATCACTTTTAATGTCTCTCTGATCATCTTTAATTTCCTAGACGCAAATGAGCTTATTTAGAAATTTAAGATCTGTTCATAGTTGTCATTTAATTAATTAATTCAACAAACATGTTGTGGTGTTTACTATGTATTGGGCCTAATAAGTACTTTGCAGACATCAACTCTTTGAATCCTCATAACAACCCCATGAGGGTAGCTGCTCAGATAATGGTGATTAACAAGTGAGGAGATCGAGGATCAGGTTAGATAGTTTGCTTATTATCACATAACCCAGAAGTATCTGAGTTAGGATCAAAATTTAGTTATGAGGATGGCCAGATTTCACACTCCTGAGCATTACATTCAATTGTCCCCCATTTGCAGTTGCAAAATGTAAATTATTCATAGAGTAATTATACACAAACTTATTTAGAAAAATCCATCTATCTATATAATTTTCATGAAAACCCATAAGACAATTTTAGTTTTAGTTGTGTGACGTGATTTAGTTATGCCTGTCTGAGACTTGAAATGTTTGAAAGTTTATTTGGTTCTCATTTAAAAATATTTTTATTAAAATGTAAAAGTCTTTGTATTATCTTGATACAATTTTATTCTATATTTTGTTTTGGAGAAAATTGCAATGTTAAAAATGCTTCCTATAGTTATAATTTTAAAAAATTGTTCAGCATCATGCTTTTTGATCTCTTTGAATTTCCCTTCATGCCCAAATCTAGTTTTATTTTCTTCCAGCTTATGGAGGAAAAATATATATGTGTATATATATATATATATATTTTTCTAGCAGACAAGAGTTAGACTTAAGATTTTTTCCTGTGAATTAATATCTTTTTGCCCATAATTTATTTTTTTGTAACTTTTTATTATAACAAATTTCAAACATAGAGAAAAGTTCATGCAAGAAGCACGAACACAATAGTATTTCTTCTTATAAGATCGAACAATTGCTAAGTTTACCACATTTGCACTTTGTGTGTGTATGCATACAAGCATAAGTATGAATAAAACATTTTGGAATTAATTGCAGACCACATAGCATTTTGAAATTAAGTAGGTTGACATGCACTTCTTAAGAATAAGGACATTATCCTGTATAATCAAAACACCACTATCACGAATAAGGAATTTAAGATAATAAAACTTAAAGAACTTATTTACAATAATAACACTACCTTAAAAATAGTATGTCCTTGGCTTTGTTATATGTGGTGACAGCCTTCTCTGAAACATGCATCAAATATAGGAGGGAATCTGCACTGCAGTGTGATCACAGACAGTATTTCCCTGTAGGATATGTTTACTGACAACTCTCCAGTTTCTATCTCACACTTAACACGGCCACAGACTATAGATTCGAGACGAGAGCAATGATACAATTCGGCAAAATTCTAGATTTATCATGTTACATTTGCATTTTTTTAGAAATTTTTGTTAGCTTCAAGCTTTATTCAAGTTATGTCTTTAACCCATTGTCTCCTCCCCTACTTTGTATTGGGCAGCATTCATTGACTGTGAATAAAAAGAATTAATACTATTTAATTTTTGTCATATCATAGTTAAGCTCTGAACTAGTAATAGTTGGAAGAAAAAAAACGTTATTTTAGATAAATAGCATAAAACAAATTTACTGTCCATCATAAAATACATATATTCTAAATTTATATGTGAAAGGGACACATGTATGAAAGTAACTTGCACTATTCAAATGAATTTCAGACAATTGTATTTCAAATAACATAAAAGTATCTCATGTTTTATTTTTTCTTACTCTTTTCCCTTGTTAGTTTGTGCTTAGTTAATTATATTTCTTATTTCTTCATTTCAAATCTATTGTCTTTCTCATAAATATTTATTTAGTTAGTATATTTTTATTTTGTTTTTAGAATATGTGAGAAATAACAACCCATTTTATTAATTTCCTCTTTTCAATTTCAATGAACTTCCTTTGCAGAATTTTACTTCAGTTGCTATAAAACATATTCAAAATTCCTAAGTATAAAGACATTATTTACTTTAATAGTCTTGAAACATTGGTTTTTTCAAGTTTGTAATTACTCTTATCCTCATAATAACCTTAATTCTAAGACATTTCTTTTTTCTCACAATTAGCTTCCTTCTAAATCTATTTGTATGTGTTTTAGTCCTATTGAATATGAAATATAATCGTTACGTAAGAGTCCGTTCAAACACATAGATGCCATCTTTTAAAAATATTTCTTATAACTGCTTAAGAATGAATACATTTAAGTATTACCTCATCTTTCTAAAATGTTCAGTGAAAAAATTACAAAAATTTTTCTCAAGGGGCACAGCAAAAATGTGACCATGTAATGCAGATAATTAAACATTGTTAGTCAGTGAACAAGCACGTTAACCTATTTACCTTATAAGGTCTTAATTGATTTTTTCCTATAAGGGCCTTATATGGTAATAATTTTATTATTGTTTTGTTTTCTTTTTTATTAGCTTTCTAGGTAATTAAGTTTCAGTATTAATTTCAAAGAGGGAAGAAACAGATACTGGAAGGAAATAGTTCAAAGTCTAAGAACAGTTTGCTATTTTCATGGATTTCTGGCCCTCATTCATTGTCTTAGCCCAAAGAGACTCACGAGCCACATACTCTTAGTAGTACAAATTCATCTGCACTTATTCTGATACCATTATTGGTCATATTCATTGTTTGCTGAGTGATACTTTTTTGTTATTTGTCTATTATTTGTCCCGAAGGAAGGGAGAATAGGAGTTGATTTGTGAGAGCATTTTATTAAGTTCCTGGAATGAGAATCGGAAGACTTAATTTTTATCAAATGATCTTTCTCACTTATGACAGAAATCTACCTTTTCTAGTCTTTGCTGTTAAAATTATGAGAAGACGTATTTCCTTACCCTGACCCTCTCCTCTACCTTTTGAATTACAAATTCTTTGCATCTATTTTTATAAATTTTGCAAATTACTTAGGATTACAGAACGTGTTTTGTGCTGAACATCTTTTTTGAGTTTTACCTTGTGACTTTTTTCTAATTATATATTATTGGTTTTTATAAATTATAGAAGCTAATTTTCAAAATTTTTTTGAATATATTATAAAATATATGCTTTTTTAAATATTTTAAAATTGATCAAAGCTTTGGAGCAACACTCGACTATACATTTGTTTTTCTGTTTTTATTTCCACTTGCTGATTTGGCATCTGAAGTATTCCGTTTGCATTGGGGAAATAGCTGGAATGCAATCAACAGGACAGAACAACTTGCTGTCATCTTCTTTAACACTATGTGATATCGTGGTCACAGTGAAGAAAAAAGTCTCAAATTGTCAACAGATGACTCAATTTCTGTATTGTCCAAATAAAGTCATGTAGATTGCTCTCTGGATCTCCCCCACTGCCTTGGTTTTAGTTACCAAAATTTGTTATTGTAGAATTTTTATCCTCTTCTAAGATTTTATGGATATTCATGACTCTAACCCTCTAAGATCACATTAAGAAAAAGATGTTCAAAGAGAAATCAATGTAGCCTATCACTATTGTTTATTTACAAAACTTTCAAATACAGTAAGTTTAACTTAACTATTTTCTTTTATTCTTTAAGGTGGATATGGAGACCACAGTATGTCAAAGAAACGAGGGGCCCTCTACCAGCTTATAGACAGGATAAGAAGAATTGGCTCTGGTATATCAATGTTTAAAGTTGCAGGCGCTTGACTTGATGTACAGTAAATATTATACTCATAGCAGTTCAGTTTGCCATTTATGATGCAAAGTATGCAAAGGACATATACTAAGAAAGAGTCCTTTATTTTTATTTTGTTAGTTGATATTCGATGCGAGTTTTTTAGAACTTAATTTGTGCAATTGAAATGTTTTTTTAACTTATTTTCAGTTTCTCGTTAAAATGTATTAGGTATTTATTTTATTGTCGATATTTATTTCCAGTAAATTGGGTATCACACTAAGGTGTTTTTATCAAGCATGGAACTACATCAATTTTAATCAAATGAAAACTATTATGGCTGTTTCAAAATAATATTTACTTAAAGTAAATTGACAAACTGATTTATTAGATTAAAAAATAGTTGAACATTTTTTTTGACCCTTCCAAAAATATACATAGGAAAACTGTCTTCTGGTTTCATAATTAGTTAATATTTATGGTATTGAATTGATTAACCCCTATTTGTAGATTTGAGTTGTTTTTTAAAAAATACGTTCAAGGTTCATATTCTAACACCCTTTAAATGGATGGATTATTATTAAATATTTGAAAGTAAAAACTTTCAAAGTTGTTTTGCTCTGGGATATTAAAAAGACGTGTTAGAGACACTGACATAGGGGGCATAGATTCAATATTTATTGTGTCTGAAGGATATATTAGTGGTAGGATATTTATGTCAACAGTGATGGATGAATAAGAAAAATAATTACGCAAATTTAGGGAAAATAAAACAGTAACAGAAATTTAAGAAAGGTTACCAAGACAAGTTAACAGTTACAGATTTGAAAGCTGCCGTAGAATAGACTGTGTTTTATGTTAACCTGCTCACCTTGTGTACTGATATGCTGTGTTCCACAGGACATAATGGAGGTAGATAGCGCATTGTCTCAGAAGTCTGAGACTCTGTCTGTCTTAATGTTATTTCATTTACTGTCTCTATAATGTAATATTTATCATTTTAATCTGTACTACAGAATATCTATCCTGAATGAAGAATTAGGGACTCAGCAGAAACAAAAAGAGTTTTGAATAGCATAGGACTTTATAACAATGTCTGTTTTATTCTAGTGGTGAATTTCTTAGTGATCTAGTAAAGTAGAATCCTTACGTAAAAGAATTTTTCTGTCACCTACAAGTCTGCCTGACTTCTATCTGCTACAGGCTGATGTATGAAAATTCATCAAAATTTGCTCAGAGAGCGTTAAGAGATGGTATTTTGACACGAAATACTTAAATATTTTAATGCTTTCTTCTAGTATGTAATATACATGGAGCTTTTCTTTGATGCGTTTTGACTTCAGGCATACTTATACAAATATGTAAATAAGACATTTTAACTTTTGTCCTTTAAGAGGTAAATGATTTCCTGACCGAGGACTCTGTTTCACAGAATCTTTTAAATGTCACTACAGGCTTGGAGCCAAACAACACAGTTAAGGAAAAAGTACCTCTAAAATTCTCAGGGCAAAATGAGAAAAATCGAGTTCCTAGAGCTGCTACATCGAGAACAGACAGAATATGGCCTGGAGGCGTTATTCCTTATGTTATAGGAGGCAACTTCACTGGTAAGATATTCCCAGCCTGTCTATTGTAAAAAAGAAATAAATAATTAGCATACAGATTAAGGGTACATTTTTATAGATTATTAATTTATAAAATATACTATTAAATCGAACTTGAGAAATAATCCCCTCACCTCATTTGTTGGTATAGAATGTGCTGTCATTGAAAAACATCTTTCATCTTGAGTTCTAAGAGTCTCAAGTCCTGTTCTGGTTTTTAAATTGACTTTTAAATGTCCCCATTAAAACTGGAGGCCGATTTCTCTTCAACTGACAGGAAGAATGTGTGTCCATTTATAGAGCCTTGTGCACACATATTTGTAGACATAGTAAGCTCAAACCTTCTGATTATAAAGTGAGTGTCCTTCCTTAACGACGACTCCCTCATGGTTGTCTTAGGCTAGTGTTTGGTTGATGACAGTGGTGGCGTCTGAATTGCCCAGCCAGACTCGCGATGGGGGAGCCAGCATCTAGCACCTATCTCCGGGGCAGACACTGTTTTAGTAATGTCTCACCCTTCTTCCAGGCAGCCAGCGAGCCATGTTCAAGCAGGCCATGAGGCACTGGGAAAAGCACACGTGTGTGACTTTCATTGAAAGAAGTGATGAAGAGAGTTACATTGTATTCACATACAGGCCGTGTGGGTAAGTAGAAACAGGGAATGACTTTAGTAAATTAAGTCAATCCACAGGTAGGAAGAATTCCTTTCCTACGATTTGCTTAGTATTTGGCCCATGAGACAGTATGAATTTTACATAAGAAAATATTATCTTTTCAATAAGTATCTTCTTTGATTACAGATCTTTGTGCATCTACCTCAAGTGTATTCCTCTGTCCCCTTGGCCACTTTCCTTTGTGTTTTAACTATACAGTGACGTTGCCAATGTCCCACTTACCTGAGTTAGAAACTTCAGTATCATTTATTGCCTAGTAATTCTGTTATACTTCCTCTAAAATCTGTGTAGTAAATGTCTATTGATATTCACTATGTCTTTTAGTTTCCACTTCTATTCCATGTGCCCTAGTCCATTTATGTCATTCCACACCTAATGTATTCCAATAGCTCTCTTGTTTTGTCTCTCTAATTCACTGCCACTAGAATTAGCTTCATAAAATACTGGTCACAGCCAGAGACCACATTTTTTGAAATTCTTTAGTGTTTCTTCCTATTATAATAATGTTTAGTAGATTTGCTTCTTACAGGGTGGTAATGACTACTCTCTCTCTCCAAAACAACTGTTCTGTAAGTTGTGAAAATGCTGTGTGAAATTTAGATAGCCATTTCTATGGCAGTCTGCCAATATGCATTATTAGTGTTTGACCAATTCAAAGGCTTAAAGAATACAGTGCTCTTACAGTAAACTTATTTCAAAAGAGAATACACCCATCTCACCCTTATGAAAAACATACTTCGGTCTCCTGGAACACATTTTGGGAAATGCAAGCCTGAGAATAAAATCCAAATTCCTTGATATAACATTTAAAGAATGCCATGAACTTACCACAACTTCCGTTTACAGATTGTTATGCCCCCACATCTCTCCACAAATCCCATCATCTAGCCAAGTTACAGTCACAGTGGTTCTTCAGGCAATGCTGTATACTCTGAAATACTTTTTCTTGCGAAAGTTTTCAAACTTCTCACTCTTGTATTTCCAGTTCATTGGAACTTATATTTAAATAGTTGTTTAAATCCAGCTTCCATTTTTGTTTGTTGGGTAAGAATATTTGATAGGGTGTACTGTCTACCCTGCATCACATCGAGAGGTCCATGTGCTTGGACCTGCCACTTTAGTGATGCTACAATTGATTAGTACCTTCAAGGGGTGACAGTCAGGTCAAGCTCCCATCATTGCAAAATAGTGATTTTCTTATGTTGTTCTTTTTTTTTTTTATTCCTTCTACATTTATTACCTGAAATTCTTTCTTAAGGAGAATATTTCTCTAGTCAGTTATTTGCATATCCTCCAGTATACTTTATATAGAAAAATAAAAAGAAATGCTCAAGTTCTTTGGAGGAATTAGTTCTTGCATTAATGACATGTATTTTGGGAGAGGAAAGATATATTTTAGTGGGTATGGAAGTGGTTATCATCTGGCTTTGTGCTACCATATTTTCCTAGGTTATTTAACTTAACTTTAAAGTAATGGATTTTATTTTGGCCCTGAGTGACATTAACAAAAAATATACATTATCACCCTTTATATGTTTTTTGATAGTGCCACAAATTTTTAGTTATGACTTATTCAAGCAATGTTTTCTTCTAAATTACTCTAATTTTAACTTGATATGGTTTGGTTACTTTTGAAAGCCTCCTAGTTCTCTATGTCTATTTAATATTTAAAAGTCCATATCTAAACTGTCCTTTTTTCCTTCTGGTGTCTAATAGGACTGGATATAGCACTGCTGACATATTTCTAAATACATAAGGTATTTAGATCACTACATCTTTCTTCTTTCCCACCCTTTGATTTTGTATACATCTAAAGCACTAATTGCTTTTTATTTTATTGTTTAATTTCTGTTCGTAACAAATTAGTTTTTATATTCATTTTCTTTTATTCATTTAGCTCTTTTCAAAGCTTTATATTTCACTTATTTTATCTTGCTCAACTATTCTTTTCCCCATTCACTGTCATTTCTCTGTGTTTTTGTTTGTGATATCTTAGTTGCTTGGAATGCCTTTACTTTTCTTTTTCACCACTGGAAATCTTTCACACATTTTATTCTCACTCATTTCTGAGCTGCCCAGAGTGGGACTTTGCTCTGTCCACAGCTATAATAGTTACATTTCCACTGCTGGTTCAGCTGTCTGCCTTCATCCATGATGAGGGCGGGTAGCTTATCTTATGGCCATCACGACACCCAGCACATTGCTTTATAAGTAGAGACCAAGGAAATGCTGAGAATTTACACACTGGCTAAAGTACATTGTGTGTAATCCTAAAATAGAAGGCTGTAAGAATTTAAAGCAATATTAAAGAATATGTACTTTGCAGCCTTGGAACTTATTTATCTTATAACTGGAAACCATTATTTTGCAAAAATACATGTCATTAGTGCAAGAACTTATTCCTCCAAAGAATTGTGTAGCTTATAACCCTCTCACGCATTTCTCCCACACTCTAGTCCCTGTCTCTGGTAGGTACCCATCTGTTCTTTTTCTCTATTGAGCTACTATGGGCTGGGCTATATTCTAGGGGCTAGAGATGCCGCAGTGAACAAAGCACTAAAAGCTTACATTCTAGGGTGAGGAGGCAGAAAAAAAAACCCATGAAAATAAATTAAATATAAAATGTAATAATAGATCATAAATTTTAGGACAAAAAGCATGGCGATCTAAGTGTGAAAAAGAACATTTGAGCAAAGACAAGGAAATGAGACATATGGCTATCTGCGATCACAGAGTTCTTGGCAGAGGGAATGAATAAGCAGCAAAAAGGCTGTGAGCACAAACACTCCTGCATGCTCAAGGCACAGCAAGGGCCGCATGGTTGGAGTAGAGTGACAGGGGCAATAGTAAGAGATGGCATCTGTATGGTAAGAGGTTTGTGTGTGAAGATCATGCCAGATCTTATAGTATTTTTTAAGTACTATAGATTTTCTGCTAAGTGAAAGAAAGAGCCTGTATTAGTCAGCTGAAGCGATTATGCCATGGTAATAATTAGTTTGCCAGGGTTCAAACTACAACATTTTTTTTTTTTTTTTTTTTTTTTTTACTTTCACAGAACCATTGTAAACAGTATCATGTAGTTTTGCTTTTCATTATGGGATCCCATCTTATTTATTGGAAAGGGCTATGGATGAAATGATGGTAAATATAAAAAAGTGTTTTCGATTAAATAAATTGACCATCTCCTGGATTTTGAAAGCAGAGTGCTTTCTCCTATGAATATAACCTGCAGGTTATATTCAGCAAGAATGACTGAATATGGGTAATTTAGTTACTATGCAATTATTAGGTATTTCAGTTTTGTTACTGTTGCTATATGGTTGCAAATGTTTCAATTTAAATCGAAAATTTGCAATTTTTGTGTTTTTTAACATCTGATACTTAACTAATATTAGATATATAATAAGTAAGTATCTATGTATGGATTACGACATACTGTTTTAGATGAGAAAAAAATACCTGGGGGCAAAAACACAATTCCATGATTTTTTGTGTACCAGTTATTTCTCTTTCTATGATTGATTTGTTAAGCTTAATTAACTTATAATAGATTCATAAATAATAAGTCATATTAGTTCATTTAACTAGCATGGTGTAGGTTAAAATTCTTAGGCATTTAAAAGCTTACAAAACAATTAGAATGACAGTTTGTATTTGTGAGCAATCAAAAGGATGATCAAATGTACTTACTCTGGAAACTGAAATTAGTTGAAATTTCTTTTAATCATTTGGGAAATTAATTTTTGGCAATTTTCTCTTTTCATTTAATAAAATAGAAGAGATGTTTGGTGTCTGGTGCATCGTGATTTTCAACTATTCAATACCAATCATTTAGTGCCTTCTTATTGCTATTTGGAGGGGTGGTCCTATAGATAAGCTATTTTAATGTAAACACTAATTATCGAAGTTTTAGATATAATTTTATTTATATATGTTATTGTAGTTACTATATTATTATACCATTTAAAACTTATTTTAAAGTGGATATCTCTGTGTGCCCACCCTTGCACGTGTGTGTGCCCTCTCATGCACTCTCTCATGCACTCTCTCACAAATGTACGTGTACACACACATACACACACAAAATGAATAAATGGAACTTCCATATTTTGAGTAGAAAAACATCATTGAATATGTATAAATATCAAAAAATTGAGAAAAATTTGCAGAAAGATATTGTGGATGTTTCACATTTTGAGAGTCCAGGAGATTCTTTCAGAAGGTAAAATAGAATGTCATACTTAAATATCAGCCTGATCATTTGAAACAATCTCATATATCTCATATTCCTCAGTTGTCATTTTTTCTTCACCAGTTAACCATTAACTTAGATAATTCACCTTTTGAAACTAATTTTCTTTAATTGACTTCCTTTAAAATTTTTCTTCTTAAGAAGAAATCTCCCATGAGTAAGAAAAGTAATTCCTTTTTTTGATTAACCAACATCTCTCATAAATAAATTTCATTCTGTTTTTTTTTTTAAAGAGGAAAGATAAACTTTGTTTTTATATTTAATACTGAAATAATAGATTATTGCCAGATAATCATATTGACAAAGTAATATAATAGTTTAGATGGATTGTAAAGATAACAAATTATATTAGAAATAAATGTGAGTTGATAAGTTTTTTTTTTGAGTTGATAAGTCTTGAGTTTAATTATATGTATAATAGTATGCAATAATCAGTAAGTATTTTATATTCTAATTTATCTTCTCCTAAAAATGATTTAAGGCATAATTGATGCTATGTGAGTTATTAGGCACTTTAAGTGATTGTTTAGAGGTGCTTTTTTTGTATATAAATTTACCAGAATACTAGAAATTAGCCATATTTGTTAATGAAACCCTGTTCTGCTTCTGAATGTGTTGGACTTTACTACAATTCTTTATAAAATTTCACCATATTGTAATTCATCCAGTGCCTCCCTTTCCACCACCATCTCCTCTTTCTGCTTTATTCCAGATGCTGTTCCTATGTAGGTCGGCGGGGAAATGGACCTCAGGCGATCTCTATTGGCAAGAACTGTGATAAATTTGGAATTGTTGTTCATGAATTGGGCCATGTGATAGGCTTTTGGCATGAACACACGAGACCAGATAGAGATAATCACGTAACTATCATAAGAGAAAACATCCAGCCGGGTGAGAGGCTTCAGAATGTGTTGGGTTTAAGGTTGACTGACTATCTTTTAGTTGCGTTTATACTATTTATCATTTAACTTCTTCAGAAATGTGAACTGACTTTTTTGATATGATAGAATCAACATTTTGCTTGATTAAAAAATACCCTTGAGTTTTTTAAATTGATTTGTATGGTTTTTTAGGCTTGTTATTTTTTCTTAAGATTTAGCTGTTTTATATCCAAACTTCTGTGTTTCCTAAGAATAGGTATAGGCTATTGAATCATAAATTAATATTATTAAATATTTTTATAGTATTTTCTATACTTAGTTCCATAATTTATGCTACATGGCTTTAGAAAGAGTCCAAGGTTTCCATTAAATGTGATGCTGTTATAGGAATCTGTATTATACTAGGGGTGATTCCTGGAGAATATTTAAGGCAACAGAGTTATTTCCAGGATAGACCAAATAATTTCTGTGAGATTTCTCTTAAACTTGACTACCCTAAAGACAAATTCTTAAGAATGTGAAATATAATATATAATGAAAATTTAATTTTCTCTGACAATTGATGTGTGATAAGTCTCATTTTAAAGCTTTTTATTTATTTTAATGTTCATAAATTTATACAGATGAGTACCTTTCATTTGATGAAAGAAAGATCTCATTGGTTGGAAATGACTTATAAGATAGTATGTATTTCAAGTATGAGTGAATTAAAAATGTGTCTTAATTTACTTATTCATAGCCAATTTCAAGTTATAGCCATCAAGTTTTTTAGAATTTCCTGTAATTAACAGCTATGATCTATTTATTTGCTCATCATGTATTCGGTGCCAATTATTTCTTGAGGCACTATTAGATGTTAGTAATACTGTCATGAAAAATACAAAGCTTAGTGTGGGGTATGTACATATACATATAAATGATTGGAAGTGAGTAAGAAGTGTTACAATAGTCATATGTTGAGAGTAGCATAGAGTCCATACAAGGTATGACAAAATGTACCTTGGAGAGTCAAGGGACATGTCACAATGGACCTGAAGTTCAGAAGTAAAGTAGATGCATTCTAAGTGCACAGAAGAGTGATGGAATTTCTAAGCTGAAAAAAAAAAAAAACATGATCAAAGCTATAAACACATAAAATTGAATCATTTTTATTTTCCCATTGTGGCTATGGTAAGTTACAAGGGGATCGGGGGGATTAATTGGTGATGGCCTAGGGAGATTAGATTATAGGGGATCTATATGAAGCTATGGAACTTAGATTTTATACTTTAGCTACTGCAGAATAATTGAAAGATTGAAAGTGAATGAGTTCAAGTTTAAAAAAAGAAAATAATTCTTTGATTTTAGGGATTATTAACTGAGAATGGAGAAGCGGGGAAGGGGAAGATGAACCTGAAGTCAGGGAAATTTGTCAGAAGCTTAAAAAAATATTTTATGAGATGACTAAGCCTCAGTTAAGGTAGCACAGGTCAAGAGGAATAAGAGGGAATAATCTTTCAAAAATATATTAAGAGGAACATCATCATATGATGGGAAATCTTCAAGTTTTTATTTTTAGGCAACAGTATGAATGGTGGCGCCATAAAATTAAGTATTATGGACAAAGCAATATATTTTTGAGAGGGAGAAAGATGAATAATTATTTCATTTAGCATATTATTGAGTTTGAGAAGCCTTTGGATGATCCAAGTTGAGATGCTCCAAGTTGAGATGCTTAGTAGACAAAGGAAAGAAGACAAAGGAAAGAACTTTAGGATATTTGTAGGATAGAAATTTGATATTGAATTTGACTGTGGAGAGACATACTCGAGGAAAATTAAAATAAGATTGAGGATAGAAAATGGGAAATACCAATATTTAAAGCAGGATTTTGTAGAAAATTCCCCTAAAATCTAAGAAGGTTTGGTCTAAGAGGTAGAAAATAAATGAATGTGATGTCTCAGGGAAGAGATGTTTTCAAAAATGATGAAATAATCTGTAATATTGAATATCAAAGAAAAGTAAAGAAAATGTATACTCCCAAAATAGAAGATGCTAAGGCCTGAGACAGATATCAAGGTTTATTTTATATCATTAGGAGAGAAAAAAAGAAATTGTATTTCTGAAAAATATTTCAATTAGTAATTAAATGAAAAGAAGTTTTCTGTTAACCACACTTACTAATTTTCCTCTATTATGTGAACCAAACAATTTATAAGAGAAGTAACTTTTGAGAACGATTTTTTGCTCTTAAAAATAGAACTCTGGTTTACCATAGATAAATATGTACCTAAAACAAACAAGAAGTGTATAAATATGTAATGCCTTACACAGTACTAAGCTAGTTATGGCTATTCAGACTTTTGTTGACTCAACATTCAGGTCATTAGAAAAAGTATAATTTATTGAATGAGATTACCTGAGTATTTGGAACTATTATAGCAGTGCGATTCTAGTATGAAAAAGTCCATGTTAGAGATTAATCTTCAACAAATTTATGACTTGCCCCAGCACAGAAACTTAAGATCAAGTGTTATTCAGGGGCAACGTCTAACAAGTGCAGACTTTAGTTTCACATTTATATGCAAAATTAGTGACTATGATAGGTGCCAAATTTGTATAAGAATTGGATACTTTACTCTATTTTAGAATATGACTTCCTTCAAGAAGGAGGCTTATCATTTTAAAGCATATTCTTTTGATCAAAAATGCTCTCCAAGTAGAACTTGGAGTAGATTCATCAAAGATAATCTTGTTTCAGTTTTGAATGAAATTTGCTGCTGTTGTTTTACCTTTAGTGACAAGTCACATAGCTAAAGTCTGCTGTGTTGTGTGTACATACAGACATTATTTTATATTTTTTTTTATCAGTGTTTCGTAGAAAGAATTATAAAACAAATAAGAAAATAATTTTTGTTGGTCTTGGTAAATGCAGTCATACGAGAAAGGTTGGAAACTCATTAAACAAAAATGTAACTTTTTCTAATCATTCCCCCAGTACTAAGAAAAAAAAAATAAGATTTTTAAAGAAACAAATATAAGAACATAAAAGTATATACATAGAAAACAAACCTGATGTATCCACCTTTTTGCCAAAATTAACTTTTTAATGAAATTCAGGATTACTCTTTCTTGTGATATTAAGTGAACACAATGGTACTGGGTGGATATTTTTGCACAACCTGGGTGTTAGTATGTGATTACAACTTGCCTGAAGATAAGCCATTTAGTAAAGAGAAGATGCAGGCCTCTCAAGAGCTCTTCTTTTCTCTTCTCTGTTAGAAGGCTTCTGAAATGTTATTTGTGCCTGATTCTTAGGTCAAGAGTACAATTTTCTGAAGATGGAGCCTGGAGAAGTGAACTCACTGGGAGAAAGATATGATTTTGACAGTATCATGCACTATGCCAGGAACACCTTCTCAAGGTTGGAGTCTCAGGTTATACCTTTTGACTTTTAATTACTTTCCTCCATGTGGGTCCTCACAAAACTATGTCTAACATTAGAACTAGAAGCATTTTCAAATACCGCTGCCATAAAGTACAAAAATACTTCATCAGCATTTATAGTCTACACCAGGCGTTTGAAGTTTTAAAAACATACTTTCATCTTTCCCATGAAATACATAAATTCAAAGTAAAAATTTAAACAATGTGAAGTATTTAAACTCTTCCATATTGCCAAATCATAAAAAAAATCAATTAAAATGATGATCAAACCATTCAGCATGTTATATTGGCAAATCATTATTTAATGAAAATTAGTCATTCACAAGTCAAGTAGGGTACTTGGTCATTGAGTTGGAATGTTGTATTTTCTGTGACTTGTGTTTTCCACTGTGTACTTTCTACAGCTCAAGTACTAGTTATACTCAAAAATTGCTATAGTGATTTAAATCTCAAAGAACATGTTAGGAAGATATTTTACTATATATAATTTAGAAATTTTTCATTTCTTGACCTTAAAATTATTTTATTAATGATTGAATGCTATTCTTAAAGAATGTAATAAATTTGGGTTTCGATTACTTTAATCTAAAGATGATGTCATCAAGCAAGCAGTTCCCAGGTAAGGAATTTGGAACTGTTAAACTACTGAAGTCATCCCTTTTTCTCATTTTATGCCCATTTTATACTCGTGTCTTTTCCAACTCATTCTTTTGGCACATATTTGTCTATTTCACAATTCATCAACATCTGTTTCTAAATGCAGAGTCAAGAGAAAGATAAAATATTCAAATTAACCCACCTTTAAAAAATATACTTGGTAAAAAATAAAGAAGAATGGGTAAATGAATTACTTATACTTGGATACATTTTTAAATTATGCTTTTTTGAAAAGACCAAATTTTGTTATTAAAAACTAAATGTTCATAATTTTTAAAATTATTTTCTTCTTGGGTATATATACACATATATACATATACATATATACACATACATATATATTCAAATATAATAAGTATCTAAATACTTATTGTGTCTGGAATTGAATTTAGGTTTTGATAGAAATACACCCATAAATTTGGCCTAAAAATTACTCTTAAAGAGTTATAAAAGTTTATTTTTAGGTCAGTGCTTAGGATTTAATTTTTTATAGAAACATGTAACAAATGTGGATTTGGGTCCCGGTTCAACAAGGCGCCTCTCGTATGCTGTTGAAGTATGTTATTTAGAATTAAACTGTGTTTTGATTCTTTGGAACACAGGAAGTACTGGAAAGTGGAGAAAATAATTTATTCTTTTTATCCTTGATAGTTGATGAATCCGTACCAAAGTTTAAAATATGTATTTCTCCTCATTCTATAGTTATTTTACATGTTTAAATTGCTTTTTTCCCATAAATTATCTGCTGTTACTGCCTGCAGTCCATTGCCCAATCCCCCTGCCACCTTGGTGTTGTATGCCAACTAGCCTTGACTATATTATTTTGTCTAATTGTTTTAAGATTATTCTATTCAGTTTTCCTAATAAACTTGTATTTCTATAGTGAAAGTAACCATATATACCTCTCAGAAGAATTGATCCAATTAACATTATTTTATCGCTTTGATTTTTAAGAGGATGTTTACTAACTCATATGTACATTTAAATCACTGAATTTTAGAAGAAAATATTTGGCACACTTCTCAACACTTCTCAGTCACCACCTCCAAAGTATTTGAAGTTTCTCTTTCTCTGCTGGTAAAAAACACACAGCATAAAATTTACCATCGTAACCATTTTTACATGTACAGCTCAGCAGTGTTTAGTACATTCACAGAGTTGTGAAACAGATGTCCAGAACTTCTTCATCTTGCAAAGCTGAAACCCTATGCCCGTTAAACAACTGCTCATCCTCGCCTCCCTGCAGTTCCTGGTAACCATTATTCCACTTCCCGTTTCTAGGAATTTGGCTACTTTCGACACCTCATTAAGTGGAATCATACAGTATTTGTTTTTCTCTTACTGTCTTATTTTCTGTTATTTCACTTAGCACAATGTCCTCAAGGTTCATCCATGTAGTACAGCATGTGATGGGCTTTTTTTTTTTTTTCATTTTTAAGGCCCAATAATATTTTATTATATGTCTATACCATAATTTTTATCCATCTTTCAAAATTGTTGAGCTATTTGAAGTCCTGTGAGATTCCATATTTATTTTAGGACTATTATTTTTCTATTTCTGCAATCTATCTCATTGAGGTTGTGTTGAATCTGTAGATCATTTTGAGTACTGTGGAGTTCTTAACAAATTAAGTCATCCAGTTCATAAACATGGAATGTCTTCAATTTATTTGTGTCTTCTTTAATTCCTTTCAGCAGTGTGTTATAGCTTTTAGTGTACAAGTCTTTCACATCCTTAGTTTGGTTTATTCCTAAGTATTTTATCCTTTTTGGTGCTATTTTAAATGTAATTTTTTAAAATTTTCTTTTTGGATTGTTCATCATTATTATATAGAAATACAACTTTTGTGTGTGTGTTGATTTTGAATTTTTAAACTGTGCTGAATTTGTTCATTAGGTCTCACAGCTCTTTTGGTAGACTCTAGGGTTTTCTGCATATAAAATCTTGCAAACAGATAATTTTACTTATTTCTTTCCAATTTGGATGCCTTTTGCTTTTTTTTCTTTCCTAATTGGTCTGGCTAGGACTTCCAATACTGTGTTGAATAGAAGTGATAAGAGCAAGCAGTCCTGCCTTACTCTTGATCGTAGATGAAAAGCTTTTAGTTTTTCACCATTAAATATGATGTAAGCTGTCGGCTTTTCACATATGGTCTTTATTATGTTGAGTTAGTTCTTGTCTATTTCTAGTTTGTTGAGTACTTTCATTATGAAAGGGTGTCAAATTTTGTCAAACGCTTTTTCTGCATCAATTCGACGAACACGTGGTTTTGTCCTTCATTCTGTTAATGTAAATATTTGAAGTTTTACAGTTTCTTCTATTCTAGACGTATAGAGTCTATAAAAGTTTTAGTTGTTTTCATAAACATAGCTCATCAGCAGATTTAGGGACTTGTGGGAAGAATAGGGCTATATATAAAGGGCCTTTATATGCACACATAATGTGTAATGTAGATGCTTGCTAACTGGGACTACCCATTTTTCATTAGAAAAAGAATTATAAAATTTTACACTTTCTTAAAAAACATAGCTCACTCTCCTAATGCAGAACAAATGAAGATTAGTAATTGAAGCCTCTGTGATATGTCTCTGGCTTATTGACAGTGCCTTACTGAGGGTGTTCAAGAAGAGTCTGTATTGCTTAATGGCCTGGATGTCAAGGGAGAGAATAGTTAACTTCCTGACCACAGAAAGAACAAAAGAATGGATGACTGACTCCCTTCTGAATGCAAGGCAGGTTACCTCGGTAGACAGAATGAGTTGCAATTAATTCTTCTCTTGTCTGATTTTGAATACATACACTTTAAGATGTCCTCGACCTTTTAAAATTGAATCTCTTTTGAAAACTGGAAAAAAAACTTTTCAAAGACTACAAATCTGTTTTAAGAAATAGAAAATAGTGAATATTTTATTAGTACTAAATACTACAGAAATTGTAATGCTTCATCAGTGTGGATTTACTTAATAATCTGTTAATTCATGCAGCATAGATGAGAAATGGCATTGGCCATTGTCACCCTTTGGCTCAACTTCCCTTTCAATTGCACTTGCTTAGCCTGAGTTGCATCTTATTAGGCTCTCACTTTTGATGGTCAGTTCTCCTAAGTCATTATTTCCCTCTCCCTACCTTCTCAGCTGGTACACATATGGCATTCTGTATATGTAGGTTTTGATTTAAAGAGTTCCATTCTCCGTATGAGTTATCTGGTTTTATATAAAGATCATTATCTTTACCAAGAAGCTAGGGAGGTTAGTCAAAAATTGCTCATAGATCCTGTCATTCATCTGTTTATCATCTTCCAGATATTAACAGGTTTCCTCAGGCCAAAAGGTAAATTCTCTGACACTCAGATCCTTTAGGGGTTCTCCCATTTCTGGGCTGTTGTATTTCTTGTTGTTTCTCTCTGAGACTCTTTGCTCCCAGTTACCCATGTTGCCCTAACCTCCACTTTCTTCATGTTTGTCTGAAATGTCAACTTCCAAGTGAGTTTTTCTTTGATCACTCTATTTAAAAGTCCATCACTGGACAATCAATATCTATCTTCTTTATTTTTCTTCATAGTACCTGTCACTATCTCAGTTATCATTCTTCTGTTTAATGTCTTTCTCTCCCCCATCAGAATCTGAAAATCAAAAAAAGAGGAATTTTTGTATCCTTTGTTTACTGCTGTAAATCTAGACCTATAAACAATGTTTAGTAAATGTTTCTTAAAGGAAGGAATTATTAGAGCCAAAAATATTGTTCTTTTAACGTACAATTTAAATACAACTTATTTATGTGAACCTTTTGGAAAAGAGTGTCCCATCATTTATCCTAATTTAAAATATTTTTTTTGCAATTGTATTTTTTAATTTAAAATACTTTTATAGCAAGCTTCTCTTTTTTTGAAAATCCTCATATGCACCTTTCATCCTTCTCACTACTTGGAATAGCCTCTCAGTCCATTTAACTTTTAAGCACAGTACTTCCTTTAGAGCTATAAATGTTGATACTTATTGCAAAATTAGACTGTATCTTCAGTGTACTATATTCAGAATTTTTAGTCATGCATATTAAGAAAAATATGAGTTTCTATTACAACTCGGGTACAAAACAACTCAGTATCCGTACCTTAATGTTATTAGGGTGTCGCTTAGGGGTTTTTTTGCTTATTAATTTCACTCTACATGTATGAAAATTTTATATTATATGTGCATGTATCACAAAACTAATTTGTTTTGAAATGTCTTATTAAAATCTGATACTCTTCTTTTTCCTTGTTCTTTTAACGTATATTGTAATACTTGGAAGAAGTGTTCTTAGAATTAAGAGTTTAACTAAAAAAATTAACATATACATACACATATGTGTATATTTCATTTGAATTTTATAATTTTAATAACCTCAAAAATGTTTATCGTAGGCTGTCTTAAAGAAAATACTTCTCTATAAGGGAGAACTGTTTAACAGCAGTTCTTAGACCTGCTTGAGAGACCAAAGCAAAAGCCATGGGGTACTTGGTGGGGACTGTGTAGAATTCCAGATTTTTAAAATCATAGTATAAATTGCTAAGGAAAAAGTGAATATCATCACTGACAATGCTAGGCATAGACATTTAACACACAATTTTTTTTTTTTGTTACTTTGATGAAAGTCTGGCGTACTTTTTAAAGCTCAACGCTGATGTATTTTCCCTTCGATCGACTCTAGTTTGAAAAAAAAAAATAACCTTATACTTGTAAGGAATATATTTGTCTTAATTTGGTGACTTATGTGTGTCTTGTTTCTAATTTTTTTCAGGGGGATGTTTCTGGATACTATCCTCCCCTCTCGTGATGATAATGGCATACGTCCAGCAATTGGTCAGAGAACTCGTTTAAGCAAAGGAGATATTGCACAGGCAAGAAAGCTGTATAGATGTCCAGGTATTGCACCATACAAAAACACAGAAGCCTAACTGTGCCAGAGTGTACTCTTCCAGATGAATAAGCCACGGTTTACTCAGCTGTTTACTTGTCTCTCTCCATGCTGGCAAGTGACGTATTCAGTTCAAAGTCAGTAATCATAAAATGAAATAGGAGAGAACTCTGGAACACCCACTGATATAATTAAAAACAATTGCTAGAAATCAAATTTTAAGCACAGGGATCGTATGTTTTATTTCTTTTAATTTAATGAGCAAAAGAGCAGAAAACATGGTTGTTTGATAGTTGTTATTAAATAGTTGCATGATTTCATAGTCAAATGCTAAAAGTGGCCAGCATGAAAAGAATGGAGTCTGAATGATCTTCTTTTGTAAGTACCATTATTAATGGTGTACCGATTGAAGTTTTATTATTGGAATTTATAACTTGGTTATAAAAAATCAGTTCTAACCATGTTGCTAGTGAGCTACCGTATGTTTTGCTACTGGGTAAAGTTGTGAAAAAGAGGTTAATGGAAAGTCTTAATAATAAATTTCAAAGAGGATATCAGTACCTTATTGGTCCCAGAATAAAAAATCTGCTTCCAAATTGGAAATGGTGCATACATCATGCCCTGCACTCTCAAAATTCATTGAAACATCTTATATCAAAGAAGCATATTTAATTTTAACACAGCTTTTCCCAAACTTTTTGTCCATGTATGTATGTAAAATACACGTGCATGTGTGGTGTTAATTTTTTTAATTTAAGTTTTCACGGGAAAGATAAATTTATAAGTAAATGGCAACTCAGTGACAAAAGACATGAGTGATCCTTGGCTAATTTCTGGCAATACTGGTGAACTATGCTTTTTAAATTTCAAAGTAGAAAATTTGGGGAAAGATTTTATGATTAATAGCAATTAAATAAATGGACAGTTCCCATACCAACCCATTTTGATTCTCTCTCTGAATATGTATGTACGTACATTAGATTTAAAAAGACACTAGAGATGGATTTACATACTGAAAGTCAGTCAGCAGGAATAAAAAAATAATCTAATTTATGACACCGTAATTTAATTTTCAACGGACAGCTCTTGAATCTTTTAGTTATTAACAGGAAAATAGTAAGTATAATTTTCACTTGAGACTTTAATTATGTAAATAGATAAATGGGCTATTTTCTTACTTAAAATATAATAATACGTGCATTGCTTTGTTTAATATGATAAAACCACATTCCAGAAAGCACTATCATTAATGAGAAAGATATCTTATGTTTCCAAAGCAGTACAAAAAGCAAGGCTTTGTATTGCAGCTTATAAATTGCATGGCATAAGGAAGAGCTAAAACATATAAGTTTATATTTTAAAAATAAAGATATATTAACTTGTAGTTTCCAAAATTCTTTGAGAATGACTTTTTCCTCTCTTGGACTTCTTAATGTTCACCAATCAACTCCCACCCTTTCTCTCTCTTCTTTCCTTCTCTCTGTCCCTCTTAGTCCCTGTGCCCACACACCTCTGCCACCCATTCTACCTTCCTCCCTTCCTCGCTCCCTCCCTCTGCCCCGGGCTGTTTGCTCTGAGCCCTCTGTGTGGTTATGTATTTAAGTTTCTCCATTCTTTCCCAATGGGTAGCACTAATGATGTGGCTGTAAATATACTTGCCATAGGCAAAATCAAGTTCAGCTACACCTATGCAGTAGGTTTAACAGTAACTCCAAGTGCATCAATAGAATAGTGGTAAAGATCCATAACTATATGTAGAAGTCTGAATAGGAGGACTGATCTGCGAATCATCTAAGAAGAAAGTAAGAGTTTATGAAGGGAGATCTGCTTGTGTCTTGTTTTTCATACCGAGAAGAAGGGTTATAAAACTGAATATTTCTTTGGAGTTTGTCTTACTGTTTTGTTAGAAATTGCTGGTGAGTAGAGCCAGTCAAAGGTATTTGGCTACTTTTTACTTCAACTTTTTACTCTGTATCAGTTTATGTTAAAAGTTCTATTATTTCTGCATTTTATAGAGCTATTCCTTAGAGTTTAATCTTGAAAGGAATACCAGCCGGGTTTATACTTAGATATTCAAGGTTGTGGCTTTTATGGTCTGTGATAAGTGGGGCTCTGAGTCCAAGAGGGCAAGTTTCTAATAAGCAGGTCACAATAGGCAGGCTGCAAATACTGTCGCTTTTCCTTTAGTAATGTAAAAATATGATTTTTTTTCTCTGTGAGAAGAGGAACACATTACAAATATACATATTTTTAATTTTCTTAAAACAATATAAACTGTCAATTTTATGGGACTTTCAAGCTTCTAAATAACTTATAATCCATTATTACATTTATCTATTTATATATGCTCAAAATATAAATTAGGCTTGTACGTGAAAGCTCAATCATTTATTAGGTAGTCCATGCATACTCATCGTGAAAAAGCTCCATCCTGGAAGAAAGGTGTGTTATTAAGGTGATGGAATAGGGATGTTTCTTTTAGTTTAGAATTGTTTTAATTGCCATTTCTTGCTCTTACTTCAGAAGCAGGCAAGAAAAATCTCCTTGTGCATTGCTGTGTAAATAAAGACTATGATCCTTTACAGCCCTGGAACTCTATTGATGGATGACAGTCATCCATTGTCAGACCACATAGGTCCAGAAAGGAAAGAGAAGGGGAACAGAGAGCTACTCAACACTGGAACTGAATAAGTTTCTGGACACTCTTGCCCGAAAGGCCAATCTTGTGTCCTTTTGACAGCTTCTAAGCCTTTCTAGAGTTAAGGCCTCTTAATGGACAGTAGCTAATGCTACTTGCCTGTCACAATAATCCCTTGCATGCTGCATACTTTCAGGAAAAAGATATTCACATGGGAGCATAGAATGGTTCATTGTTACAACCCTTTATCTCCTCTTTATCCCAATAATTTGCAGTTTACTTGTGAATGAGAACTTCCCTACGGTGTATGAGTTGTAGTGTGTATTCTATTCATAAGTGACTAATTTGTTCTCTTGTTCTCTCTGCTTTTAGGGGGGCCTTTTTTTCTTGTGAGTTTCATTTTCTAAATGTATTCTCCTCTACTTTGATCTAATCTGAGAATTACTGTCCTTTTTTATTTCTAAGCTGCTTAATTTAACTCCTAATAATCTCTGGTCTTTATTTGCATTTTCTCTTAATTTACTTCTGTAGCCCAATGACTTTATTGCTTCTAGCTACTTAGTGCTTATACCAACTATCACTCTAATATTCTCTTAGTCTTTCTTAATTAAATATGTGAAGGAACAGTAAAATTAGGAGGAATATAAAATAAATTGATATTGTAATATAAAGAGGCTTCTGAGAATTAGAATAATCTTTTCATGTAAGTGTTAGGTGTTGATTTTCTGTTTGGTGACAGATAAAAATCTAAGTTTATTCTTTTATATGTGTATATCTAGTTTTCCCAACACCATTTGTCAAAGAGACTATCCTTTCCCCATTGTGCAATTGTGGCACCCTGGTTAAATATCATCTTACTATATATGTGTGGGTTTATTTTTGGCTCTTTATTCTTATCCGTTGGTCTATATGTCAATATCATACTGTTTTGGTTACTGTAGATTCATAATATATTTTGAAGTCAAGGAGTATGAGGCTTCCAGCTTTGTTCTTTTCAAGATTGTTTTGGCTCTTCGGAGTTTGCAGTTCTATATGAACGTTAGGACTTTTTTCTCCCTTTCTGTAAAAATGCCATTGGGATTTTGATAGGGATTGCATTAAATCTGTAGATTGCGTTGGCTAGTATGGGAATTTTAGCAATATTAAGTCTTCTCATCCATGAACACAGGATGTCTTTCTATTGTTTTGTGTCTTCCTTAGTTTCTTTTAGCAATGTTTTGTAGTTTTCAAACTACAGTGTACAAGTATTTTGCTTCATTGGGTAAGTTATTCCTAGACATTTAATTTTTTTTTCATGCTGTTATAAATAGAATTGTTTTCTTTATTACCTTGTCAGATTATTTACTGTTAATGTATGGAAATACAACTGATTTTTGTATGTTGATTTTGTATCCTGCAATTTTGCTGACTTTATTAGTTCTAAGAGTTTTCTGCATGTGTCTGTATCTATAATCTTTATGGTTTTATATAGATAAGATCATGTCATCTGCCTAGATATAAATTTAACCTTTGAATTGTGTTTTGGAGTAATTTTGATTAGGACAGTGATGATAATAATTTTCCTTTGTACGTTTTTATGCCTTTTTCCTGAATACAAATTCATTTTGTAATTCAAAGGTACATTCTAACAATTAAGACACAATCTTTCTACTTTTGGAAGAGGTATCTAAGGGTTAAAAAGAGGACTTAAGACATCATAATATTTAACCCCTACAAAGTAACTTTATGAAGTTATATCAATAAGATAGCCACTTTACAGAAGATAAAACTGAAATTGAAGCTTTTGAGATTTACTTGTATAACAATTAATAAGTAGTACATGACTGTTTTCTCATCAACATACATTGCTGAGTAAATGGACAGACTACACATTTTAATTTAGTAGTGCCACACTTTCTTTGCTAATTTTTCTTTAATTTGTTAAATAATAAAGTTTGCATTTTATATCTGAGCATTAAACAATGCTTAGGAAAGTTGATGGAAATCTTCTGTAGTAGAAATTACGTAGCCTGGGACAACCACACTTACTGAGGAAAATAGACAAATGATTACAACTTGACTATTGTTGTTTGTATTTCTTACATTATAAACAAGTGCTATATAAATAGATTTATTAAATTTTTGAATTATGTGCTATATTCTTTTTTTCATTTTATAGAGTCTGTTTCCTTTTTATCAGGGTATTATTATTTTTTTACACTTGTAGATTCAATATATTTAATTGTTTTAATTCCACTTTAGAAAACACAGTACTAGCATTCCATATGGCTTAGTGGAGTTTTCAATCATTACAGAATTTATTTTTAAACTGCCTTGAATTATAGTTCTTTTTATTGAAACTCACTCAAGTGCAAAATAACATCTAGCATTTAAACTGATTTTAGTTAGAAGAAGCACATTGTCTGCATTAATAAATCTTAAATTTTTTTTTATTTTTCTAAGGGTTCTTTTAATGTTATATTTATCAAGTGTTCTTAGATGATTCATGAGAAGTGCTGAATTATGTATTTTTGACCTTGAACATTTTCATTTTGTTTTAAAGTTGTTTTTATCTGCCTGTTCTTCAGACTATACTTACTCTTACTTCAAATTTATTTTGTTGTGCAAACATAAATCTGTGTTTTTAAATAAATATATATATTATATCAGACTGCTTTTACAGTTCTATTTTGTGTTTTCAAAGTCATCATCTTTCTTTTGTTATTTAACTCAAGATATACAGAACTCTTTATGATTTATTGAGGATTTGATGAGACAAGAGTTCACCTGCTGGTAACTATGGCTCAATAATATGGTAATATCTCAGGTTCTATTTCATTCTCCTTCAGAGGGAAGGAACTGTTCTTTCAAATTGTTGAGTAAAAGGTTTAAGATGACTGGCTTCAGTGAAGGTGTGATTCTTGAATTAAGGATAGAGTATCCTAGGTTTATGCGGCTCATACCACATCTTGCAAATTCAGCAGGAATGGTTCTGACCACTAATCTTGGCTGAACCAATGAGCTAATTACACTCTGCCTCTGCCTTTGTTGAAATGGCTCTAGAGATATCAATCATACAGATCTTAGGGCTATGAAGCTGATAAGTTGCTATTTCAGATGACTGGTAATTACTTCCAAAAAATTAGACAGGCTTAGTAAGAGAAAAATATAATTACTTTTTCAGTAATTTCTGCTTATGATCAGCAGAAAAGAGAGAGTAAATAAATGTCTACATCCTGTTGGAAAATTCGAGTCTTCCATGACGTTTTTGTCTTTCAATTTTGGGTACCTATTTTGAGAAAAATTTTCATTGTGTATGACATTTTGCTACTACTCTTATTGATTATTTGGTATTATTCAAGATTTGTTTCAACTTCCGTATGGAATTCACTATTGAACTTAGCCTCAATTTACATCGAATATGTTAATGGAATGTTTCACATGATCCCAGAATCACATCAACTATTTATCCACTGGCCCAAATTGAAATATGGATCACTTACAGATTGGCTACTGGCTCCTTGGGAAATGAATGGCAAAGGTTTCCATTTATGCATGCCACATTATTTATCTCATAATTTTGTTATAAGGTTCGACCTAGTGATCCCATTAAGTATACTGAAATTGGGGTAAGAGAGGCATAGAAAGAAATTACTTAGGAAAAGTCTTTTGTAAAACACAAATATATATTCTTGTCTAACACCAGAAGACTCAAGGTTTTAATTATGATTACAAAACTTTCACAAAAATTAAAAAATGGCCTTTTTTTTTTTTTTTAGGAAATATAGATGTCATCTTTTTTTAAAATCAAATGTATGATTTTTTTTTTCAGCATGTGGAGAAACCCTACAAGAATCCAACGGCAACCTTTCCTCTCCAGGATTTCCAAATGGCTACCCTTCTTATACACACTGCATTTGGAGAGTTTCTGTGACCCCAGGAGAGAAGGTACTTTATAACATCAAGAGTTCTCTTTCAGTCTCATATAAGTATAAAGGTTCATCTTTCAAATATAATTTGCTTTATTTTTTATTCTTGTAAGGTTCGCCAAAGAAGAGACTAAATAGCGCAGAAGATTTATAATGGATATTGCTCAAACTCTAGGAAATTTTTGAAAGATGTAATTTAAAAAAAATGATTAATGCTCTAAAGATTTGAAATAATACAAATTATGTTCTCAGACACAATGAAATTAAGTTAAAAATCAGTATCAGAAAGATAACTGGAAAAATCACCCACATTTAAATAAGAAATATATATCAAATATCCAATTCAGCCAAGAGAAAATTATAACAAAAATGTGTAATTATTTTCAACTGTAATTTAATAGAAATACTTAACACCAAGACTATAAGATGCAACTAGAAAAGTATTTAGAAGGAAATGCTCAGATTTAAATCTTATATTAGGTAATAAGAAATATCCAAGACTAATGAGGTAGACAGCCATATATAGAGGCTAGAAAAATAAGCAGTCAAATAAATGAAAAGGTACATAATGAAGGAAGTAATAAATAAAAGATCAAATTAATAACATGAAAATAACATGGTACAAAGTATGAACAAAGTTGGAACTTTGAAACAGCTTAGAAAAATAGGTAAATGAATGAAAGAGATCATGAAGTAAAAAAAAATAACAAAGAAAGCACAGTTATATAATATTTAGAATAAAAAGATTCTTATGATGCTTTAGATATCAAAATGAGAATAAAATAATATTTTAACATTACATCAATAGCTTGAAAAATGTAGGTAAAATGGACGAATCACTATAAAATATTACTTACTAAATTCTTACTCAAGAAGAAATAAAAAGTTTGAATACTCCTATAACCACTAAAGAAGTTGAATTATTATTTCATTAAATTATTAGTCAGATTTTTTTTTCAACAATAAAAATTCACACTCCAATGCTTAATCAGTAGGTTCTACCTAACAACAAAATAAGAAATAAGTATAATCCTATATAAACTCTTCCAGGGAATAAAAAGGAAAATACACACTTCTCTATTTATAGCTAGCAAAACACTGATAGCCATCCTGACAAGAACAGTATAATAAATGAAAATTTTAACCAAGATTCACACTTGAATTTGGATATAAAATTCCTCCCAAATTACCAAACCAAATGCAGATATACATGTATGTTATTTATATATTTAAATACATATTATTTATATATGTTCCAAATGCAGATGTATATACATATGTATGTGTATACATGTATTATATATTATTTATATGTTTGTATATATGTATAAATTTATATGTATGTGCATATGTATACAAACACCATTAGATGAGTATCTCAATCAAATCAAGAAAAAAAAAATCTATTAATGATTTAGCAGCAACAAACCCTGAGCAAACTAGAAATAGAATACTTTTTTAATCTTATAAAGAGAATTAACAAAGACTATTCCAAATACCATTATTTCTGAGGAATTTCTAAAAGTATTTCTTTGAGATGAGTATGTCCACCACACCACTTTTTCAACAGTCTGGTGTAAGTCATACCACATTAAGGCAAGAAAACAAAATTAAACATATAAGGATTAAAAAGGAAGACATGAGATTCCTCTTTTAGTTTGGTTATAGAATTTAAAATTATTAAGAAATGAAATTAATGACTGTATTAATTTCTGGATTCTGTCTAGAATGCTAACTTTCAAGTCTTTCCAGACTAACATTGTATTGATATTAATCTTTATTTTCTACTAGTTATTTAAACAATTTTATCATTTGCCTAGACTAATGCATCTGTAATGACCCAGATATACTTTGAGTTTTGGTGGGAATGCAATTGCAGTTAAAGTTTGATGTTCCTGATAATTGAATGTTGTTAAGAAAAATCATGGGTATGGAGCTATGCAGAATGTCACAAGGCTCACAATGAAAAGACAATGAAACACTTGGGTAATAACAAATAGATTTTGCAAATAAAAAAATCTATATTTTTATGTAGATTTTACAAGTGACTTAGAATAGAGTTTACAAATGACTTGGAATACATGAATGCATGCATAATTCTTTATATAGTTATTTTTAATTTAAGACATATGTCTGTTGTAATATAGTTGTAAGTGTTCAATTTCTGTTTAGATTCTTTGAGTAAGCCCCTGGAAAACATTATGAAAATCATTCTAAAAAAACGCTGAAGAGCAAAATGTAAAAGATATAAAACTTCAGAACAAATTTAAAACTACACATGATTTTTGAAAAGAAAATGTAGAATATAAAAGTTATGGAACAAGGCTAAATCAAATTAAATCAGCTCACAAGAACAAGATAATATCTGAAAATAAATTGTTCCTCCTCGCCAATTGCAGTACCCATATCATTAGCAGTCATAGTTAATTCAATTTTTTGTATGATTACCAATAAAACAGTATTTTCCAAAATGATGCAAATAGGAAGAAATCAACAAAACTATTATCTTTCCTATTATGTTTCTTAATATTGTGTTTGATGATGAGTGAATTAATTGTATTGTTATAAGTGACCAAAGGACAATATTAACTTATCTTTTTATTCTTATGTGTTTTTTTTTGTTCTTGTTTTTATTTTTAAATTTAATGGGGTGACATTAGTTAATATGCTTATATAAGTTTCAGGTGTACAATTCTGTAATACATCCTCTGTATATTACATTGTGTGCTCCTCTCCTAAAGTTTAGTCTGCTTCTATTACCATATATTTGACCCCCTTTACCCTCCAACTTTCCTCCATTCCCTTTCCCCTCTGGGAATCACTGTACTGTTTGTGTCTGTGAGTTTTCATTTTTGGTTTATTTGTTGCTTTCTGTTTTATATCCCACATATGAGCGAAATAAGATTCTTGTCGTTTTTCATCTGACTTATTTCACTTAGCATGATACTCTCAAGATCCATTCATCCAAAGGGCAGTATTTCACCTTTTCTTATATTCCATTTTATGTATGTACCTGGCTGAGTAATATTCCATTTTATGTATGTACCACATCTTCTTTATCCAGTTATCCATCGAAGGACACAGCTTGTTTTCATGCCTTGGCCACTGTGAATAATGCTGCAACGAACATAGGAGTACATATATCTTTACGGATAAAAGTTTTCAAATTTTGGGGGTAGATACTCAGAAGAGTGATTACTGGGTAATTGTATTCTTAACTTTTTGAAGAACCTCCATACTGTTTTCTACAGTGGCTGAACCAATTTATATTCCCACCTTCAGTGCATGAGGGTTTTTTTTCCTCCACATCCTCTCAAGTATTTGTTATTTCTTGTCTTGTTGATAATAGCTATTCTAACTGGAGTGATGTGGTACCATTCTTGTGCTTTTAAAAATTTTATTTCTTTTAATATTTTGTTTTATTCTGCTCTTCTTAGGTTGGAAGCTTAGCTTGTTAATTTCAAGTGCCTGATCTTTTCCAATACAAACATTTGTCTACAAATTTTCTTCTAAGAACTACTTTATCTGAATTTTACTGGCTTGACATATAGTATTTTTGTTATTTTTCAATTCTAATTTTTTTGTCTTTTATTATTTTTTGTCAACCCACATATTTTTCAGTAACATGCATTTTTCTTATTTGTAAACATATGACATTTTCCCAAGCTTCAGTTTCTTATTTTTTTCTCCTTTAGTCAGTTTTTGGAGACAGACTATAGTTTTTATGTCAATCCAAAATAGCTTGAGGTTGGCAGTATGACCCTGAAAGTGATCAATATTGTAAAAATTAATCTTTGCTTTAAAATATATTTTGTGCAGTGGTTGGATGCAAAGATCTCTATATTTATATTAGTCTTTTATTTAAATATATTAAAATATAGCTAACATACAATATTGTATTAGTTTTAGCACATTAGTCTTTATAATTGTGTTTTTAATATATTCTCTGTATTATTGTTTTTGACTCTTTCATCTATCAAATAGAAAGGTATGTTAATATTTATCACTAGTAGATTTATTAATTGCTCTTTAAAGTTTTAAAATATATTTTATGCTCTATTACATGTCATATATATATGTGTTTGTAACGTTACATTTTCCTGATAAACTGTTATCATTATATAGTAAATCCTTTTTATTGCTAGTCATGGTTTAAGTTAAAACTCTGTCTTTTCTGATATTAAAAAAGATACACTTTTTAAATTAATATTTTTGCCAATTATGTCTTTGTCTTGCTTTAGATATTCAATCATTATGTGATCTAGTGTCTCAGATGTGTCCCTTTATACAGCAGTTTAGTTTTATTATTTTCCAATTTAATCCATGGAAATGGAAATTTTGCCTTTAACGAGAGTGCTATTTGCAGTTACATTTATTGTGATTAACAATGCATTATTACCTCTTATTTGCATTCCATATGTTCCACTTTCTTTTGTTTTACCTTCTGCCTTCATATGTATTAAATTATATTTTTATTTTCCCTCATTTAATTTTTTTCTCTACTTGTTTGAAAGTTTTAAATACATACTCTATTATTTGATATCTTTTTTCTACCAGCTTACTTTCTTAGAGGAGTCATATTTAATTAACATCTTTATCCTCTTTCAAAACCATAAAATGATCCTAAAATATTCTAATTCATATTATTTTATTTGTTATATGCATATATGAAAAACTGCTAAATTAATAAAGATAAATATTGTATTAGAAAATGACTAAAGAAGCAGACAGAGTATTTATTGAAGTAGCAATGCATATAGATATTTAATCAATATATGATATTGTTTACTCTCACTCTTCATCAAAGAAATGCTATTTGAACTAACAAAAATTTGCTGTATTTCACCTATCAAATTGACAAAGGAACAGAATGATAATATCAAATGATAGTGAGGGTACACAGCTCCCGGAGGTAAAAATTGAAATAACCTTTCTGTAGGACTTCAGTAATCTATAACACACTTTAAAAAATGTGCTTAAACTTTAACCCAAAATTTCTCTTAGAGCAATTATCTGAGTATGTGCAAAGATAAAAACTTACAATAATGAAACATTAAAACAAAATAAAATTTGCAAATCAAAAGAAATTGATTAATTTTTTAAGACTAAATTTTCTGTTTAACAAAAACATGCAGAATGGCCAATTAAAAGAGAAAGGCTTATTTGATAATTTCTTTATCAAATTATATTTATTAAGAAGGAATAAAGCATGGTAAACGTTACTAAATATATCTCTTTGAAGATAATCACATTAGTTATTATCTAAAAATCATGGCTCCTTTGCTACAAATATTTATTTATTTATTTATTTATTTATTTATTTATTTATTTATTTATGGAGGAGAACAGATTATATATTTGCCTTGCCAAATTTTCTGTGATAAAGAGGAATTTTTCTTTTAACGACTGTGTTTCCTGGTACTAGAGGATTATGTTTACAATATTTTGGGAAATGTAAAAATCATAAGCATGAAAATATCTAACTTTTAAAATACATATGGTAGAGACAGTATCGAGGAAGACTATATACCCGAACAATGTTTATTTCTCCCTTGTGGATTTATATATAGGTTTTATTTCTTCTTCTTCCTTTTATTTTTTATAATAAGCATATATTATGTTATGGAGGCAAAATATCATGAAAAAATAAGATGTGGGACCACAATGTAAATATACTTAATGCTACAGAACTATACACTTAAAATGGTTAAAATGGTCAATTTTATGTTATGTGTATTTTATTTTAACACAATAAAAAAAAATGAGATTGTTGATGCACATGTATGTCCGCCTAGGATTGAGCCTGCCAAGGCAAAGACAGAATCCTGTCCAATCTCAGGTCATGCTTGATGCTGAGCAGTGCATGCTGGGATGCAGCACTGAGAATGCAGCTGCGTTGGGCTGACAAAAGCATACGATAGCAATTCTTCCATCTCTCAGAACTGATCGATCTTTTAACAAGGGTAGACTGCTTATATCTCGAATATGGTTAATACTTTTTTTTTTCCTATATAAGCTATTTAAAAGCTATTCATTTGACCATTTTCATTTTGCAAAAAGTTTCCTGTTAACCACTCATTAAATGGTTTACACATATGGGAAGAGTTTACAATATAATGTTTATATTGCCAAAGGTACTGCTTAAATTTAACAATTAGTCTATAGATAAATCTTTGATTCCATTAAGATGTGTCTCCTGGTGTGTGAAAGAAATTTCTGTTATCAGGAGTCTTATACATATGTAGGAAAGGCAAAGCTAAGAAGGATAATAGGCAAGCTCTGAAAACTAATTGAAGTAAACAAGCTACAACTTGTCGTGGATGTGCAGAGATGAGAGAGCTCAGATCTTGTTGAGCTATTGCAGTTAATTCACACAAGCATGGAGACCACTGACAGTAGAGAAGGAAGGAGGAGAACATTTTTAGGAGCATTGCAGAGTATCATCTATAGAAGTTTGCAATCAGTAGATAGGAGTAGGGTGGGGATTCAGGAAAGGGAGGTTTAAAAAATGTTCCTGTGAGGAGTAGTTGTCAATGACAAATCAAAATTTTAAAATACAGTTGTTATCATATAGATCTACGTCGAAAAATTATTTTCATAGCGTAATCCAGCTCCTGTTTTTCACCTGTCATGTAATAAATCCCTGATGGATTTAGGAATCTACCTGAGTAACACAATTAGTCTGTTGTAAGGCAGAGACTTGAACCAAAGCACATGTTTTCCTGTTTATTCTTTTTTAGATTTTAAGGTAAGAAACTTTTACTTTGACATGCTGATTTTCCCGTGAAACTTTAAAATTAAGCTGATATTTTTGTTTCCCAGCATAGCTGGATTAAGTAAAATAGATTCATACTTGTATTTATTTCATAACTGTCTTCAGCATTTATATTGTGAAGCATGCCTGAATATGGACCATGAAAATAGTAATATTACTATTTTCAGATTACCTTAGTGATTTTCCTACACATTATCCATTTAAATCCTTCTGATTTAATTCTGCTGACATCAACATGATATGATATGACCTCTATTTTATGGTAAGAGGATTCATTCAAACTCAGAAAGTTTAAATAAACTGACAAACTGAGAAGCTAGACCTTTAACCCAAGTTTTCTGACTCCCAATCACAAACAGCTTCTAGTTGCAGAAAAAGATGCAAATTTTTCCCTTTAGTATGATACAATTCAGAGTTGAAAAACTTTAATGATCCAGGAGTTGGCACATTTTTCTGGAAAGGATATACAGTAAATATTTTTAGCTTTGCAGGCTATACGGTCTGTTTCAAATACTCAGTTCTATTATTGTTTCTCAAAAGCAGTCCTAGACAATATGTAAAGGAATGGTTCCAACAAAATTTTCTCTATAAAAACTGACTACAAGCTGGATTTGGCGCATGGGGTATTGTTTACTGAGCCCTGTTCTTCTAGCTCCTAGTACCTCCAAGAAGAAAACTGTAGTCTCCTGGGTGTGTTTATGAGGCTTATCCTAGCTTCTTCTGGCTGGGGCCCAGAAATCAATTTAACTTATTGCTTTCGATTCTGATATCTTTCTAAAGAACTGTTTAATAATATTAGCCTAATTGACAGATCTGTAATGTCTTCTCCATCCTCAGCACCATAAGGTAGAAACGCTATTCCATTTGATCTTTCTGTGTTGCTCGTGGAATTAGTCTAGGTAGTCAGAAATGTCTTCATTGTGCAGACGGAAAGTTCATTGATTATCTTTCTCTGGAGACTTGCAGACATCTGGTCCCTAGACTGTTGATCTGCCTTTCTTCAAGATCCTCAGTGCAGCATTGTAGAACAGAGTCTTGAATAAGCAGACTCTGCCGCAATGATATCAGTTTTAACTTCGCAGAATAACAACTAAGACTCCTAAATGATCACAGGAAATCTTAGAATTGTTCCTTATTCCTTGTATCTCCCTCAATCTCATGTTTCAGGGTAGTTGTGGTAAGCTTAAACTGATAAATGGTAATACTTATCATAAGAAATAAAACATTCATATATTAAGGAAGTTTTTATTTTGCCATTCTTAGAAAAAAAAGATGCAGCATATTTACATAAAATAGCATAATATAAAACAACCAAGTCTTTTCCAAGTGCTTATAATTTGTAATTCAAGCATGAATTCTGCTAGCAACCTTAGTCAAAGGCCAGCATCTTACTTCTGCATCAGAGCCCTAAGATTTGAGTTTAGAAAACCTATCTTTATTACATTTTCTGCTTCTAAAGAACTCTGTGTTTTATATTAAAGTAGGCCAGTTTCGTTACTCCACAGTGCTTGGTGTTTAAAATAGAAGATTAAAAACAAGATAGGAAACTTTTCTGTTTAGAGTTATTGCCCTTCCAAATGTGTGTGTGTGTGTGTGTGTGTGTGTGTGTGTGTGTGTGTGTGTGTTCCAAACTTCCAATATTAACTCTTTGTTAGCAATCCCAACACATTGTTTTAATTTTGAATAAAATATGATGATGTACATACTTCCAATTTAGCTGATTTTTTTCCTTATCCAGGAGGAAGTTGAAACTATTTACACACCATTAGAAAACTCCCCTTTAAATCCAAAAGGAAAGCCACATAATGAGCCTTCGGGTCTACTGTTTGTGTCTGTATTGTAGTTGGGCCGTCTCTGCTGTAATAAACGAATTCCTGTCTGATCATACAGAGTTGAAACCCTAGTGGCTGATATAGGGAGAATACAAATATGAATGAAACTTAATATCAGGCAGTGGTAGTATTCCCTATTTGTAGCAGACTTAAAGCAAATACAAAGTTAAAGGGGAAAACCAGAATTGATTTCCCAATTATGTCCTAAGAATAACTCAATGTTGCATTGGTATTCAGAGATGGAGAAAAGATATTGGGATCTCCTGAAAAATAGTTTAGAAATTATACATTTTGATAATCAAGTGTTGATGATTATTGAAAAAGAAAAAAATGGTAAGTCTTTTGTCTTTGGATATTTTGGAAATTTTTGTAAACATTTTTGAGAATATTTGGAATGATAAAATTGGGTGAAGGAGAAGAATACAAAGGAAAAAGATAAACTATAAATAAGGTAGACAGAAATAAAGGAACTATTTTATTAAAATCAAATTGTCACATTACTGTATGATCTTAAAAAAAACAGTGTACTTCTATTTTCACATCTTTTATAGATTTCATCTCTTTGTAATATAGAAAGTTTGTTTAAAGAAACTGATTTAAATGGTAATATGTTAATACCATTATAAAGTACAATTGGCTTCCATTATAGTTAGATAAATTCTTAGTTTCTTTCTCTGTAAAATAGTTATTTACATGTGCAACTTATAACCAACTTTGGTGTACAATTTTATCAATGATCATTGTGGTGCTGAGACATAATATACTATGAGAAATATTTATTGTTATGCTGTATCTTCATTCTGGGAAGATGTAAGCTAATTTAGGATTGATTTGCCATAATTAGTACTCAACTTTTTAAAAAAATATTGTACTCAAGAAAGTGGAGAAGTATATATTTTTCTAATACAAAAATGATAGTACTTTTTAGAATATGGATGTGGAATTGATTGATATATTTTTTTCATTCATTTTTTTTTTGGTCATTCCTTGAGAGTCCGCTTTCACCTAGATTTTTATGATAATCACAAAAAGATTTTAAAAATAGTGTTACAAACTATAGTTTTATATAAGAAGCATAATACTTATATATATTTTTTGTTTTTGGCTAAAGTCTATTTCTGTTTCTAGAATAATAAAACAGGTTTGCCATACACCTTAAACATGTTAGCTTTTTAAAACAAAATCAAGTTAGAATGAGTTTTTCAATATAAAAAATACTTTCCAAATGTATTTTTTCATCAGATAGGCAAATTTTTCTTGTTAGTTTGGTTTGATGTAATCGAGTAAAAGAAGTGTGAATTATTTGAAAAGTAAATCTTTTCATAGGATGGCTGGATGGATAAAAGAACAAAACCCTTGCATATGATGCCTATAAGAAACTCACTTCAGATCTAAAGACTCACACAGACTAAAAGTAAAAGGATAGAAAAAAAATATTTCATGAAAATAGAAACAAACAAAAGCTTGGGTATAATATTTATACCAGACAAAATAGACTTAGAGACAAAGGCTATAACAGGAGACAAAGAACTCAGTAATTCCACTTTTGTATATTTATCCAAAGAAACCCAAAACACTACTTCGAAAGGACATGTGCATCCATGTGTTCATTACAGTATTATTTACAATAGTCAAGATATGGAGGCAACCTTTGTGTCCATCAATAGATGAATGGATAAAGAAGAGGTGGTACATATATACAATAAAATGTTACTCAGCCATAAAAAAAGAATTAAATCTTGCTATCTGCAACAGCGTGGATGATGGATCTAGAGAGTATTGTGCTGAGTGGAGTAAGCCAGAGATAGAAAATGTCATATAATTTCACTTATATGTGGAATCTAGAGAACAGGATGAACAAACAAAATAAGAACAAGCTGATAGACACAAAGAGCATGTTGATGGTTGCAGGATGGGGAAGATGGGGGATGGATGAAGAGGGAGGGGGTTAAGAGGGACAAATTGGTAGTTACAAAATAATCATGGGGATATAGAGTATAGGATGGGGAATATAGTCAGTAGTATTATAATAACTATGTATGATGTCAGATGGGTACTGGATTTATTGGGGTGATCATGTCATAAGTTATATAAATGTCTAATAACTGTGTTGTAGCCTGAAAGTATCAATTATTTTGAAATTTAAAAAAATATTTAAAAAAATAAAACAATATTTGTTGCCAGAGTGAGAAATGATAGGTTTTTATCTGAGGCAGTGTGTTTAGGTTGAATGGATGAGAAAAGGCATTTATTTTATAATTTTAATACCTCATCTTTACTTAAATTTAATACATTTATCTTTATCTATAGAGTTTAAAAATTGAATAAAATTTCATGATGACCTTGTTATTAATTTTAACTCCCCTCAAAAAAGAAAAGTCTTTTTATAAAACAGTAAGAAAATTCTCTTTTCAAGAGTGGTTCTTGAATTATCTTCACAAAAAGCAACATCATTTCAAAACAAGAGTAAAGGGTCACGTGCAAGATCTAACTTGAAAGGTCTTTGAATATATATTCTTGGATCAGGAGAAGCATATTGGCATCTGCCTTTGATTATAGTTACATGAACAAATTCAAATTCTAGAGCTGTACTTAAAACATTTCAACATACACAATGATAATATTATGTTCTTGGAATATGGCACATGGTGGTTATTTTTAACATAATTATATATGTCTGACTGATCGTCTTTGAAATAAATTATTAAAAAGAAGACATTCATGGCAAAATCAGGATTTTTAATGGTTTAAGTAGTTTCTCTTAGAAAATTCAAAACTATGTGAATAAAGGTTTCTGTTTGTTTCACAATCAGTCAAATTAACTTTACAGAAGCTGGTTTAGTTACTAAAATGTTTAGTTTATACCTCTGTACAGTTAAGCATTAATAAGAATGAGAAAATGAGAGATTTTCGATGTATCTGTTATGAAAATATTAGGAGAATACTAATGTAGGAAAAAATAATTAGTATGCATCTGTTTTCACAGTAGTCCTGGCTTCCTAATCTCCAGGAATGATCAATTTTACTTTGTGTTGTTTTGCTCCATTTTGCAGATTGTTTTAAATTTTACCACGATGGACTTATACAAAAGCAGTTTGTGCTGGTATGACTACATTGAAGTAAGAGATGGGTACTGGAGGAAATCGGCTCTCCTCGGTAAGAGATTATTTGCCTCCTATGTGGCTATGCATATAGTCTGCCAGTTAGAAGACAATCAACTCTTTTAAGGGTCATCTTAGAGTTAAAATTTATGTGACCAACGTTTTGATTTTTATTATACTTTTTAAAACCACAGCAAAAATATGGACAGATAGATACATAGATTGATTTAAACTAGCTGAAATTATGAGGTAGTACTCAGCTCTGAACATAATTTAGAAGAGCTTTCACATGTATTATGCTTATAGTGTTCACTCATCACAAATTATAGTTTTAATGAGAAAACCAGATAAATTGTGTATGTGTTGTTTTGTTTGCTATGGGAGTAGAATGTGAGCTGTTAAGTATGTGTTTGGTAGCTGGCTTCCAATGCCAAGTGTACAGTTTTGTACAGTTTTGCTTCTCAGAGAGTTTTTTTTTTTTTTTTTTTTTTTTTTTTTGTGGCTAAGAAGAAACATTTGTAGTTTGTGTCTTAAGTTGTAGCTCAGATTTGGTGCTCATGAAAGCCTGCCCAACGTTTAACCACAGACCACACCATTAACTTGCATGAGGCACTTTACTGTTGCCCTCTGTTTTACTTAAAGGTGAGAGCTGTTGTGAGCATGTCCACGTCCATCCTATACTGATTTTTTTTTTTATTGCAACTTTTCTTTTATTCTTAGAAGTAGCTTTGCTCAATTGTGTTTATGTGCCATACAGATCTTCTTTTTTCTTACCGTCTAAAACCTGCTGAATGGGCACTGTTGTACTAAAAGTGACAGCAGCCTTAGTAAGTCCAAGAGTCCTGTCAAAATGTTTAAAACTAAGGGAAAAAAATGAAAATTTAAACTAATTTTGATAAGACCGGATGAGGAAAACATTGCCTTGAACGTTTAGTTTCTTAGCCTGGTTAAAGCTATTTGTGAGATATGTGTGTTTGCTCCAAAGAAAACATTTCATTAAACTCGTATTGAAGAATTGACTCTAAAGCTAAAATTTTGGAGAACGTTTTTCTTAGAGCCCCACCAGCGTTACATGCTGTGGTGTATGAGGGTCCTCCAGACTGCTTGAGTCTGATCAGAGTTTTTATATGGACAGTTTTCTCGATTTCCTCTAAAACCTTGCTGCTTAAAAGTGTAACTAACCATCAGACTGGCAGCATCAGATTCACTTGGAAGTTTGTAAAAAATGTCGAATTTCAGGTCACACTCCATCCCTTATGAATTAGAGACTGTATTTTAACAGACTCCCTGCCAATTCATATGCACATTACAGTTTAACCAACACCTCTCTCTTTCTTTCGCATGCCCGTAATTTACTTTGCCAGTTAGGAAGACAGTTCTTCACCTGTTAGCTGTTAGTATGAATTGGTTTTTTGCTGACTGCCATATACTAAAACTATGTATGACATCATTGCCAGGGGCAACAAAAATGGATGACACTGAATTATCATTTGTAGAATTATTTCATGTGCATTGTCATAGTTAACCATTTTATCATCGTATGGAAGTTTAGAGCACAGTGACAGATAAACAGTGAGCAATAAATATTTGAGGAAGGTTGAGGGAAGAAAGAAGGAATGACAGGAATCGTTACATTCATTTGATATTCTACTGCCTATGGTTACACAATTAGAAAAAAATCCAAATTCATATATAAGTCTTCTGATAATATTTGCCATCTTGCTACATCACAGATGATAGTTTTGTGGATGAGATGGAATGTGTGCAATAACGTAAGATACTTGGAGAAACGTGTGGATTTCCCTGTCGTCGAACCTGGCTAGACAAAGAACTCCACTTTGAGCTGAGACACATTCTTAACCAAGCTACTCCCCTCCTAATGATCAGACTGACAGTTTAAACCAGTTTCTCAGGATCACTTGTATTTTTCTCTGTTCTTCATAGAATAATATTTCCCTCTTTGATTTATCATGTGACCTTTTATGAATATATCTTTCTATTCTACAGATAACAATACTGACATCAGATGGTTAATAAGAGGATGATATGTTCTAATATTTTATACATAGAGACGAAGGGATTGTTTTATTTATCTACCTTTATTAGGTAACTATAAGGCATAGTTATGGCTCTAATTACTAAGAATAGGGATAAGAACCAAATCAGATTTTATATATATGTAATTTGTAGCAAATGTGGAAAGCAATTAGAGTATAGAATCATATTTAGGAGGTCTTTATTCTTTGATTTCTTTTAGGTAGATTCTGTGGGGATAAATTGCCTGAAGTTCTTACCTCTACAGACAGCAGAATGTGGATTGAGTTTCGCAGCAGCAGTAATTGGGTAGGAAAAGGCTTCGCAGCTCTTTATGAAGGTAAAGTCACGCTGAGTTTTAGAGGTGACTTCCTCTTAGACCTCTTAACCGAAATATCCTTTCTCTCAAAAAGATGAAAGAAACAAACGCAAATTTATTAGAATGATATTGTAACTGTATTTTAATTATGAAGTTTTCTAAATCTGTGTTATAGTATTCACAAGGATGATTTAATAAAATTACTTGGTAAATTTAAATTGCAAGAACACTAATTGAAAAAAAGTAACAAATAAATAAAATAAATTGTGAGAAAAACTTTATTCTAGTATCAGTGATATAGTAACAAATCAATGTATTCAGGGATGTGGGGAAAAATGGCACAGCAGTTCTTAAACGTCCATTGTTTTTTCATGATAGTATTAAAATATTATGAAGAAACTGTCATTTTCCTTAATACTGAATTTGTGTCTATTTGGCGCCTGTACTCTTGAAATGCTCTGTTATAGGAAACTGCACAGAAAGCAATTGTGCACATTTCTGGAGCACGCTTTGTCTAAAGGAGAGGGTCAGCATTCAAGGAAGAATTTACTAGGCGCTTTGTTCCATGCTTCTCTAAAACACTAAATCGGCATTGTACTTCCTGGCTTTAAAAAGGGTTTCCTTCTTGCCGAGTTGTGGGTGGAGGGTACCCTTCTTGCTCCTGCTTCTGCTAGCACAGAAATTTAGGAAATTTGGAAGAGAGAAAATTTCTGCTTCCTTTAAACTTTTAAGTAAATGGAAGCGTTTGTTTCAAAGA
>CM053512.1:42097837-42227830 GCA_028627145.1 Eidolon dupreanum | reverse complement strand
GAGCAATCTGCCAGTTCTTGACTTTAATGGACAAGCCAGCCATGGGATAAGAGTTGAATGACGTAATATGGTGGCCTGCGCCTCACACTGGATTGATTGCCTGCTCATCTAGTTCGGCTTTTGTAACTATAGTGAATAAAATTCGTACTTTCTGTTCTAACCTTTGTTTCTAGCATAGTAAAAGTCCTTTTAGGGAACTACTTATTCATAAACTGGTCTGCTGGAGTAGATTTGTTCAAAATATATGTTAACTTTCTTCTTTACCAGAGTCTAATGATGCTTCTTTCTCCCTGTCCTGGAATATTAAGAAATGTCCAGATTCATTAATGCTTTGCATAACTGCAAAGTTAATGAAAAAAAAAATCAACTTCAGTAGTATACTAACTGACTTTTTTTAAGTGATTACTCACGAATCTTGGAACCTTGTTTAGCCTCTGTCTAAACACCATGGTTAATATATTGAAGGATTTCTCTCTAATATCATTTTTTGGCATTTATTCAAACTACTCACAATTTTAAAATTATTTTTAAGAATTGGCAATAAAAGTTTAGGATTAGTTGGTAAAAGTAGGATTAGTTCCTCTCTCCTACTTAAAACTCGTACTCCGGGAGTTAAAGAGGACTACAAGTTTGCATCCTAGCGTGGATGGTCTTGGAAACTTAATCCATAGTGCAAGGCACCAAGCTAAACAAGGACTGGGTAGAACTCAGACACTGTAAATTTTGTTTTTGTTTTGTTTTGTTTTGTTTTGTTGTTTTGTTTTATGTTGGGAACAGAGAAAGCCATGACTTAGTTCACCCTTTGCTGAGATTAACCACATCTAAGTGGCTCTCCTTTGATATTCTTTGTTTTAAAGCTACTTACTAAACTGTGGGGTTATCTCTTTGCTAGACAAAGACGAATGCTCTAAGGATAACGGCGGATGTCAACACGAATGTGTCAACACAGTGGGAAGCTACACGTGTCAGTGCCGTAATGGATTTGTGCTGCATGAAAATAAACACGACTGCAAGGAGGGTATGAAAGGAGGGCTCTTTTCTTGACAGTACCTAGAATTTCATGCAGTTTGGGTAAAGCACACTGCTTCCAGGTAGAATTAATCATGATTATTGACTGTTCAAATGTGCGTGCGTGTGTGTGTGTGTGTATGTATATATATACACATATATATGTATATGTATACACATATATAAGTATATATGTATACTTGTATATGTATATTTGTGTATATATATATACATATATACATATACATATATATGTATGTGTATCTGTGTGTGTGTGTGTGTGTGTGTGTGTGTGTGTGTGTGTGTGTATGCAGTGTTCAAAGATTCAAGGCAAACTACTGGAAACGCATGATGCTTAAAAGTTCTGCACTTCACACACGGGTAGCATTAGAATAACTTTGTATAACAGACATAGATGCTGCTATGATGCCATCTGGCAGCCAGAAAAGCACCACATTATCCCCAGGACTTTATAGAACAGACCTTATAACAGCCTTCATATTTAAACTTAACTTCTGCTGAACGCTCTGCATTTGGTTTCATTTCCCTCCCCAGAATATCCCATATATGTGCTACATGAGTGATGCCACTTTAAATACCAGGAGTGTCAAACTCAAATGCCTACCAGAAGAAAGACATTTGGAAATGGTAGATAATGTGCAATTTAAAGATTTTAGTCATGGTTCTGGCAAAAAAAAAAAAAATTTTAAAGTCATACTAGTAGCATAATGGTAGCCTACCAGTGTTTGTCCTCCAGGCCTTATGATATTCCTTCGAAAACCAATGATCTTAATCTCAGTCAGTGTGAGCTAGATGGAAACAAATAGTTATTCAGTTCCTATTTCTTCCTTTGGAGTCTGCTCCTGAATTTTCTATGCAATCGGGATTTATGCCTATTTTGAAAGAATTACTACGGCAGAATTTGTAACTTGAGTCATTAGCACACGTAGGTAGGTAACTGACTAGCACCGAAGTTAGCAACTTTTTTAATGCAAATTCAAATGAAACTGAGTCTCTTGAACTGACCCTTGTTCCATTCAAATGTGGTCAAAGGCCAGTGTTGTTTTTTTTTTTTCTCTTTTTACTGAGTTATTGACATTGCCCAGAATCATATGCAAGCAGGATTTTTGTCTCTTTTTACTTTCATGTATGAGAATAAACCCATGGGGATTCTGATATTTGTGACTTCATATTCTGTAAAATCAACAGGCTGCAGAATAGGCCCAGTTATTTTGCAGTTATGGAAGGTAATTGAGAGAAAAAAAGAGATAGCTTTTGCAGAGTATGCGTATAGCCCATGGCTCACAGGGAACACATAAATATAGATATCCTAAGTCTTTGTTCATTACAGTAAATATTTTCAAGAAAGGATTTTATAGGAAACTTCCTTTTAGATAAAACTATATCCACGTACCCCAATAAAGTTCATTTTTACTGCCAGTTAAGGCGTTGGATTTCTTTTTACCTCTGCTATAGTATGGGCACCTTCCACAGCTCAGCAGTGAGTCTCTTTGTCTCATACGCTCTTTGCGGGATTCTGGAGGCTCTGTATTTCATATGACCAGGCAAGGACAGGGGTCATGCAAGTCAGAAAACCCTTTTCCAGACAGGATCCAGACTTTAAGGCTATCGTCTTGCTACCTGATCTTATATTGTTGGAAAAGAGCTGAATTTCACCTCCCTTTTGTATTCCTCTGTTACAAATCCAAACCTGCCCATGGACACCGAGCACGATTAAGATAAAGGTCTAATAGTAAGGAAAGTGACAACACATTACTTTTGGCATCTTACCCTTATCATGCAGCCCTGTAGTATACCAAGTGTTTTGTCCATTCAGTAAAGAATTCCCCCAAAGGAATTACTTGAAAAATTTCAGAGAATTAATTGTATTTTAGAATGGGATACACAATGAATAACAAGTAATTCACAGTCTAAAGTAGGATGTGTAAAATGCTGCTTCGTAAATTATATAGAATGAACACAGCCTGAGGATGTTAAATATTTTTAAAGTTTGATATTAACAATATGGAATGGCCCCCTTTAAGATGAAGTTATTTTAATTGTGAAAAACCTAAAAGAAATTTCATGTTAATTGAATGAAATATTCTTTGAAATCAGTTCAGAAGCTATCTCTATGGCATATAGCCATTCAGTTATGTTTCCCTGTAGTGCTTCATTTTATTTTGATGAAATTTGGGTTAATTTACTTTAGCAACTAAAATTTTAGTTCAGGTATTCAAGTGTCTAATTAACGAAGGGAGAAAAGGTAAATACATAATTCATAAAGTGGCTTAATGGTGCTGATTAACTGTAAATGATGTTTCTGTTAATAGAAATGAATCTAAATGGCATAGTCCATTGATTTTTGTTTGTAACATTGCATTCAATATTTCACACATACCGAGTGTTGACATCTTCAGTTGTCAATATATGTTGCTCTGTCAAAGTCTGAGCTTACATATCTCCAGCAGTACAAATAGTTTATTTTCATTTAGGCATTTATCTAATTCGTTGTAAACACTTAATTTCACAGGAGCAAGAAAGCTAGCATTGCCTGATTATGCTCAGTCACAGCCAACGCAGGTGACTGTGGTAGCAGAGACTGGAGTTATGAGTAGTTAGTGCTCGGGAGGACATTTCAGCAAGATAGTGGGTAAATCAGCCGCTTTCTTGCTGGCCCGATTCTGGGCTGCATTTCCACACTGATTGATATTATTGTTATTGGCACAGCCGAGTGTGAACAGAAGATCCACAGTCCAAATGGCTTCATCACCAGTCCCAACTGGCCAGACAAATACCCGAGCAGGAAGGAATGCACGTGGGAAATCAGTGCCACTCCTGGACATCGCGTCAAATTAGTAAGTGAGCACATCATTCCTTTCTTAAGGCGACTGCCCGTGTCTTTCTTAGCTGGGACATGGAAGTGAAATGAATGTTCATTGAATGGACCGAATTAGTAGTCAGGTGGAAAATATTTTCATTCTTATGCTTTCCTGCTAACACTAAACAAACCCCTGATTTCCAAGAACAAGGGGCATTGGTGGTGGCCACGTAGTTCTCAGACAGTGTTCTCATCCTGGATGCTTTAAAAGGCACTGCCAAGGTTACTGCAAAGCAGAAGACTCTACTTGCTAATGTGTTATTGGAAATGATATTTCTAAACGCAGGAAGTAAACAGAAGAACAAAAGAATCAGAAATTTGGCAAGATGGCAGTAAAATAACTATTCACTTAAACGCAGCATAGTGAATGAATCCCACTGGCTGTGTCAATTCTTTATGCCTCATATACAGAACATATGTATTTTTTATAATAAAACTAATTTTGTTTTGTGGTTTGTGGAATATTACTTTTGCATAATATATTTGCCCTCTTTAGATGGATATAGATATTGTTAGACTTCTCTCAAATTCAAATATGAATATAATGTTTGTCCTCTCTCTTGTATTCTTTGAGTCTTGAATTCTGTCCTGGTCATCTGATAGTATATATTAAATTTTATTATAGGCTGCAGAATACTTGAAGAGTATAATTTTTAAAAAGTAATTTTTAAAAAGTAATAGATATTTTTACAATTTTCTGTAACGTGCTGTTGTTAAAGCAGGGGGGAATGCCAGCTAGCAAGGCTCAGAACAGTCTAGGAGTCACCATCATAAAGGAATAAAGGGTAAAAGATTGCTTTGAGAATGAGATCACCAGTCCATGTTAGCTTACTGGACCAGTCCAACTATAAAGTTAATTTTAAATTCTGCTTGAACCCTTTCTTTTTTTGTGATATTTTTGGCCATTAAAGAGGTCTTATTTCTATGCAGCATTATAATAAAATTAAAGACAGTCACCAAGACTTTCATATTCCTATTACAGAATGCCTTCCAGTCATATTAGTAAAATAGTAGTAAACGACTTTCCAAACAGAGACATCAGTTCATTTCGGCCGCTCTTTGGAAGGATGCTAGATGCTACGATGACAGCGCTGTAGGAACTTGATTGCCTCCCAGTCCTGTCCAAGGTCCTGATCTAGAGAATTACTCTCTGAAGCTCGTGGCTGAGTGAGACATAGAGGCTGTGTTCTTTTCAGAAGTGCAGCTACTAAGGGAGTTGGATTTTCCTGAAGACTTTATTTTTGTGTGTAGATCTAAGGTTTTTTTCGGTATCAAAGTCTTTGTCTCTGAAGAATTTCTTTTTATAGTTTGCGTAGAGTGCGTAGTGTCACTATTTAAAGATATTTCACTGGGTATAGAACTCTAGGATGACATTTTATTTTTCTGTCTGCACTCTAAACACTTGATTTTATTATTTTCTGGCTTTCATGGTTCCTAATAAGTCTATTATAAATCTTAATTTTGTTCCTGTGATGTAATGATATTTTTCTTATGGCTGCCTTCAACATTTTCTTTTTATCAGCAGTTTGATATAATGTATCTAGGTGTGTGTGTCTGTGTGTGTGTGTTTGTGTTCAGTAACTTGTCTTTCTCAGAATTCTCTGAATTTCTTGCATTTGTATTGTGATGTCTGATCATGAATTTTTGAAAATTCTTAACCATTATTTCTTCACAAAATTTTCCTGCACTTTTGTCTCTCTTTTCCCTCTAGGATCAAATTATACATATGCTAGATTGTATCATATTATTTGAAACTCTTGGATGCTCTATTATTTTTTGTCACTCTATTTAGCATTTCCATTTGAATTGTTATTATAGTTCCCATGTGTAACAGTCTGCTCAGGTTTCCATGACAAATGCCACAGACCAAGACCAGCTAAAACAACAAAAATTTATTTCCTCACAGTTCTGGAGGCTAGAAGTCCAAGATCAAGAGGCTGGCCAGGTTAGTATCTGGTCAGACCTTCATTGCTCTGTCTTCACATGGCCTTTCCTGTGTGTGTGTGGAGAATGGGCGAGCTCTAGTGTCTCTTTATCTTCTTGCAGGGACATGAGCCTTATGGATTAGAGCCTCACCCTTACTACCTCATTTAACCTTAATTACCTCCCTAAAGGACCTATTTCCAAATGTAGTCACATTAGGGGTTTGGGCTTCAAATAAGAATTTAGGGGGACACAAATCAGTCCATACCATGATCTCTCTGTTGAAATTTTCTGTCTGTTGTGGCACGTTGTCTGAATTTTTACTAGAATCTTAAGTATATTAACCATAGTCACTTGATAGCTCAAACATAGAGGTCATGTTCGAGCCTATTCTATTATTTTCTCTCTTAACACTGTTGTTTTTTCCTGCCTTTCTGTGTGTCTTGTAACTTTTTTTCTCAAACACCAGACATGTGGATAACAGTAGAGACTTTACCATGGAAGTGAACTCATCTCTTCTGTTAGGCTATTAGTGTGTGTTTGCGTGGAAGGGGGTGTTGTTGAGTGAATGTAGCTGGTACTTAAGCTTTGAGTTTATTGTTCCCATGATTATCTTCAGTGCACCACTGGCTTCAAATTCTTTTGTCTTAGATTGGAGGCTGAAATTTGAGAGGCATTTTCTCAATGTTTCTCCATTATGTTTAGCCCCTTTGTTCGTCTTAACTGCGAATCATGTCCCTCCGCACACGTTTTTCCCTCCCTCAGTGGCAGACTGCGGTTGCTTGTTACTTGGTGCTTGCTAGGCTGGTGGTGATGGAAAAGGGTTCTCTATTGTTTTAATACAACCTTCCACTTTAGACAAGCTCTATATTTTTAGGTCTTAGGGATGGCCTTTCTCAGTGGTCCTGTCTCTTCTCTCCATGGGAGCCAAACTCCATCTTATATCTCTGGGCTGGGACAACCAGAGTACCCACACATGCTCATTCCAGCATGGTGGTCTCAGGATGGCCATATACACTTTACATGGCGGTTCTGGGTTTCCAAAGAGAGAGTTTCAAGAGGCCCAGAGTAACATCTCAATAGCCCTGGAGCATGACCTCTGCACATTCTGTTGGGAAAGCAGATCATGAAAACTGGCTAAGATTGAAGGGAAAGAGAACTGTACTTTCTCTCTCAGTGGGAGGCATAGCAAAGCCTACGCAGCCATCTTTAATTCTACACGTATATTTAAACATGTAAGATTGCACAGATTCAGGAAAGTAAACGCAACACAAATGAGTTACTGCTTATACTCTTCTGACAAGTTCGTGCTATGTTAAGTTTCAAATGTTTAGCCAAAATACTATGAGGTTGTAATATACCACCTGGGATACAGGCAGAAAATATTTAAAGGTGATTTTTTTTAAATGCCACAGTAAATACTGTCTAGTAATATTAAACAGAATTTGAGTACAATAACTAATTATTCTATACTACATAATAAACATACTCATTAATTTTTATCCCTAAATCATAAATTTTCTATTATTAAGCTAAATATGAAAATTATGTAAAGTTGTATTTATGAGTGAATTTATCAGTTCTTGAGAATTTTTGTATTCTTACATATATTTGTTTTGATATATGCTTTGATCTTTATAAAACTATGGACTATTATCTTTATATAAATGCAGTAAGCTGAAGATCTGGGATCCAGAAAGCCTGGGAGCATGTTTTAAAAACAATTCTAAAATAGGCACTCTCTCATGTGTAATTCTAAAATTAAAATATGAATATTCTTTAAAAGCGTTCTTCAAGTAATATATTGTAGCTTGGCTGGGCACATCTGTACTTGGGCAAAGCAGCAGTAAGAACTACGTGTGTGTAATGTAATGGGTTTAAAGTGGTATCCAGATGTTATCTCAGGTTGGTGTCATAAAAGACGCTTATAGATAAGGAAGCAGGCCCAGCCAGTTTAGGTGACTTGGCAAGTCTCTAAAGCTAGTAGGGGTCTAAATACTTTCAAGCCCAGGCATTCTGTCTCTACATTTAATCCTATTTTTCATGAGAGCATACTGTATCAGAGAGGAAAGAGATCCATGGTTGCTGTATATGTACACATATGTAATAATTTAAATGGAAAACAATCATATTAGTAAGACAAACTTATAATGATTAACTAAAACAAATATACAACAGAGAAATGTGGAGGGATTGGGAACATGTATTTTTAAAAAGGAAATGGGTCTTGATCATAGCACTTCCACTTACTAGCCATGTTATTTTAGAAACATCCTTTTAAAGCCTTGATTTCTTCATCTGGAAGTTGGAGCTAATACCCACAAATTGTGTGCGTATTAAATGAACTTGGATATAAAGTATTTAGCACAGTGCTTTATTACATTAGTAATCATAATTATAATGATAAAAATGTTTTTAAAATAATTCAAACTTGTTAAATTTTCATGTAGTCATATTAATTTGAAATTTAATCATAACAATTAAAAACGTAGCTAATGATGACTTATCAAAATACCTTTTTCTGAAGGGCCAGGTACTACATGAGATAGACTTTGTAGACTATGTTGTCTGTGTTGTAACAATTTAATTCTACCCTTTTAATGTGAAAACAGCTGTAGACAATGCACAAATGAGTGGACATGATTGTGTCCAAAAATAAAAGTTTATTTCCAAAACCAGGCTGCAGGCCAGATTTGCCCTGCGGGATTTAGTTGATTCACCCAAGCTAGGAAGGTCAGGGGTAAAAGAGTTTGAGATCATGGAGTCATAAGTTTGTGCTCATTTTCCTAAAAAAAAAAAAATTGCAGAGAGTGGAAACATTTGGCCTCACTTTCTCTGGTAGGCAGAATAATTCTCCCTTCACCCAAAGTGTTCATGTCCTAATCCCCAGAACCTTTACATATGTCACCTTACATGGCAAAAAGATCTGTGGTTAAATTAAGGATCTTGAAATGGAGAGAATATGCTGGAATGTCTGGGTGGGCTTGATATAATCACAAGGTCCTCCCAAGAGGGAGGCGGGAGGTCAGAGAGGAGAGAAGATACTCTACTGTTAGTTTTACAGATGGAAGAAGTGGACATGAGCCAAGGAATGAGAGCAAAAATGCAAGGAAGCAGATTCTCACCGGACCTCTAGAAGTCATTGGTGCTGCCCACCCATTTTAGACTACTGACCTCCACAGCGTTAGGGCAATAAGTGTGTGTTGTTTTAAGCCACTAAACTGTGGTCCTGTCTTACGGCAACAATTGGAAACTAATACATTTACCTTATGTTTATACGCATGTGTGTTTAATCATGAGATGATGACTGCATGACAATAGCTATAAAGTAAAAGGAACCTCAGTTGAAAGATACTTGGAAAAACTCTTCTTACTAGAAAAGGGATAAAGTTCTGAATGAATAAGGACAAAGATTTATTTCTGGCTTCATCCTGTCTTGGTTCTGAGAGATGCAACTGATCATTAAATTTTGGGTATTTTATTCATTATTTTGAATTACTCTTCATTAAAAACAAAAAAATAATTTTCAGGTAAAGGAACATACAGCAATAAGCTAATGTTCTTATGCTACTTTTATTTGATGTGTCATATCCCAGAGTTGTGTTAAGTTATATAGTTGCAATTTACAGCTTCGTATATGGGATATTTAGAAAACAAAAACACCCCCAAGTGTTATAGAATTTTCTACCATAATTCCATAAAAAGCGCATTTGATCACAGCTACAGAGAACTCTCGAGAAAGGCCTTGTGAATTAGGAGAGTGGGGTTTGTATTCCACTGTGCCATTTTTTCCAGTGGCCTCTAATTCTTCCAATATCTTGTGGCAAACCAAATGACAGTTCTTACCCAAGACAGGAAAAGGCTGGACTCAGGAGCTCCGAATCTCATTTCACAGCTGCTCAAATTGCATCAGTCTGTTTCATTCTCTTCGTCAAAGTGGTCGCCCTAGCTAAATTTTATTTCTGCATCAAGCATTATCATTTTATTATCTTGTCTTTTGTGAATATATGTAGTGACTCTGAATGGCCTTATCCTTTAAGCAGTGCCTGTATTTTCAATAAAAGCACCTCCATTGATGTTTGAGTGAGGGGGCTGCATATGCAGGCCTGGCTGGTGGCCAGTTACGTAGATTAGCCTTGCTTGGGAGTTCCAGAAACACACAGTTATTCTTTCCACAGCCTCAAATGAGAATTCGATTTTCTTTCTTTTGAATGGGACTCCTTAATCTCTTAGTTTGCCTTGTGGGAAATGCATTAGGATTTCTGACTAGAATTCACAGTTATTCACTCTTTCTTGGTCTCTCTAAAACATAGTAAGCTTAAAATCATAGCAATATAATCATGGAATGAGTAAGGTGTAAGTATTTGAATACAAGAAAAATGTCTGTAAAGTCTTATTATAAACGCTTAATAAAAATATTTAAAAGTCTCCAGAAAGAAGGCAGTGTTTCAGTAGAAATCAGAATTCCTTAACAGCTCCTTACATTAGCTTTGCTAGCTGTCCTGTCCTCATTGTGAAGTTGAAGGACTTTATGGCATCTAAGTGTCTTCTATGGGGCATTTCTGTAGCATCGGTCCCTGGTGGCTGAAAATCTTCACAATGTGCTTTACTTAGATATAGCAATTTGTGGCTCAGCATGTGTTACAGAATAAAGTAATAAATTGTGTATCTCACTTTATCTTTAGAAACTCAAAAATATTTTAAAAGATTTTCCAGTTTCCCATGGGCTCCTATAATACCTTCCAATGACCTAGAAATATTTTGTATTGAGGCAATGCCATTAGATATGGAGGTCTCTCTATGTAGATGGCTCTATATTAAGGGCCAGATTTATGAGATCTGAGCATGTGAGTTAGTCACGCTTTGGCTTGTGTGTGGTGGAGCGTTCGGGTTAGGCTGGCTGCTGAAAAAGGACCACCCAATCTTTGCAGTTGACCTAACAAGCTGCTACCAATTCCAAGAGGAAAATTCATTAATACCTTAATGAACGAGGGTTGCTTGCATTGCTTGAGAATGTGACAGCTACAAAACCCTTGCCTAATTTGACTTATAGAGTCAGTCTGATTCCATTAGTAATTTGATAAAAAAGCTGAGGCCAATTGGCTCCCGACCAGGTGTCAGTATGCCCCCCAGCCCACCAGCTCAATGCCACTTTGTGTAGTGTAGCTCTGCTCTGTGAAACAGATGTTCCGATTTGCTCCAGACAACCTGCATTTCATTAGGGAGTGAAGTAATCACTTAGTTATCTCGTTCACTTAGTTTTCAATGGCCCAATCAATGGACTGAACATGTGTGGTCTGTAAATTCTGATCTCATGCTTAACTTTCACTTAAAGAATATTCCTTAGAATGTCATTTTTATAATTTTCTCTTCTACATGGTAGGTTTCTCTGCTTTTTATATTTATAGATGAGTGACTGTAAATTACATTCAAAAGAATTACTCGACATGCAGCGGTTTTCAGATATCGTTATTTTTCTCTTGAAATAATATTGATTTTATAATTCAGAAGCTTGATTTTATACTTTATAAAATACTCTGGGTACAGTCAAGCCAATTTTCTCATATTGGTTTCTTAACAGTTATAAATTGGTATTAAGACTGTAGATGTGTACACAAGGATATGAAAAGCTGACTGGATACCATCTCACGAGAGGCCTAAAACTATCAGTTTTGGTCTGCCACTTCTATAGCGTTTCCACCCAGGGGGGTTGCCTATAAATGTGTACTAGGTGGGTAGGGAATGAACAGGCTTATCTAGAATTCTGCCGACCATCCATTCAGGGGCTTCTATCTGCCATGGACCATGTCAGCTCTACTCCACTCTCTGCCACTGGATTACAGAGATTAATAAGTGACAAACTCCTTCAGTGATCACCTACTTTGGATGTCGTGTATAAAGATAATTAAATTCTAATAATATCTCCTTATTCATTATATTTTCCTGTGCTTTTTTGCTTGTTTTCAGTGCAATTCTTTGTGCTATATTTAATCTTTTTTGCACTATCCAGTGTCTTTGGTCAAATGAAGTGAATGTTCCTTTTTACCCATATATGATTATAACGAATAATGACTCTTTAATGCTTATTGGTTATAACATTTTAATTGATATGTTTTATAAATTGAGGTGTAGTAGAATGAGAAGAGAGATCAGCCTTCTTTCTTTTCTTTTATTTCTTCTTTAAGTACCTTTCATTTTCCTTTCTCCTACCCCCTAATTAATATAAATTGTTTCTCTGATTTCTTCCCTTACTCCTCCAAGTCAGAAGTGACAGTAGACAGTGATATGGTATGGAATAGATAGCTGTGGCTAGCACTGAGGGAAACCATTTTTAGTCACTTTTTCTTTCAAAATCACAAAGTATGTGTCTTAATTAAACTGGGAATTATGATCACATCACAAAATTGCATTAAAGAAAACGTTTATAAAAAGTTTAGTGCAAATATTTTATACTGCAGGGACTATAGCAAAATTAATGAACTTTCAATTATATTTGCTCAGGTTTATTTTCGTAATATATTTTTAGCTTTGCTCTTTAGACTTAAGTAGTAGTGATAGTTTGATTCTCGAATGTATAATGGTTTTTCTGGAGAAAGGAAAAAGCCTAATTGGCAATAGCAAATAACCTAGAATTCCTGGAATTATTAATACTTTGGAAATATATTATTTGAAAATATATTATTTTCAGTTCATCTCAATGAAACTTTTCTTTGTGATATTTAAGGTGTTATATGTTTATTGAATTTTTATTTAAGAATTTGGTAAGACCTACACATAAAAATTACTACCAGGTAAATTAGGATGATTCTTAGTTAGCAAAGTATACTTAACTTTGCAAGACTCCAAATATTAAAGTAAATGTACCATTTGTCAGAAAAGTAAATAACCTAGTCTAATGTCACATTACTGTTCTCTAATTATATGGATTGTAAAATCTAAATAAAGAAATACATAGCGAAAATTCCCTTTATTTTAGTTGTTCTATTAAGATTAACAGCATTAAATTTTTGTCAAAATATAATAATTACTTTATGAGATTTTCTTAATTGAAGCTCCCAAAAGCAGGATGATGTTCAAAAGTTTATGGTCATCCAAACCAGAAGGAATCAATTTTTTAATATAATTGTTTAAAATTTTCTGATGCATTCAAAAATTAAATGCAGAATAAAATATCATTTCGTTATTAAAATGTCTACATTCTAGAGTAAATTTAATTACAATAGTAGAATTAGTTACAATAGTCGAATAGTAGACTTCCATTTGGAGTTATTACATTTTTCCCCTCATGTTTTCCTAGAGCTTGTACATTCTATTGTATTCTATTCTATTATCTTCCAATAATGTGCTTTATGGATTAAATCATTTGTTTTGCTTGATCATATTGATCTGTATTTCTGTTTCAAGTTCAAATAAAAGAACCCATTTCGAATGATATGTGTGTGTATTTTTTTTTTTTTTAAACAGGCCTTTAGTGAGTTTGAGATTGAGCAGCATCAAGAATGTGCTTATGATCACTTGGAAGTATTTGATGGAGAAACGGAAAAATCACCAATTCTTGGACGACTGTGTGGCAACAAGACCCCAGAACCCCTAGTGGCTACTGGAAGTAAAATGTTTGTTCGGTTTGTCTCTGATGCATCTGTTCAAAGAAAAGGCTTTCAAGCTACGCATTCTACAGGTCAGCATATTAAGACCATCCTTCTCTTTTCTGACTAAGATCCGGGTTATTCCTCCTGTCAATGCAATGGATCCCATAACAAGACCATAAACGAATCTCCGGGCACAGCAGAAGAAATCTCACTGAAGCCCTGTGTCAAATATTTGAGAGCCACGTAGCATCCTACCTAAATATCTTTGCAGTTGATAAACATTTAAAAAAGAAACCTAATAGTTTGGTCTGATTCATATCCAATGCAGTATGATCAAGTAGAACTATTTCTAAATATTTCTGTAATGCATTTTATATTAACTCTAGAAGTTCAATTTATATATCATATTTAACAGACAGAAATTTATGGCTTGGTATTCGAAAATTGTGTTCATTAACACTTTACCTGGTTAGCTCGCTTTTGCATTAATATATTTTTGTAAATCAAATTTGGAACTTATCTCTCTTTATACAGGGCCTCATTTTTTCCCCCTTTTATTTGGCATTCAACACAGTCTTTCCCTAAACCTAATGCCAAGTATGATTCTTGCAGATTACAGCTGTTCTGGAAATCTTTAAGAAATATAATTTAGAAAAAATACAAAAAATTCTAGAAAAAATGTAGAATAACTTTTTAAAAATAATTAAGAGCCAATTTAAAAATATATTCCATAAATGTCTAGGAAATGTCATTTTTTTCCTTTTATTTAAAAAATCAGTTAATGGTAGATGCTTACTAAAATCATCTAGCTTATAGTGACATCTAGTGGCAATCTCTATGCATAAACTATTGAGACAGCTGGGAGAAATCTATCTTGGTGTAAAACATAGTATAAAAATAGTCTACACATTCATGAAAGAATTTTAGTGCATTAATTTCTGTCATGGTTTCATGTTGGTAGCTTTTGTTTTCTTTAATTTTTATTTTAGAAATCAGAATTTTAATTATTTTTTTGCCTAATATTATTTTTCATTCGTGTATTTTATCATGAACATTAAATTTATACTGAAGTCTGTAAGAACATGGATATTAATTATCAAGATATTTATCTGATTTACACTAGTAATGATTGGACTCATCAGTAATACAAATTATTTCTAATGATTAATGTAAATATTTCGGCTTAAGAAATATTCGATTCCAAAGCTCATGTACCTTCTACTACAGAATATTTTTCTTTTACTGTACAAATTTTGGATTAGGAAGAAAACTGATATAAAAGTGGATTACTATTATTTGAAGCAACAGGTAGAGACTGAATGCGTCCTTGTATAAATTTAAACAGTCCTCTGTTCAAAGTATCTAACTGATTAGGCTCATCCGTTCAAATACCCACATGAGCATCCTCAGTGACATTTTGTTAGGCAAAGCGTGCCTTGGATGTTGTTTAATTGAGGTCTGTCATCTCAGAAATGAGGAATCTAAGACTAAAACTTAAATGACAATCAGATAGTACAAAAAATGGCAGGTAGAATTAGAGTCCTGGTTTCCCAACTTCTGCTAATTCGCTCTGTCAATTTTTTTTGTTTGTTTTTTATTTTTTGTTTTTTTTTTCATGTATTAATGTGTGCCCTCAACTGGCTATCTTGGAATTTTCTGGGTAGATTATTTATTTATATTTTTTTTATTTTTCAAAGAGTTAACATTCATCATTTATATTAGTTTCAGGTGTACAGCACAGTGGTTAGGTATTTATATAATTTATGAAGTGATTCCCTGATTAGTCCAGTACCCACCCAGCACTATACCTAGTTATTACAATATTATTAACTATATTCCCTGTGCTGTAGATTTATTTTATACTATAAATTTCTAGTAGTCATACATTGTGAAATATGTACTGCTTACTACTTATTTCTCCTCAAAGCTTTCTTTTTAAAAAGTTTATTATTACATAGTCTTTCATCAAATATTTATTTTGCTCATACTTTGGACAGACACTGTAAGTTATTAGTAATTTAAGGGGTAAATTGGGCGTTTGGGAGAATTTATAGAAAAACAGAAGAAACTCTTGCCTGTGGACAGCTTACAGTCTGGTGAGTTAAACTGATTTTCAGAAGTTTCTGAACTTCTGATTTTCAATCAGTTTCTACAGACAAGACAGCTCAGTCCTGTACCCACATCTGTCCACTTTTGCTACATTTATAAGATACATGTGCATTATTTATTGCCTTCTAGAATGCATGTGGCTGTTATTGATGGGCCCTGAGGTATACATTTTAATTTGCTTCAGTAAATTTATATTTCTGTATACAGTTTTTACTTTATCTATAGGAGAAGCTTCTTATACTATGAATTTTGAATCCAGGTGATCAGAAATATAGCTTTAACATAACTTTATTGCTACTTTTCGCCAGTAAGACTGTCCAAATCCAAAGAAAATGGATTTTATTGGAGAGTCTTTTTCTCTGACAGTGGATCTGAATTCTTGTAGGTCCAAATTTATTTTAATCAGGAAATGAATGGTATTACTACCACTTTAAATAAACCAATTGAAAGAAACAAATCTTTTTGTGAAAAATAAAATATCCTGTGTATTCGTTCAGAGATATGGCTATAATTCAGAAAAAGAGGAGAAATGTGGAGAGAAAATAACATTTTAAAACATGGCATTGTCTGGTAGGACTTCTTTTCTGTAGCTTAAAGCATCACACTTTTTGTCAACACCATTTAAAAATTAAATAATACATTATTAAACTCCTTAGAAAGGAAATTATTTTGAGCTAACTCAATTAAATTAGAATGCCCACTAAAAGCATTTATAGGTCAAATTACAGGACTTCTCTGGGAATTTAATACTTTATCAGGAAATAAACATGTTTTTCCAAATCAAGATGAAGGCCACCCCCAGACTTCTCTGCCCTTTTTTTTTTTTTTTTACCTTTCTTATTCAGTTTTATTTTCCATTTCCCAGAATTCTGTAGAAGCAGCTCTGGCTGCTTGCAAGTATTTTCAGACAGTTGATTTAAAAGTGGTATTGCTGACATGCGAAACTACTGTGTTTATATTTTTCTGATTTGGTGAATGAAGAGAGATATTTGCAGAAATATGTTTACTTAAAAATCTTTTAAAAGGACCATGTTAAATGACATATGGATGATATTTCAAAACACTTATAAGCAATTACCCTCATGCTGCCTATTATTGTCTACTCATGGAATTTCTCTCAGGATATATAAAAGTCACACTTCTCTCATATAATATTCAAATGCTCATCCTTAAAAAAAAATGTATCCTGCAGACTAACTTCTTTTCCATGGTTGAAAAATTAATTCCAGATTTATTATTTTGAGCAAACCATAGGAACCTGTAAGACTCATAGGATCCAGAATTATCAATCCATAAGAATGCAGTTGTGCACTGAAATGCATAAACAAAAATGGGAACTTTTTGAAATATTTTAAATCACTTAAAAATGTTTAAGCCATTTGTTTTTGAAAGTATGCCATTTTCTGAAAGTTTTCGATAAAATTGAATAATGATGCCTTATTCTTTTCAGATTTACAAAGGCTTTGTGAAATCTCATATCCCATTTTGTTAAACTACTTTATTTCCTCCCTGACTTTTGTTCTAGAGTAGGGCTGGTGAAAAAGTGTCTTTCTGAATTCTGGTCTATCTTTGGGACTTTGTTTCTGTAAAGAAGATGCCCAGAAGCCAATGTTTCTTTCATATTTTATAGTTCACTCCTTCAGCTCTCCTGGGCTGTGGAATAAAAATATTAGAAGTACTATCAGATTTTTAAAACTTGAAAACAAAACAAATCAGTCCATTATATCCAACTTTGAGAAAAAGTAGAATTTTAAAAAAATCCATAAATAAGATTTCACTGGTTTATATATTTATATATTGAATTCAAAATTACTTTTCACAAAATATTTTCCTGGCCTTCAAAAATATAATTTTTCTTTTCTTATAGCAGATTAAGAGTTTTTAATTATTTTTAAATTTCACTGGCTTTTCATTTCATACTTGAGTGGATCCCCAGTATGAATGAAGGCATTTAGATGTTCCCACTGGACAATAACAATAACGATAGTCCTCATTTATATGGCTTTTCCTATGTGCCAGATTCTTGGAAGCATTTTACATCTATTAACTCATTCTCTCTTCACCTAGACCCTATGATGTGAGTACAGTGTATGATCCCCATTTTAGAAATAATGTGTAGGACAAAGTCCCACAGCTGATGAAGAGCAGAGCTTGAATTTGGACCCAGACAATTTGGCTGAGGAGTTTCGTCCCAGGGAGAGGACAGTAATTCTTGGAGTTACTTAGATAAGAGAAACACCTCTGTGGGAAAGGAGACGATACTCGGTTTCCTGTCTATGGGACTCAAGAGATGATATCTCAAGGCTAATTATCATTTCAGCCTTCAGGAGTGGTTCTAAGCACATGTGTTTCTTTACATGTTTTCATTTGTGATAGTGGCGCCTATATGAATAGGTTGTGCAAGATGCCCTACTTACTACTGAGAAGACAGAGGGACCTTTAGATTCATCATGTAACACAGCCCCATGGGGAAGCCATTCTCATGACTGAAACCCTGGCTGGAAATTCTTCCACACGTCAGCCACACACAAGTCTCTGACTATGCAGTTGTCTGTGACAATGCCCATAGGTTTGGTTGAAAGCACAAGTATCGAGACACATCCCAACGGAGTGCCATACCTGGGAATTTAGAAATGTTTTGTTATTTGAAATTAGCAAAGCACAATGTGGATAAACCATATACAAATCTGAAAGAGCTAAGTAAGAATCTAGCCACCCAATCCATTCCTCACGGTGCTGCCAAGGTCTGTTGGTCGCAGACAACCACGAGAGTGTTACTATTGTCGTCTGATGCCTCGTGCCTTAACTTCTCCAGATCTTTCCATATTGGATTTTTTTTTTTTTTTTTTTTTTTTTTTTGTCCCATCACAACTTGTCCTGGTTTTGCTGGGACTTTCCTGATTTTGTTACTTCCCAGGAACCTCTCAGTCCTTGGCAAACAGAGACGGAAAGAAACTCTACTTTCTCCTAATGTTTTTCATATCCTATTCTTTATCTCCACCCATCTATCCCCCAGCTGTATGTCTGCATATGTATTGGCTGGAGGGGACATTGCCGATTTCCTCTGCATTTATTTTATTTAATTTCTAATTATGGTAAAGTTTCGGGGCTTTGATGACTACGAATTCCTGAGAAATTTTTTTTGAAAACTTTCATTTTCTAAATTACACTAACTGTATATTTTTACACATGCTTATTTATTTCTTTGATATATTTACCTCTAGTGACAAAGGTAATAACTGGTAGAGCATATGTTTATTAACACCTCTCTGAAAAAGCTGTAAAAAGAGCATATAAAATTTTTTATTTATTACAAACACAAAATACAACTGAATAGGTTCTGAAACTAAAAAGGTAACTGCAATGAATGATGTATGTCTGTTTTTCCCAATCAAGTTAGTAAATATTTCTACCTAACTAAAGTAATACTGTTCTACATATTCTGTGTTAAAGTTCTATAACACACACACATACACACACAGGAGCTTCATATATTTTATTGATTTTAAAGTTATTTCTTATTCCTTTGAATTCCAGTTTCTTAAGTTATTAAAATTAAACTCACTGACCTTTTCTCACTAGAATAGTTATTTTAAACTAAAAACAATGAGGTAGAATAATAAAAAAATATTTATTGAGAGTTACTATAATGGAGGCACTGTTTTAGGTGATTTTCATGTATTAATTAAATCCTCAAAACCCACTACGATTGTACTATCATTATCATTTCTTTTACCCTTGGGATCAGAGAAGTGACGACTCCTACCCGCAGGTAGGAGCTAGCTCTCAGGTGTTGGAGCTGTGTTTCCAAGCCGGCAGTCTGTGTCCAGGGCCTGTGCCAAGACTTACTGCACCATCCGATTCTCCAATTATGGTAGACATATCTGATGACAGAAATGCATACGAAGCTAAAGAAAGGTTAAGCTACATCGAAATAGAAATCGGACCCATTAAAGCTCACTGAGCTTACCTGTCTCATTTTTACCCCCCGGGCAGAGTGCGGTGGCCGACTGAAAGCAGAATCACAACCCGGAGACCTGTACTCTCATGCTCAGTTTGGTGACAACAACTACCCGGGACAGGTCGACTGTGAATGGCTGTTAGTGTCAGAACGGGGCTCTCGACTCGAGTTATCCTTCCCGATTTTTGAAGTGGAAGAAGAAGCTGACTGTGGCTATGACTATGTCGAACTCTTTGGCGGTCTTGATTCGACAGCCGTGGGGCTTGGTCGGTTCTGTGGATCAGGGGTAAATACAGTACCAGCAGGTTGCCATAGACATGATTCATGACTGACATGTGTGACATATACAAAAAAGCAGTGTTTCTAACAAAAAAAAAACTTATATTATTAATGGCTTGACAAATTATAACACGCTCACCACTTCCAACCACTTCCCATCTCTAGTGAATTTGCTCGATAATATCAAACAAGACAGATGAATTCAGTAGTTATATTTTTTTTGTTATTGTCCCCATTCTAAATTTTATAGTCATGTTTTTATTGTGCAGTAAATATTTAAATATTTAATAATGCAATATATTTTAACATACACATTTGACAGCATTGTCACCTTGATAAATTGAATCCTATTTTATCAAAATAATACATATTTTGTTGTGAAGACATTAGTCCCAATTTTTTGAATGTCTATCAGTATTTATCGCTTAAATAATATTATTGAACTCCTGTCTAAATAGCAACTGAAATGAAACAAACAACAACAACAACAAAAAACCTCTCAGTTCTTAGATTATTAAAATAAGAAATTGACAACTTGGATTCTGGAAGTGTTTCTGCCTCAGAGCACCTGAAACAAATTTAATATCTCTTTATCCTCTCTGAACCTCACTTTATTCATTTGTAAATCAGAGGAACTTGGCTTAAAAATTTGGGGAAAAAACACCAAGTTCCAGAACTTAGAAACAGACCTAAGTATGTTCAAAGCTCAGATATATCACTGAGTTGAACATGCCCTTTGTTTCTCTGAAACTCAAGTGTTCTCATCTGTAAAATGGAGAAGTCACTCATATGCACTTTCATGGTTGTTGGAGGATTAACTCACATACAAAAATAATTTCCAAACATGAATTACATTGAAGAAAAAGTGACTCATTCTGTTGTTTACTTGCTCATTTGTTTGTTTGTTTTTCAGCCTCCAGAAGAGATCTATTCAATCGGGGATGCGGTTTTAGTTCATTTTCACACTGATGATACGATCAACAAGAAAGGATTTCATATAAGATACAAAAGTGTTAGATTTCCAGATACCAAACATACCAAATAATAACGCCAAAACCTCCTTCAGAACATAAAGGAATGTGTGTAACGGAAAGAAGACGTGTTTTTTTTTAAAATGAAGATATTAGCACAAAAGTTTTATATAATGAATTTGAACAGAAGAAAACTGTAAGACCTGAACTATCTCTGTACTAAAAGAGAAGTTTCCAGCTAACTCTGATGAGCAGTACCAGGATATCTGAACTCCATGCTTGACAGTATAAATAAAGCTGGGGAATGGGCATCATGTGCTTTAAGGACGGCTCCATAAACTTTGGCTCTCAGCTTGACATAGTGGCCTCATAACTCAGACAGTTCATTTCAGGGTCTGTGACGCTGCAGTGTTCTTTTTGACAATTTTGCAAGATTTGGGAGAAATAATAAAATAATCTTGCAGATCATAAACTGGAAAACCCTCTCCTTGTATCTTAAGATAAACTGCTTTGGCTTTCTATCTTGGACCCAGTGTACACCAGATCCATGTAAGATGTTGTGAAATGGGAGTCTTTTGAGGGTGATTCGTACTTTAAATGTGGGTGTGTCCAGTGTTCAAAAACTGGAATATTTCAGCTTCATTATTTCCCTTGCAGGCCAGATTAATCTCTTTGAAATATAAATCATCTCGAGACCACTTTCTTTTACTGGTATTTTGACGAGTTTGAAATGTCAATAGTTTCTATTACTGCAGGTAAACTCTAGACATCATTTATTTAAGTGCTGGAAAATGCCCGGTTGATTGGTAAACAATTCTTTCAGGAAAAGTGCTGTCTTTTCACACCAAATCCAAGAAGCCCTGCGATGTCTTCTGAACTTGATGAGAAAACTCCCAACAGGTGTGAACAGGATTCTTCTAAGTGACGGCCTGGATGGTTCATACTCAAGTTACCACTGCTGCTATCGTCTTTGTTTTGTTGTTGATCTGTTGTAGTTGTTAATGTTGATGTTGTCATGGTTAATGTATTTAAAAAAATGAAATGAAGCAGAAGTAAGCCTTGTAAGAATTGAAAGATCTTTTTTTTTTTTCCTCCTCCTGGGATTCACTTTAAAAAAATGCAGTGTTGGAAAAGGATTTGTTTCTCAAAGACTTCCTATGGTGCTATTCCATAAATATTTTGTTTTTAAACAAAGTTCTTGATCTTTGAGCCAACCACCTATAGACTATGAATGTCTCCCTCTGTGTGTGGCTGGTGGCATTTGAAAACTAAAGACTTGTTAAATGTATCAAGAGCATATCATTGCAAGGGCAGCACTTGTGCTGTGGAACAACTACTTATAATGCCTTAGAATTCTTGCACATGATCAAACAGATCCTTGTAGAAACACAGCTTTTGACATATGGAACATAATAGTGTATGTGAATTAGCAGCTCGATGAGGAAGCTCCATTTCTGTGATAGAACATTGGGTATAAATATGCTGACTTGCTTTTGTTGTAGAAAATGAATTTTCTGCTTTAAAGCCATGTACGTTTTTAATATTAATGTATGTATATGTGAGATTGTCTGAGTGAGCGAAGCTATAAGAGGATGAAAAGTAGTGGGTGGTTGAAAAGTTAAAATTTATGTGCCAAGTTCTACCAGAATCCTGTTTGAAGTAGCACCTTTCTTAGGAGGTTTCATGGACAAATAATGGGAACTACTAATTATTATTATTATTTTCAACCCATTAAAAAAAGGCTCTTTCCTTTTGATATATTTCGATGTTGATGTAGATTTCTCTATGAAGTAGCTTTGTTTCTGTTACCTGTCCATGAACATTCAACATTTAATAAAATTGGGTATTACTCTTCATTTTACCAAGTTAAACTATACACACAGATGTAGTTTATTTGTTTTTTGTCATTTCCCTGAAGAATCTTTTCTTGCATATGAATTACAATATGTAAATACATTTTTAAAACCAAGCTTTTGATCTTATTGAATGTTACTTTGGAAACATATAACTATCGCCTGCAATATAATGAATTTTTTAGTGGAGCTGACTTATTCCAGTAATTTTATTTTTTCACTAGTCTCCAATTAGTCAAAATTTATCAGGAATGGACAGAGAGGAGAAAAAACCATTAACACCTAGTGTACCTAGGCTGTGCCTAGCCTGATACTGGGCACATGTACTAGCTCTTTTTAAATTTTATGCTACCCTTTGAAAGTTGTGGTAATGTTCTTATTCTGTAGTTCAGGAAACGAGGCTCAGAGGTGTGTTCTTTCCAGGGGTCACAGTGTAAAGTTGGATGTTGAAACTCAGCTTGTCTGATATAAAGATCTGTGCTTGTTCTACAAAACATAGTAGGATCAATCTTGACATCATATAAATAGTAGATTTTTTTGTGATGAAACTTTTCCACATAAAGTAAATTTTAGGGGTGAATTACGGTAAAACTTCAGAAACAGCATGACAATTCGAATATCAACTGTAGATAGCTTCAAGGACCACAGTTAGTACTAGAAATTAAAAAACAAAACAAAACACCCTATAGTTTGGAGTTAGTAACCTGGGCCTTTTGTTAAAAGAAATACATTAAATTATTTTATCTGCTGTGTTAGGGAAAATGTGTTCTACTTTAAGAAATATTCTGGATATTCCAGTTGACATTAGGCCGCAATGAGCTGCTTCGATACCAACTAGGAAGTTAAAGTAAAAAGTGTGTAGAAAGTATACAGAGATGTTGTCATAACCTTAGGTCTTCAATGTGAACATTAGTTTCTATTGTATCTTATGTCAGATAACAGTTCACTGCATATTATTTTTATATTAATTCAACTTTGGCTTAAATGTGTTAAATGGGAATACAGACAGCTTCATCGTTTTGTTAATAATTGTTAGTTACTGTTCTAGACATTTTGTTAAATTAATTTTGTAAATTATTTTCAACCCCTACATCATTATATTGGTTGTTCTCTCTATTTTGCCACAGTTTAATTCTTATATAGTTCTATACAGAGAAAAAAAAAAACCTGCTCCCACTTCATATGATTTTATTAAATTATTTTTAAAAATCATCAGTCTAGTTTATTACCATGACTTAACATCTCTGCACAAAACAACATTTTTAAAGAAATGTATGAGAAACGACACATATTTTCAGTATGAGAAACGACACATATTTTCAAAGTCCCCAAATGGTCACTGCTTATATTGGCTGGATTTTTGCTGTCTAAGACTAATTTTAATATATCACAGTATCAGATTCAAATTCTGTCCAATTATGTTTTTAAATGTCTTAGTCTCTTTTATTTGGTTTCTATTACTATTACATTTTTTACGGTAAGCCTCAAATAGGAAATTTTGTTCTCCCACAGAGAAAATCTCTAAAAGTATCCAATAATTATTATGCTTCAAAGAATAAATGTTATTTTTAAAAGAAATATTTTAAATTGCATACTTGCTTAGACTTAGCAAACTATAGCTATTGTGATATTAAAAATAACTTTTACTCAAAGCAATTAGCAAAACGTTTGCAAATTTATTTAGTGATAATGAGACTAAAACTTACTTTTTGGAAAACCTTTAATACCACTTGTTAAATATGGCATGGGAGGAGAAAAACAGGAAAAATAATTACCTCTCAAAGTTTTATAACTTGAATTGTAGTAATGCCTTCTATCTTTTAAAGAAAAAGAAATGTGTAATATGAGCTTATCAAAAAGAAAAAAGCTGGACTGTGAGTGAATTGAAGCATTTTATGCTTCAGTGCATAGTAAATGGTTGCTGATGAATACTTAGCTTTTAGTCTTTTACTGTTATTGTTATGTAATTGAGAAATTTCATTATTAGCTTAGGAAACAATTGATGGAAAGGCTGCCTCTGATACTTAGTGAGATATTGTTATTAGTCTCCAAACTATCTTTTGACATCTACTTTTTTTATTGTCCAGCCTTCGACCCGCCCATCTTTCACTCCCCACCAGCGTATTCAACCCAAATCCAACTCACCATGTATTTGATTCTAGTCTGTACCACGACACTTGCTTCGTGCAGAGACTGAGGCAGGATGATTCCAAAAAGGTTATAAACCCTGAGCCCTGTATTTATAACCTCCCTCTCATACAATTTTTTAAACAGAAATTAATACAATAAATAACTTCTAATTTTAGAAGACTTTTAGGTGGAAATATATTTGGGTTAAAACATTTGAAAAGGGAAGACCTAGGAAGCAAGAGGCTTAAGACGTGTAGATAAAAGATCCCGGCAGCTGAGTCTGTTTTGCCTTTGCTGCCAGCATGAAGGTGTTGAGTAAATAATAAAATTACTTGTGTTGTTGTGTTATTTCTATATGAATACGAGCTAATGGCTTCACCGATCCCTCTGCCCTTACTCCACTCTACCTATATTTTTCGTATAGCTGAAAAATTAATTATATAGCATTTCATTTTTATACAATATTAAATTTGTAGAGTATGCTTGCATCTTAAATAAAAATAGCAACTAAGGTTTTCAAACTGGTATACAATAATTTAAACATGTGTTCTATGCCTCAGTGGTTTTCTTTGCAAATTACATTAAAAACAAAAAAAACAGATCCAGTGGTAAGAATATTATAGGATTACTTTAGTTATAATACAACCAATTTAAGGACTGAAAAACTTCATATCTATCAAAAGCTCTATTAAAAATTTTTTAAAAGAGTAACTAGAAATTTAGTTAAAAATCATAATTTTCAATCGTGATTTCTTCATGATTTTTAATGGAATATATCAGAATCAGTGATTCATAAATATTTAAAATTTAAAATATCTCCAGGCATTTTTAAAACTGTCTGTACACTAATTCACTTAATACAACAACTGTGAGTTATATTTTATTGTCTCTATTACTGAGGAAACAAATATACTGGTAATCACAATAAACGTAAATCACAATAAACCACTAAAATGTTTAAGGAAAGACATTCAGATAGGATTAAAATTTTATTTATAAGCTTTGGAAAGGATGCTTGTATAACATAGTATCAGAAAAGTTAAACGTGAAAAAGTCACATGAGGTACTTCTAGGGTAAAAAATGCTGGTGTTTCTATAGTAATATTAAATAAGATAAAGCTTAAGGCATAAAAGATCATTTGGGATAAAATGTGTGAGTCCACAATGATAAAAAGAAATGACAGATTAAAAAATTTAAAACTTAAATTTTAAAACCAAATTTGGATGAATGTAAGAACAGAGCCTTAAAATACATAAAATTGTCAAAGTAATTTTTAAAAATGTAATCCATGATAAGTGAGAATACTAAGGTCTCAGTAAAGGAGATATTAAAATATTAGGTATTTGCAATCTAGATACCTGATGAAAAATTAGAACCTAGATTATATAAAGGTATCCTAAAAGTCAATAAGATATAAACCACCCAATAGATTAAGAGTTGACAAATTACATGCTGTGAACTAAATTCAGCTCGCTGCTTGTTTGTACAGTCTGTGAGTGAAGAATGATATATAAAAATGACTCTTAACCTTTTGGCAAGAACGGTTAAAAAGTTGAAGACAATGCCCATTGGCCCATAAATACTAAAATACCTTTTGGCCCTTTATAGAAAAAAGATAGCCAACCCATGCAACAAATAACAAATGTGCAAAAGATATGTACAGGCAATTCACAGAAGAGGAACTCAGAGTTGTCAATAAACAGATAAAAATCTCTTTGACATTGCTATTTGAAAATTTTCAATTAAAAAAATGGGATACTACTTTATATCCACTGTATTTGTAAAAATTAAAGTCTTAAACACTTTCAAGAGTTTGCAGGGGTGTATAGAGCACAGGAATTCTTAATTGCTGGAAGGAAGGTAACAGTGCAAATACTTTAGATAGCTACTTAACCATACCAAACACTTGGAAGGCGTCTTACCCATCAACCAGAAAATCCATTGCATGATATAAAAAAATTCTTCTACTCTTGCCTGGTATTAGAGAAGCCAGTCAAACTGCCAGAGCTGAGCACCAGAGAAACTGGGCTAAGACTTTGTTGTTTGGAGAATTTTGACTACTGATTCAATCTCCTTACTAGTAATTAGCCTGACAGGTTTTCGATTTCATCATAAGCCAGTCTTCATGATTCAGTAGGTTGTATGTTAACAGGAATTTATCCATTTCTTCTAGGTTGTTCAATTTGTTGGCATGTATTTGTTCATAGAAATCTCTTAAGATCCTGTGTATGAGTGAGGTATCAGTTGTAATGTCTCTTCTTTCACTTAGTTTTATGTATTTGTGCCCTCTCTTTTTGGTAAATCTAGCTAAGGTTTGTCAATTTTGTTTGTCTTTTCAAAGAACCAGCTCTTAGTTTCATTGATCATTTTTTTAAAATAGTCAGTGTTCAAAAATTCCCAGTTACCCCAATTAAAGCAGTTAATTATTCCTAGGAAAATACCTATACCTATATCTTTATAACTATCATCTATCATCTATGTGTCTACATGTATTTTAGGTATAAGTTACACTTATTATGACAGCTGGTCTCTTATAGGTAGTTTTCTTCCCCAATTAATTATCACATTAATAATCACTCATTGCACTTAGTTGTCCAATATATTTTAAATATTATGTAAATTCCTCATGAAAATTTATTTTTTACTTATATTTTATTTTCAGAAAAGTTCAGTGTTATCTCCAATTACTGAAGAATTGGAACCAATCTTTTTTCTTGACAATTAAGAATTTTAGATATATTATTTTCCTAAAAGTATGCATTAGTTTACAAAAAAGTATGCCATAATCTTTTATCATCTAATTTTTATACCAACATTTATTAAGCTCTTCCCATGTGCCAGACACTATTTTAAGATATTTAATTATATTAGTTTCTTTAATCCTCAGAATAATCCTACAAGATAAATCCATTTTTACAAATGGAAAAACTGTCACATAGTAAAAAGTACTAACTGCTCCATTATTCTTAATCTTCTATAGTCTTTGACAGACTATGATATAGCTATTTTGCCTAGGATATTTAATGTAGTACCATTTTCTTTTTTCCTGAGGACTTACATGCATCGAACATCCATAGCTGCATTAATCTTATGATTGTTAACATACTACAGTTTATTTAAGGTATGTGTGCAAATGAGCTTGAGGAAAGTGTTAAGGAAGTCAGAATGTATTTTAAAATGTTATATTTGGGAGTAGTAAACCAAGTAAAGCCCAATTGTGACTAGTCACATAATTCTTTTATTACAGACACACCAAAGAGTAAGGTCACTTTATATAAGGGAGAATGTCAGTAATATTATCCGTAATATTGTCACAGTTAATCAAGTGTACTTAATTTCTCAATATTGAATATAATGATTAAAATACAATAATGTTAACCTATTTTATAACATGTTTTGAAGCATTTTTTCTTGCTTCTTTGGGGTTTATCTATTTCCTATTAACGTAGATTTTTAAGAGCAGACTTAAAAACAGGTATGAGGTGGATATACTAGTTTGTATTGATTAGCACATGAATAAGTGTATTCATGTGATAATGTTATAATGCCCTTGAGAGTTCTTCAGGTCTCAATCCTACCTCTATTTTCATTTGACACTATTTCCCTAGCCTCCCATCCTCACAGGGAGCTGGTAACTTCCACGTTCATACAGCCAGTTCAGATGTGAATATCAAACTGCCAAACAGCTATTTCAAAAACACTTCAAAGTCAACGTCCAAACTAAAGTCAGGATTCCACATACTCCGTTTCATGAATGATGCAATTCCTCCTCCAGTTGAATAAGCCCTAATGCTAGGTGTAATACTAGAAATTCTTCTTCTGCTTTACATTCCATACCCAATTCAGTACTAGTCTTGTCACTATTACCTCCTAAATCTCTCAACTGGTCTGTTTCTCTCCATCTCTATTGCTGCTAACCTAGAGCAAGTTCCTGTCATGTCCTCCTTGCCCTTCTGTAATAGCTCACTCTATGCCAGTCATCCAAGCTCTCTACATATATTCACTTATTTAATCCTAATCTTATGGGGCCAGGACAGTGATTATCCTGATTTCAGTCACTAAGTAACCTGTTTAATATCATACAACTAGAGACTGGAAGAACTTGAATTTGAACCAGACCTATCAGGTGCCTGCATTGGTATGCCCTTAAACAGAACATTATAGAACTTGACCTAGAGAAGTGAATATTTTATTTTCCATAAATTCTAGGAAAATGGATTGCAAATATTTTAATTAAAGTTCTCTTGAGCCTTCAACACAGCCTTGGAAAATGGAAAGTAATTTTTTTATATTGGAGTTTCTTAAATTATGACTCTGAGAAAGATGGAGAATTTAACATTGAAATCTTAGCTCGCCAAAACTCTACGGGGAATTAAGATAATGTGATCCAGATCTTTTTTTTTTTTTCCCCCCTAAAACGTGACATTTGGCTTAACACAGGAATAGAGTTTGGAGAAACTTGAGGAATAAAGATATCACATGTTCTTAGACTGTGCCTGTCCTATATCAGCGCTCTCAAATAAGCCTTGGGCAAGTGCTGCATCGCAGTCTCTTTACAGTGGAATCCTGTAACCAGTGCCTGAAGTGCAGCTCGTCTATCCCTGTTGATTACAGAAGTATCCTGTGATTTAAATTCCAGATGCATGGGAGGCAGACTTGACATCCTGTTTTGAAAACCGAGGAGACCGACCTGCATTACCTTCCAAAGTCCATCTCAAACTGACACAGAGAGAGACTCCATGACAGTCTGCAGATTTATTTAATTGAACTCTTTGTTTTAAAGCGACTTTATTTTCCTAGGCTGTGTTCAACATTGGGGTATGATGGATGAGCTCAAAGTCAAAATCTCTTTAACTGAACTGACACCATACCCAGAGTTACAGCACCTTGAAATCCATTAAATTTCCAGGAAGAAAACATCTTATTTCCTCTCCAGAATAAGGGGTATTTTGAGAACATCAACAATTTGTACCCTCTCTCCTGATGTCATGTCTTCATTTGTTACTGGATGCTGTTGAGTCAGGTTACCCCCAACACTTAACACCTGTGAGAGTTCCTAGTTGGGGGACCATCTTTTAATGACTTTCAAATTTTGGCTGTTGGCTTTTCCCTCAGCTCCAGCATCTACTGAATTGTGCAGCAGGTCTCAGGAGCATTACTGTCAGCTGTGACAGCTCCCAGTGGCCACTTTCCAATGAGTTGGTTTTCCCGCCATCCTAATTCTCTAGCAGTTTCTAGGTTCTAAGGTACGCTCTAGTTTACCATCTCTGTGTGACTCCAAGGACATGGCACAGATTTGACCAGCTCCCCAGCGGCATTCCTACAAAAGTCTATGTAAAGCTAGAGGAATATCCTGATTCTGTCTCTTTAGAGCTCGGTTGTTATTGTTGACTCCAGATACACTGACTTCGAGCTCAGAATGAAGTCTCATCCTCATTGAAGTTACCATTTACATCGACACAGTCACAACTTAGTAGGGAGAAATTGCTTGCAGGTGAGTCTAAGATTATCTCTCTTACTTTTAGCTTAGGCTTTCTTGTTTTCATTGCTCAGGGTCCCCACCTGGATAAAGATGTTAATTCATGATCAGTGGTTAGAGATAGTTATAGAAAATTTGAATATTTTCTCACCTAATTTCTGCTCTTGGCCCAGGGAATTATGATTTGATATAGAATTTTCAATACTGTCTCATAATTTGGAAAGAAGCAGCCTTGAGGTTTTAGACTTATCTAATTCTTCTTCTGTCAGTAGAAATGTTAGTTTTGTAGAGAGAGGTCAAAAGTGTGTAAAAGTAGGGTTGCTTTTTGAGGTAGAGGCAAAGCTGGCTTTTTATATAAAAGTGTTGGCTTCGGAGATCCAGAAGGAAGCAACCCCACAAACTACACGGGTATCCCCCTTCCTGGAAACAGGATACATCCCACCCTGGATGGAGCGAACCTTGAAAGACAACTGTTCAGTATTAGATTGGGGAGCTGAGCTCCATTCCACCCACAGAAATCAAAGAGCTCTGATTCAGCTCTTTCTCTTTTCTCCCAATGAATATAGCATAACACTTAACCCGCAAACTGCTGCACCCCAAAAAGACCAGCGGTTCTCTGATAACCTGGAAATGGAGTCATATAATATTTAAAATTATGGCATACTCTATAATTAAAGATTCTGGACAGAGCTGGACAAGCATGGCCAATAAAAAAAGAAATAATCTGGCAAAATACCATACTATCAAAATAGCATTCTAAAGAACAAATGAAATCTCAATGAGGAAAATAGGTCCAGTTGCACATTAAATTTCTGAAATAGAAAAAAAATATTGAGACCATCAGAGTAAAATGGCAGAGGGAGAAAAAAGAATGAAAGCAGAAAGAGACCATAATAGGAAGACAGACGACAGATAATCTGACATAAAACAAGCGGTGTCTCTGAAATAGATAACTCAATTAAAGGGATAATGTTAAATGTTCAAGTGCAGACTCATTTCCCTGAGATGAAGAAATGACTGGATCTGCAAATCGGGAGGGTACACGTTGAATCTTATTTTAGCACAGCTATGAAATATATAAGAATGAAAATATGATTATTCAGGCTTTCGATCTGAATAAAGCAAGAAACTTGAAAAATGAAAAATCAGTTCTGCCTCAGAGATCTTCACAATAACCATCAGTGGCAAAAGAAAATGGAGATGTTGCCATTTAGGTGACCGAAGATCTATGAGAGCAAGCAGCAGCTCTCACTTATTCACTGCTGTATCCACAACACCAGCAGTTTATGGCACGTAGCACGTGCCCTATAAATACTTCTTGAAAAAATGCATATAAATTCCTGAGGAAAGGTGGGTGGTTATTGTGTCAACTTATCTCTCAAATATAAAGGTACATTCTGAGATATGAAACAAATCAGGAAATGTATTCCTTGATAAATATTTTTTATTTTGTGTGTATGTGTATGTATGTATGTATGTATGTATGTATGTATTTATTTTAGGCAAGGCAACTCTTGGTTGACCTCACGGATTGCAAGGACCTGTCTGTTTACAATCTCTCATTTCTTTTTCATTTGTTATGCCTACAGTACCTAGGTGGTCTCCCATCCAAGTACTAACCAAGCCTGACCCTGCTTAGCTTCTAAGATCAGACAGGATTAGGCTTCATTGGGTAGTGTGGCCACAGATGGTAAATATTCCAGGCAAGCAATAAGTGAATCAAAATAAAAAGTTTGGGAATGAAAATATGTGATATTGTATCTCTTTTTTTAAAAATTAAAACTGTACATTCCCTTTTTCTAAAAGAAGTACTGGCAGAAAGGGCGGATAGGGAAAGAAAGAAAAAAAATCATCTGTGCTAAAGTGGAATAAATTGGAATACAGACCCACGAGTGATGGGTTTACAGAATGAGAGGTTAGGAGACTGTTGATGTTTGAGAGGCTTGGAAAGGAGAAAAAGGAGGGTTTTAAGAAAGATTGTGGGAGATCTGAAAGTACAGATCAGTGTTATTTATTTTTGCTTTCCTATCTTTTTTGAAACTTAGTCATATTTACCCTAAATATATATATGTATATGTCTGTACAAAGTTAGAATGTGAGGTTCATAAGGCCAGAGACTTTTATCTTTTCACTGCTATATTTATAGCACCTATAACAATGGCCTACTCCTACTTTAGGAAAAGTAGGTGTTCGATAAACACTTGTTGAATAAATAATATATTAGGTACTATTATTATGTAGTAAAATTTTTCTTATTATAAGACATGATCATTACAAAACTGGTGATAAGATTTATCACTAAATCTTTCAAGACATCAGCTTTTATTTGGGTTATTTCTTTTTACTATGTTTTTGATATTCAAGTATCTATTTCTCCTATTCATTGCTTCATTTCCCTATTATTTCTACCTGTCACCTCTTAGGATTTATAAGATAAAGGCTTTTTTTCTGCAAAGGTGATTATATCATAAACATTTTTTTTTCAGAAGTGTATTTGTATTTCTTTTTAGAATTATATCACTTTAGAGGTCTAAGACACTTCACAGATAATTCAGTCTGGCCATTTTATTTTTAGAGAAAGGAAAAGGCAATCCATGATTCTAAGTGACCTGTGCAAGGTCTCATAGCTTCTCTGACTTAAAGTTCTTCCACTCAGCTATTTTAGTTCTTTGCTTTACTAGCTTTCTTAAATATTAAGGAATTACAGCATATAATATTTCACTCATTTAAAAATATTTTCAAATGAGGTCATTGTACTTGAGTATTTACTTTTAATGTTAAAGCATAAAGGGACTTCAATTCCCTAAACATCAGCTTCTTACTTTCTTCTCTAATGTTTGGGTATGCATGTCATGATTATGTATCTACTGAAGTAAAAATTCACAGCTCATTTGAGTCTTCTGAACATTCTGCCAAATTTCAGGGCCTATTATCAAGGCCTTGTTTACACAATCAATCTGCCTCAATTCTGTGTCCACATTTTCTTTACCATTCACTTAAGATCCATAGTGAGTAGGAGAGGAAAGAAGAAATGTGCTCTGCTTCCACGTTTCTGCCCATTATTAATATTGTGGTAAGAGCACTTCTTTCACATTGGACCATTCTCCGAAATATAAGCTTCTCAGCCCATTCTACATGAAAAGAGAAACAGTAGACCAAGATGCTGACAAGGAAAAACACGATTTTGCAAATGTAAGACCAGTGTATTATTTTGATCTTGGAAGAGTCTAAAGAAATTTAGTTCTAACTTTTCTCTTGTGGGATCTGAAGTTTATGATATTTCATGTGAACAAGAGAAATCTAATCAAGTGTAATGATTACTATTGTTAAATAAAAATTAAACTTGAATAAATTTTAGCATCTTTCTTTTGTGAGAGAGTGAGTTCCTTAAACTTTAAGAAAGATCAACATCACAGCTATCTATTTTTGTTCTAGATTGGGAGAGAGTGACTTAATTCCTATAGACTTTCATGAAGGATAAAGCTAATACGGACTACATGAGTTCATCTCTCCTTCAGATCCTCCTTTTATATTTACTTAACAATAGTTTGAAATTTGGAACTTACCTTTTCCACCCATACTGAATGTGCCACTCAGCTACTTTTCCCCAGTTTCTCTGTCTATAAGCAACTGTTTATACATTACTTCACAGGAACAGATAAAGATCAAGCATCATCAATAAAAGACTTTTCTTGACCAAAGCAAAAGCATAATGACTACAATAAGGATTAATTTTAAAAGTGTGTACTACTTCATTATCATTACATTCTATCTCATTTGGTAAGAGATAAGTAAATATAGAATTGTTTTAATTGCACAAAAATATATTAAGCAGTGAAAACAATGAAAAGTGTATTATATGATATAGATGTGCTCTATGTTGATATCAGCTCTTGAATGACTTTATAAGCTTACTTATTAACTCTTAATGAAGAAAATGTTAATCTTTCACAGACCTTAATGATTGGCTATAAGTGTTTTAGAGTCAGTGTGCAGTTTAATCCAGTTCTACTACTTAGGTCTTAGCTTAGTTACTTAAAATTATTCTTCAAAATTTAGGAAAAATAACATGAAATAATATGTATGAAATATAAGCAAAAAACTTCAATAAATACTAACATTATCAATGTTAACAACTAAAACATCTATTTGAGTTAATTTCTGTCTTAGTTATTTATGTATAAATATAAACCATATTTGCCACTATATAGATAGTAGAACAAGAAAGTTTTCTTGTAGAGTTGATGTTGTCTCGAAACTGTCATGTAGTTGTGGACTGCTTGTCCTTGTTTTCTTTTAATTGTGTGACTGCCAATGTGTGAGTTCTAATATTATAGTTCTATTCTTATCCAACCCATTTGGATATGTTTTTACAAATTTCATCTCCCAAAATTATTTCCCTACCATGAGGTGCAGATATTTTTTTGAAAAAATGCTTCAAAGACATAATATGTCAAATTATTATTGTATAAATTTGACACATTATTTGGCTAGCCTGACAGATGCAATGACGTAGTAAAAAAAAATATATCAGATTCATTGACATTTGGGTCAAAGTAGGAGCTTTGTTTCAATTTCTGTAGAAAAACACCAGGTTTCAAATTTTAGTAGAAATATGCTGTCATTCAAATGAAAGCCAGAGATATTTAAGGGGAAACCAGTGTCATCAAGGCTCTCTGCGACATAGCACAGAGGACTGAATGAAGTTAGAGACACGAGATTCTGTTCAAGGAGCTTATGAAATGGGATGAAAATATTAAAATAAAAGATGAGAAAATTAACCAATTATATACAACAAAAGGGAAACAACAGGTGGTGTAGAACTACTGTCTCTGTCTGGTACATGGATAACAAATGAGGTAAAAACGAAGAGAAAGGAGCAATTTTTTTAGATGTGGGTGGTCATGGGGTTTGGGCAAGTCTTTAAATCATAAAAAAAAACGAAATAGGTTTCTAAGTAGACGTGAAGCATTCCGAAAAGATGAAACTATTATGATCCAAAGGGCTGAGGTTAGATGCTAGGCTATAATTCAAAAGAAGATAGTTAATGACATTGAAGAAAATAGGGAATTGTGTGGCTTGGAAGGCGTCTTTGAGAGAGCAGATGTCAGTCAGGGCCAGACCTGTGTTTCTCTTTAGCTCTGTTGAGGATGTTAAATTAGCGTGAAGCTACATGTACGTTTAAATAAATGCATGTTAAAATTAATATTATTCAGGGTTCAAGTTTTGAAAAAATATATCAAAGTTGTTGCTTTATAAAGCATAGTGCAATATATATATATATATATATATATATATATATATATATATATATATATATATTTATATTAATGTGTGGGACTGAATAGTTTAAAAAATATTTGAAATATTACTCCCATCTTTTAGCTGGCTCATAAATCTATGTAAAAAGTTATTACAAATCTAATTCAGCATTTATATCACATATATTTTTAAAACGAATTTAGTATATATTTCTTCCATAGCAGTTACAGACCTGGTTTTGATCCAGAGCAAGATCCATTCTATAATATGAAGTTAGGTAGACTGGCAGATTTCAGTAGTAAGTAATTCATAGATGCTTCAAATTTTCATGCACTAAGTAAATTAATGTCCTTTATCTAATTATTTTTAGATGTAAAGTTATGTTTGATGGCCCAATAACCAGAAAAACTACCCACTTTTCAATAGAAGAGTTTCATAAAAAATGACTGGTGTAGCAGATCTAGAGTTTTATAGCACATTCATTTTATTTTATTTCTAACACAGCTAATTGGGTTAAGAATAGCTAGGTCCTTTTTCTACTAGTAATAGTTTGTAAGATACAAGAAAGAACATAGTAACCACACCTCAGTGTAATTTCTCTCAAAAACAAAACAAACTGTAAGACAGATGCCAAGGAATGATATGAGAGTCTGTCAAGTTGGTTATATAGGATTTACTCGTTTCTCACATGGTCTGTTTAGAGCTGATTTCATTGGCTTTAGTTAAAGTCCGCTGTGTTTGTGGTACATATATATCTCTTGCTTCAGAGAAAATAAGCTTAGAAATCCTCATAATATGCTTGGCTACCCTACCACTCTTTTAAAAAATGCTTTGGAGGTGTTATTCAAACATTTTAAGATTCACCATGGACCTGTCATGGATCTTGCAAAGCACTATTTTCAGCAATTATATAACTGGACCCCCTAGGAGAAATTCAACATGGGTTACCTTACTACATACATTTCTCTGGTATTTCTTGATTCCTGCGCTGACTAAATTTCTTTTAGGTGTGAATATGTCTAAAAGTAAGGATACATGTACTTGACCATGATGCTATGTAATTCGTTGAATATTTTAAACAAGTTTGATATTGGAGAATACAGGTGCTAAGAGCCAAAAGCCTGGCAGATAAAGAGAAAAGTATCTTTGTCAGCATTCCTGCCATTTGGCTGAAGAACTCTTGTCATTTCATTAGCAGAAGTAAGAGGCAGAGCAATGTCAAGGTCTGAGTTAGGGAAATGCACTGGCTAGAGAAGGCTGTGACAATCCAGAAAAACAACCAATGTTTTTGCCTAGGCCTCACAACCAACTAACTTCCTTCCTTCCTTCCTTCCTTCCTTCCTTCCTTCCTTCCTTCCTTCCTTCCTTCCTTCCTTCCTTCCTTCCTTCCTTCCTTCTTTCCTTCCCCCCTTCCTTCTCTCCTTCCCTTCCCTTCCCTTCCCTTCCCTTCCCTTCCCTTCCCTTCCCTTCCCTTCCCTTCCCTTCCCTTCCTTCTTTCCCTTCCTTCCTTTTTTTTTTCTCTACAGCTGATCCAAATAAAACAAACTAATGGACAAGTAAAAAAAATCAAATTTACATATTTGTTTTGGGGGGGATTTTGGGTGAGGCTTGGCAATTATAAGCTCAAGGAGTATTGTACCATCTATTGTACCATCTGTCTACATTAAGAATATATCTCACTGAAATGTTATTGTTTGAAATTGTGTTTAAGGGCAGAATCCCCCCCGAGAAATAAAGATTTGTGAATATGACATCAGGGATCCTAGACCACCTTGTTGGTAGCTTCACGTAGCTTACACTGTAGGGAAAAGGGAGTTAACACCATTTTAGTTTGTAAAAACACTCTGCACTACACATCAGAATATTTGAAAGTCTTTTAAAAATCATTTAAAATTTGGCTGATAGATATTTTTGGAGATGATGTTAAAAGTCATGAAAATTAATTTCTAAAAATTGATAAAATGCCACACTTGATTTGAACAATCAAATTTGAAGTGCACTATACTTAGATATAGGGAAAATAAAGATGCTTATTTAAACATTATTGGTTGGTATAACTTTGCAGTTTTGAATTAAAATAAGTGGAGAAGAAAAATCACAAAGTTATCCAAGCATACCTTCAGTAGTATAACAATGGGACATTTGTTTATTTTGAAGAGCACAGGAAATGGGCCCTAGGGCCTTTGCAATATTAATAACAGCCATAAAATCAGAAGCAGGTAGAATGAATGACCTTTTCCTGAAGCAACTCTTCATATTTGGTGTCATATTCCTTTGGACATTTTATAAAACATATGAACAAATAGCAGAAAATGTGCAAACTATGTGAGACCAAGGAAGCTATTGCATGACATGTTTTGGACTGTGATCATCTGAGCCCATCTGTTCTTATTAGAAAAAAATGGGATGTTCTCAAGTTCTTTAAAACTAAATGAGAGGAAAATGTGGCATTGTTAGAATTATTGGTTACTAGAGGCAATATTCAGGTTATTTCCCCTATTGCCTTCTTGGGTTTGCTACCTACTCCTATTTTATTCTCATGCTACTGCATGCAAGTCCTGAGGGCTTGAGGCCATCAGATCATCACTGGGGAAAAGTGATGAGATACAAATTGGATTTACAGCTACCCACTGGCTGTCTCGACATGCTGACAGTCATTTAGTAATAGAAGGATTCTTTCAACCTGTAAAAGCCTAAAGTTATAACATCTGTTATACACAAAACTAGTTTTAAGATCTGACATTTATTGAGAAGGAGAATAAGGAGTTGTATTTGTTTGAGATTTGGCTCAGTTACATCCTGTGTACTCACCAAAGTCAACAATGAAAAAGAAAACAATACGAATTATTTGAATATGTTATTATTTAATTTCAGAACCAGTTTGAGTTAGAACGAGGAGTTCGTTGGGTCCCTATGTTTCATGTTTCTCTGAACAACTCAGGAATAATAGAACTAATCTGCACTCTTGTTATTGAAACATGAGCTTCAACTTATAAGCATACAGTTGTCAAATTATAGAAATTAGGTCTTCTTCGGTTTTGAATCGATGCTTCATTTTCTCCTTAAAGTCAGTTCTTTCATCCAAAGATGTTTTGTTGGCATCTTCTTCCGGGATCACACAGTTCTCTGTGCTCTAGCCCAGATCAGCTCATTTTCATCTGCCCAGTCACCACGCTACGAATCTAGAAGATCTTTTTTTTTTTTTCCTAGCCTTTCCTCTTAGTCCATGTTTAATCAAATCACTATATACTATTTACTTGACTCCATAAACAGTTTCTGAATTGGTCCTTAGCTTTTCATTCTTACTAAAACAGGCCTGGTCTAGACTCTTATCTTTTGTTTGGATTATTGCAACAGTTCCCTAACTGGTCTCCATGCACTGAGATTAAGCTTCCAGATTCCACACCCCTCAGGGCCACTGAAGGGATTACTCTCAAACAAAACTCTGACCATACGACTCCACCTTAAATTCTTTTGGCCATCCCCATTTCTCGTAGGGTTCAGTATGAGCTACTAGGCATCATGCTGTGTATGACCCTTCTTGAGGCCCTTTATCTACAGTTTTAGTTTCTCTGGGATTGTTAAAAGTCTGGTCCCTGAGATCTTCTCCTTCTATTATGCTGTTTTCTATGTTATAGTGTACTGATAAGGTTATCTCCTATGGCTCCAGACTAAAAAAGAGGTGCAACCTACCCTACCTCCTAAAAAGTGACTATTCAAGTCATCAGACAGGCCATTTTAAGGCAAACATCAAGCAACACTCATTGTCTTTTGCATGAAATTTCACTTCTCTCGCCTTCTTTCTTCTCATTTAAGGCTACACTATCTCTCATGAAGGATATATCTGTGTATAGAAATTCCTCTTCCTAAATCCTAGTCCAGTCACACATGTATATAAGAAGTTAAGTAAGTGGAGAGAAGACATTACTCAGTCATATGAACACCGTTATATTAAAAAACTGATAGAATTTGTGGCTTTGGCTATAAAAAAAAGGATTCATGATCAAAAGACTATTCCTAACTGATCTTCTACCCAGATATTCTATCCACTTATATCCATCTTTAAAATCATAACTAAAATATTCTTTTTCTATAATAGACATATATCATTTGTGATTTTGAGGAAATTTTGATAATATATATACATGGAAGAATTATAAGTTTTTGGAAGTGGAGAGTTTGAATTTCATGTTATTTTACTAACTTCTACAGTTTTTTTTAACCTTCACAATTTGAGTAATCTGTTCTCAACCTTTACATGGTAGAAGCTTGGTTTGATGTCATGGAGTCGAGTTTGGGATATGACTTGTGAGCAACTTCTGGTATGAGCAAGACATCAATTAACTAAATAAGAAATACTTTTGAGAGGATGTACAGATATAAAAAAAAAAAAAACTTGGTAATAAACTGAATGGTAAGTGAAGGACCTAATATTCTATATGTTTTTTTATTGTCAAAGACAGTAAAGAAAGCTCAGAATATAAACGAAATTATACAAAAATTTTCAAAATAAAGGAAACAAGTTGTCAGCATTTATTTCAACTGAAAGTACTTTGAAATAAACTACATTTTAGTGGAAATGTAGAAAATTTGGCTCTTTCTGTACAAAAGCTACTGGCCGTTCAATTCTTGCTGTTTTTATTTTTACCTACTACTAATGCTTCCGCAGGGCAGAACCAAATGAATTTCTGAAAATGCTAATTTGAATGAATTATAGCTTGATTTTGAATTTTGATAAAGAAGGTAGATCATTTATGCCAATTCTAGTTTTTTCTGTTTGAATTACTAGACTTATTATTTGCAATAAATTCATTTATCATAGATTTGCTGTACTCTAACCCATTTGAGATTTGTTTGATTTTCCACAAGAGCATATGAAGATTTCTTTTCCCCTCTTTTCCCCTACTCCATTCCCTCCAGAGAGCTCGAAAGAGTGGTCTTTCTTTTTTCACGGGCTGTCTTTTATTTCCCTATCTACCTGCCACTTTTGAAATAGAGTAGTCTACTGTGATAGATTTGCTTTGACAAGGAGACAATATGATGTGGTAGAAGGAAATCAGGATTTGATTAGGAGTCAAAGTACTTGAATTCTGGCTCTGGCTCTGTTACTGAGATAATATGTGTCTTGGGAAAAGGACATGACTCTTGGATCTCGGTTATTCTATCTGTAAAAGAGTAAAGTAGGATTAAATGTCTCTGCACTCCTTTTTGACGGTAGTACACTTGAATATCAAGAACATGTCTCCTTTTATATGTAGTTCTTGTAGGAGTTTATCTCCAAAGGGTAGCTTTAATAATTCTGGTAGAATTTTCCACGTTGCATATAGCCCTAGATTATTTAGTAAAGTTCTATTGTTAGTACTGTTATTTGAAGTTAATGGGTTTTTTATTTAAAATGCAAATGATCTTTGATTTTCTTGGTGGAGTAATTGCAGGGCACTGATCAAGGAAGAGATATCAAAGGAAGGCACCCTGGAGGTTTCTGAAGGTTCAGAGGGAGATGTCCAGGCTTTCTCATGTTCTGCTTTTCTTTCTCCCATGACATGGTCTTACTCGTGTGCTCTGCTCGTCCAATCACCTTCCTAAACTTCCCATTGTCCCTTTGTGGCTTCTGAGAGGTTGGAAGGGGATGAGATGGGAGCATAAAGGCCCTCATTACTCACAATTCTTTCAAGATCAGTCCTTTAATTTTATTAAACAAATAGTCATCACCAAACTCCATATTAGATTCTACACTAGATCCTAGAGATATAAAGACATTGTTTAGCCTCGTCTTTGAGAAGTGCACATTTAAACAGATGTAATTCAGAAGCATTTATGTATATTTTGTTATTTTTAACTAGCACTCTTAAGTTTTTTAAAAACTGTGAATGGCATTTATATGGGCAAATAATTTTCGACGAAAAACATACAATGGAGAAAGGAAAAGCCTCTTCAATAAATGGTGCTGGGAAAACTGGAAAGCCACCTGCAAAAGAATAAAACTAGACTGTTGTCTATCACCACACACCAAAATTAACTCAAAATGGATTAAGGACCGAAACATAAGACCTGAAACAATAAAATGCATAGAAGAAAACACAGACATGAAACTCAGGGATCTTGGACTTAAAGAGGAGGGGGGAGGTAGATGGGGTGAAGGGGGTCAAATACGGGGGGGTGGGCGAAGTGGGTAAAGGGGATCAAATATATCGTAGCTGAAGGATTCTGGACTTTGGGTGGTAAACACACAATAGAATATACAGATGTTAAATTATAATGTACACCTGAAAATTATATAATTATATTAAACAATGTTATTCCAATAAACTTAATTAAAAAATGAAAAAAATAAAAATGTGAATGTCAGCACAGGTGTCCTCTGGTATATTTCATCTTACACCTAAGCATTGCCCCCATTGTATATCATCTGGCTCTTTTTACTTATTTATGTCACTCTTATGACCCCTGAAGCAAATAGATTTTGCGAAGCTGGTGGAATGTAACGTAAACAAATAATGACATTTAGTGCTTATCATTCACTACAGTGGCATGGTGGTGTGACAGCATGGGAAATGATAGGCAACTAGTTTCAAAGGCTTCCCTGCTCTCTTTCAGGATGACACATCTGTCCCTGGAGGCTATCAGGCCACCACATTTATTCTTATGAGACACTGATACTTACAAGAAAAAGTCTGATCTTTGAAACTATCAATTCAAAATGTTACTGAAGAAAAACCTTATATTTGTGAGAAACTTCTGTTTTAAAATATATTTTGGTATGTATGGCATCATCTCAGGAATTTTGGATTTGCTCTTTTATATTTAAGTTTTCAACCTTATGCCAGGACACTTTGTCACAAAAATGTATGATGGACAGAGTTAAACAAAGCAGAGATTGTAAATACTATACCCTGGGTTAATGCTTTGAAAAAGATGTTTTTGAAATAGAAAATGCTTATGGAATTAAATTACTATGTTAATCCTAAGGAGGATGGATTTCTGTTTTTTACAACTGTGTAACCCCAATTCTTTTGACACTCGGCTTAAAAACATCTCTCTCAGTCATGGCTCTATATTCCAAGTTTCAGCCTGGAATGTAGTTTTTGGCTAATGTGATTCAGAGTCTGGAGAAATGTGTTTCACAGCAGAAGTGATGATAACACAGCCACGGTTACAGTGGAGTGCAAAGTGTATTCACCATCTTGTTGTATTTGCCATCATTTGTGGTCTCTGATAAGATGTCTGTCTCAGGTTATCCAAGGGAGTGAGCATACCTACACAATGCTCTGTGGCACAGTTCCTGGAGGAAGAATCGATATGTTGACATCTGCTGTGAGAGCTGTGATAAGAAGTTTCTCCTTCAGAATCTTCTCCTGGAATAGCCATTCCTGCTTTCAAAAGACTAGAAACGCCCCCTTGAAGGGGCATCATTATATCTTGCTTTACAGAAAGATTTTTGGGAAGGTAAAGAAATTTAAAAGCATATAAAAGCATATGGAGAAAGTTGGCAGTTTTGTATATTTTGTGTTTAGAGGTTAGTCAAGCCAATCAAAATTAGGACTGTGGAAGCCCTTTCCTTTCCACTTCCTTTCAGTGGGGAGCAGAAAACCAGGGCAGTAAAGGGGGAGCCCACACCCTGAAGTGCGTTTACTACATCTGCTTGATACCGGCACTTTACACATGGTACCCGAGTCTGATGTATGGATTTAAAAATCATTGTTTACTTGCTGCTTTTGCTCATCCTCCAGATTTTTACATGTATCCTCAAATATGTATGTGTATTACTTGTGTATGTTTTTAAAGTATTAGTGTAACTGCTGCCAGTCAGTTCACACTTGTTCAGAACTACTGTATATGCTGCATTATTCTTGTTCATTAGGCTTTCAGGCCTGGTCTTCTTGATTAGGCCTCTTACTGTGCTATTTATATCTTAGAATGATAGTCTCCACCCATGGGCAGTATCTTACAAATTCTAAGCTTTGTTTGTTTTGGAAAAAAAAAAGATACTGGTGGGAAATTTAGAAAAATAACCCAGAAGCTACGCTGAGGTAAGGCAGCATCACCATGTTCACTCTTACACGTGGCATATGACACTTTTAAATGTACATGTCTTGTTAGTCTTGTAACTTGAAATAAATTTGGTTAGAGTAAATAAAAGACCCAAATGGGATGGTGTGTCATTGATTTAATTGACGATTTTCACAGGGAGGGTCATTCACTAAAAATGGTGTAATTATAATTAAGAGCAGAAAATATGACAGAAAATATTTGTAACATATAGAAAGACAAGTTATTATGCATACTACATGATGGGCTTCTTTAAATCAATAATAAACATTATGAAGTGCTTAATTAAAAAGCAACAAACAGCAGAAAAATCATAAAGTAGTAACAAAACTACATTCGTAATGAGATACCATTTTTCACACATTATATTAATAATAGTAAAGAAGTGAGTTTCAGTCCTCACCCATAACCATTGCTTCTTCTGTTTCGGTATGTAAAAGAATTACAGTTCCCAACACCTTTGCAATTAGATGGGGCAGGTGATGCGTGGCAATAGTAATTATGCATCACTATTGGATCTAGATGTTTAAAAATTGTCTTCTGCTGCAGGAACCTTCAAGAACATTGGTTCCAGATGGTTAAGCCACAGGATTAAAAGAGAGAATTCTGGTGGCAGACAAGTAAAATTTTGGTTGTGTTAAACCACTAGGATAAAAAAAGTTATGTGGTTATTTAATTTTTGTGACACTATAACACTATTTTTACTAATACAAAAAAACAAAATAGATTGGGGACATCCAGTAGGGTTGCTGTATAGGGAAATGGGCATCAATTGTTGATGGGATTTTAAGTTTGTGCATTTTTTGAGGGGAGCAATGTAGCAATTTGTATAAAAATATAAAAAATTCATGCCAGTTAATCAACAGTTTTACTTCTGTGATTCTATCCAACAAAGATATTTTCACAAAGGTGAAAAAAGATACTCGTTGAAGAAAAATTTTAAACTATTAAAAATGAGCTAAACATCCATAAATGGTTTATCCAAAAAAATGATATGCAAAGTCTAAATAATTAAGAACATTAACATTTACTATCACAGTAAAACACCCTGGATATATTAGAGCCAACAAGCAAGCTATAAAAAACTGGCACACTTTTTATAGTCATTATACCCAGCTTCAAATGGAAAAAAATGCAATTTTAAAAATTAAACAAAAAATCCCCCTGTGATAAATGGGTAGATACGAGAGCAGGAAAGAAAAACTTGAATAATACTCACTGAACTGTTGAGCAATTGTTATTTATCATGAATGGGACAGGGAAAGGGGAAGAACTTGGAAATTTATTTTACACATGTCTAAGTTATTCAGATTTGTTTTGAATATCATATAGATGTCTGTCATTTAAAAACCCATCCATGGTAAAGAATTCATATCTTGTTAGGAGTGTTGAGGTGATTCCTATCTTAGCTTTTAATATTCACAGGAGGAATGACTATAGCTTTTGGTTTCATTGCTAACAGATGCAAGGTGTTTGGTAGTTGTGACTAGTCTTACTTTTGGGGAATGAACAAAGCTAAATTATTCATTTGTAAAACCAAAACAAATAAAAGCAGCTATTAAATGGAATATATTTCTAACTCAAGATGTTATGGGCATATGTGCTTATATTTTGTCCTCTTCTAAACTCCAATAAAATGACTCAAAAAATAAAAGTAAAAAGCAACTGGCTGCCTCTTTGTTTTGTTGACAGTTTCTTTTGCTGTGTAGCATATTAGTTTGATATATTCCTATTCATTTATTTTTGTTTTTACTTTCCTTGACTTTGAGGTCAAATTCATAAAATCTTCTCTAAGACCAAGTTCCACAAGTTTAGTGCTTATGTTTTCTTCTATGAATTTGATTGTTTCAGGTCTTACATTTAGATCTTTGAGTCATTTTGAGTTAATTTTTGTGTACAGTAACAAATAGCAGTCTAGTTTCATTCATCTACATTTGGCTTTCCAATCTTCCCAGTACATTTACTGATGATACTTTCTTTTCTCCATTGTATGTTTTTGGCTCCTTTGTCAAAAATTATTTGCCTATATATGTATGAGTTTATTTCTGAGTTCTCAATTCTGTTGCATCGGTCTGTGTGTGTGTTTTTCTGCCAGTACCATGCCGTTTTGATTTTTGCCATTTTGTGGTATAATTTAAAGTCAGAGATTGTGATATCTCCAGGCTTGTCTTTTTTTTCAGGATTGCTTTGGCAGTTTGGGGTATTTTGTAGTTCCATGCAAATTATTTTTCATTATATTTCTTTTTAAAAAGTCAGAAAATGGGAGAAGATATTTGCAAACAATACCTCCGATAAGGAGCTCATATCCAAAATATGTAAAGAACTCAAACAACTCTACAACAAAAAACAAACAATTCAATTAGAAAATGGGTAGAGGATCTGGACAGGCACTTCTCCCAAGAAGACATACAAATGGCCAACAGATGTATGAAAAGATACTAAACTTCACTAACTATTAGGGAAATGCAAATCAAAACCATAATGAGATACCACCTCATACCTGTTAGAATGGCTACTATCAACAAGACAAGTAAGAACAAGTGTTGGAGAGGTTGTGAGGGAAAAAGAACCCTCACACACTGCTGATACAGACACTATGGAAAACAATATGGAGGTTCTTCAAAAAATTAAGATTATATCACACAGAAATCCCTCTTCTGGGCTTCTACCCTCCAAAATTGAAAACATCTATTCATAAAGATATATGTACCCTTATATCATTGCAGCACTATTCATAGTGGCCAAGACATGAAAACAAGCAAAGTGTACTTTGACAGATGATTGAATAAGAAGATATGGTACCTATATACAATGGAATACTACTCAGCCATATGAAAAGATGAAACTCTGCCCTTTGTGAAAACATGGATGGATCTTGAAAATATCATACTATACAAAATAAGTCAAAAAGAAAAAATTGAGAATATATGATTTTACTCTTATGTAGGATATAAAACTGAAAGCAACAAACAAACTAGACAAACAAAATCTCATAGACACAGCCAAGAGTATACTGGTTACCAGAGGGAAAAAGGAAAGAGAGGGAGGTAGAAATGGGCAAAGGGGACAAAATGAGATTTTGTGACAAAATAAGATTTGACTTTGGATGGTGAACACACGATGCAATATGCAAACGGTGTATTATAGAACTGTACACTGGAAACCTATATAATTTTATTAATCACTGTCACCCTGATAAATTTAATAAAAAATAAACTAAAAATTAAAAATTAAAACATTTGTAAGATACATAAAATGCGGTATATACATTTGAAGGAATATTATACAGTATGAAAACGAATAAATTATCGCTACATATAAGAACATATATAATTTTCCAAAACAATGAGGAAAGAAGCCAGGCACAAAAGAGTAAATGCATGATTTTCTTTATGCAAAGTTAAAAAGTTGGCAAAACTAACCCATCGTGTTAGAATGGTGACTTTCTTTGGGGAGAAGAATCAGGATTAACAGGAAAGGACATGTGGGACACTTTTGGGGGGCTGGTTATGGCGGTGCTTTCTGACCTGAGTGACAGTTTCAGGAGTGGGTTCACTTTATGATCATCAATGACGTGTACACCTAAGATTTGTACAGTTCTGCAGTCTGTTATATTTAAATTAAAACAAAGCAAAAAGTGGCCCTTTAGTTACTTCTGAAAAATCCACATTGGTAACAGGGTGATAAACTGGGTGATGGTTTTTATTTAAAAATATCATACTGTATGCATTATTAATGTTAATCACATGAAATGAATAAATAAAATACAAAAAAAAAAGCAATTTGGTATTAGTGTTAAAATAGGTTTGGTTTCTTTGCATAAGCCAGAAATAATAAGTGATTCTATTAGAGGAAAAATAATCTATTGAGGGTGTAGGAGGAAAGAATCCGAAGAAGAACACTGTTAGTGTTTATCAAGGCTGAAGGAGAATAAGAGGAATGGGATAAGCACAAACCTGGATCTGACCTATGTCTCCAAAATATGCGAACTCTCGTGGGAGGCATGCCAAGTGAAGACTGGAGGGTGCTTGGACTGGCCTCTAGAAAAAAGAGTTTTATTTATAGAGAGGAGTCTTCACTGCCAACCTGTAGGTTTCCAGCCTGAGTCCCATGATGATGTGCCTTTTAAAAGCCTGACTTTTAGAAAGCAAACTTTGTTTTTAATGAAAATCATCGTAATGGCTTTATGTTCACTAAGTTTTACTAAATGTTTGGTAATGCATGAATTTTAGGGGAGCTAAAATGATTTGTCACGTAAAAGAAATGAGTTAGAGATAATCGTATGACAATCTTTAGGTACATTATTATTATTATTCTTTAAATTTTATACAAGATAATGTTTACTGATGATAGGATTAGTCGGTCATCTATCCACTAATCAATTTCCATAAGCTTATTTAAAATGTCTTTGGAATGTTTTTTATTGATTGATTATTAGGGTCTGAGGATATATCTTTCTATAAATCCCTCTTAATTTCCTACTAGATTATTATTTTATGATTTTTTATTTAAAAATAATATTTTATTATTTTGTTATTTAAAAAGAGAAAATAATAACTGCTTATATTCCTATTTCACTACATTGTTGATCAAACTGAATCTTAATATATCTTAATAGGTTTTCTAAGAAAAATTTCTGCAGTAAATGGCTTCAGAATTAATACTTAACCTTTTTCTTTATGGATCAAATCAGAGCATTTAATACATGTGAACATATCATGAATCTTTAGGAAATTTATAGGACAAAAATTATTTCCATGTTATTTAGTCATGGAACACTTCTTTTAGAATCTTTGTTATTATTCAATAACAGTTTGTGTTTAGTTTTAAAATCATATTAGAATCTTGTTAAAAGTACCAGAACATGTGAGAAATGGAGTCCTTTAAAATGTGATCTAGTTTGCTTTTATATCACTTGCTCGTTTTTAAAAGTAATTTTCCTCTTGTGTGAAGTATAGAGTTAGTGTTAAATCAAAGATATTGTATTAAACATGATTTCTAGTTAACATCCATCACCACACACATTTACAATTTTTTTTTCCTGTGATGAGAACTTTTCAATCTGCTCTCTTAGCAACTTTCTATTATGGAGTATTATTAATTATAGTTATATTAACTCATTATGTTGATCATTTAGCTACATGATGTATGTGTATATATATATATATATATATATGTGTGTGTGTGTGTGTGTGTGTGTGTGTGTGTATATGTGTATACACACACACACACACAAACATCAAATTATGTTATACACCTAAAGCTAATGTTCTATATCATATGTATTTATATTTATATATTTATATTCACTTGGAACTTGATAAGTGTATTCTAAAATGTAAAGAGAAAGCAAAGACCCGAGATACTCTTTAAGTAGAATATTTGAAGTACTTAGAAAAAATCAAGATGTTAAAAAGCTCTAGTATTTAAAATGTATGTCATTGTTATAGAGCTAGACAGACTAATGCAATTGAATAGTAAGCAGAATTCAAATCTACTCATGTATAATATCTTAATATAACAGTGACAAATTACACATCTGAGGGGAAAGAATGGTATTCAGTAAGTGGTGAGGGGAAAATTGATTACTTTATGCCATTCACAAATATTGATTTTTGATAGATTAACAATTTAAATAGAAAAGCCAAAATTCCTAAACTTTAATAAAAATTGGAAGAAGAATTTTTCATCTTACAGAAAAGAATGATTTCTTAAATAAGACACACAATTGAAATATTTTTTTAAAAGTTTGATCGATATTACTAAATAAAACTGGAATTTCTGTGCACCACAAGACATCATAAAATAAATGAAAAAGCAAGCCAAAAACTGAGATAAGATACTTACAATGTATATAAATAACAAAGGATACATAATTGGAACTTATAAAGAAGTCAAAAGTAGTAAGAATTCAATAGAAAAATAGGCAAAAGATATATAAGATATATATAGGCATTTCACAACAGCACAAAACTCAGCTCACTCATTCCCATTTGAAAAGGTACTCAATGCTATTAGTGATTGGAGAAAAAATATTTAAATTATAAGACCATTTCACATCATATATTATTAAAAATAAGTCATATTTCTTAGCAAACTTGTTCAAAGAAATTAATATATTCAGTATTAATTGATATAAGTAGAGATTCTCTCTTAGAAGTAAACTATTAATTTCTATCTTTTTAAATACTTAGAATTAGAGGGGAAAAGGAATAACATCCTTTAAAGAATGAACGCCGAAGAGGAATGACTATTTCTCCATATGTCACGACAGTCATCCTGTGGCATATCTAAAATGACCTAGACTCTTTTAACTAGTTGTATAAAACTGTTTAATACGGGAAGTTTAAGATTTCCAGAACAATGATGCTAATCTGATTAGCTAAACCTGCATAGGGCGTGTCCGTAGAGGAAGACAAATGGAGCAAAGAACATACATGATATAATATAGAAAATTCTGCTGTTGCTAGGCAGATGTAATATCAGTTCAAATAGGACAGTGTAGGTAATATATCCATCATTATAGCCTAATGCAGTAGTTGCCTCTAATTTTCAGGTTCTCTGCAAAAATGGATAACACCATGGCCTTGTACCAGCTCAGAAAAGAGAATCTGAGCAAGAATAATTCTGACCTGAATGATGGGACATCTCCTTTAAATTTAAAAGCAATTAGTATCACAGTGAAAATTTCCCAGAAAATACAAAACAATGTTATCAAAGACAAGATGACCTTGATGCTTTACTCAAGAGGAATCTGCCTAAAGCTATTTACCACGTGAATATCTGCTCCTCCTTTGTTGGTTTGGCTCATGGGTATGTCTTGGGAATGAGCTATTAAACATGGATTTAATACCCAGCCATGCTGTGTCAGTGTGTGGGCGTCAACAAAGCCGCTGACACAATTTCACTCCGCCTTACTAGGGTTTTTCAGTGTGAGGCCAGCTCCCAGGAGAAGAAATACACAAGTTCAAGGAAGATGAGGAGAGAAGAAAGAATCTCTTTTATGTTCATAGCTTTCCAAATCAAATCTACTTTTTAAATACACACCAACTCAACAACAAATACTTTTTTCTTAAACTAAAATAGCATGGCCTTGGGAGCATGGATATTTAATCCGTGTACTTAAAAGGAATCTCCAATAATGGATCTCGGAAATAAGTGCAGAATATTTTAAACAAACTTTGCAACAGGGGAGGTGCCTTTCAACTAAGGTGGAGTAGGTTTTAAACCCTATCAAATATTTTAGATAAGCACACTTCATTTCTTTCACATTTCTTCTATTCCCTCTGCACACATAGCCACTGCATATTTCCCACAGAGTTTGACTTAAATTCTTGGAATTTTAAATTCATAGGCTGACATAATTTTCCATGGCTGTCTAAAGAGTGATGGCATTCTGTTTTCTCTGCAGCCTCCATGAAAATGGTTTCTAATTTTTTTCCTGTACGCATCCTGAAGTGTAAATATTATATGTCTGATAACATTTCATCGAAATCTTTGGAAAAATTTCTATATACCTTGAATTCATGGGTGATGTGTAAATTAGTCATTAGTGATGGGGAAACTTTCTTCTATTTTGGCACATGTGGCATTTTGGTATATATGGCATTTCAATGAAACTGCTCATCTCTAGCTTCAGTCTCTTAAAAATAGCTGTCTTCTAAGTAAACAAAATGTGGATATGTAATATTTATGTCTTTGAAATACTTCCCCTCTTCTTTATAATATGCTTGTTTACTTTAAAATCTAGAAATGAAGACCGAGAAAGTTTAAAGAAAGAGGAAAATCAGCAGATCAGCAGAGTAGTGTATGAGAAGTGCTTTAAAAGATTCATTTACTGTGTTTGGTGCTATAGAGAGGGGGCATCATCTGAGGACTGACCATTAAGACTGGACTTAATGGAGGTGAAAAGAGAGAAGTCCGACCACTGGGACTGGAAAGAAAGAAGTCACCAGATCCTAGTCCAGAGTGGGTTCAATGAACTTGACGGTGGGCACACAGGCCTTGGTGGAGTGGCTGAAGGGAGACAGGAAGGTCTTGTGCACAGGCAAAGAAGTTGGCCTTAAACAAGAGTAGGCTGAATGCACAATCTATTTTTAACAATCAGGAAATGAAAAAAAAAATGAATATAAATGTAGACCAGTTCATGTATGTGGTGGTGAGAAGATAAAAATATCTATTCAAAGTGATTCTACTTCCCCAGTGAATAAAAGACAAAGTCATCATGTAAAAGAGAGAACAATGAAGAGAAGGTTTTGAAAATGTGAATAGAGAGGGTAATAATGCAACAATCATCCTGAAGAACGGAACAGTGAATTGACTAAAAAATGTAGTAGGTTTCACAGCTAATGCTAAAGCCTGGGTAGAGATTTGGGTGGTGAGAAATCAAAAAGGCCAAGTTAATGTCTGTGGGATTAAAAAATTATTCCAGTGGATGACTAGAGCAAGAGAGCTGGAAAAATAGGAGGTTATAGTAGGGAGACATACGGAAATCAGGAATGAAAAATCTGTGGAATGGCCATTGAATGGGTATGGAATTGATCTTTTACATGAATACAGAAATCGCCCAGAAGGATGACATGCATGTTGACCGGTAAAGAAAAATATCATAATCTATTAACTGTAGTAAATGAGGGAGGGTGACAGGAAATAAAAGTTGACTTGAAGAAAGAGAGAACATGAGCGATATTGTCTATTGGTTTGAGCTTCAAAGAGTTATGCTTTTTGAGGGAAAAGGGAAGGTAAATATTCTAGAATATGCACTGAAGTTCAATAAGGATGCCTACTGTCTTAGGGAGGTATCAAAGCACAGTGATCAACAGCATGAGTTTAGAAACAAATTAACTTCTGTCACTTAGCAGATGTAGTGACCTTGGATAAGTAACTTAAGTTCTTGGGAAGTTCTTGGGATCTCTCTTCCCTCATTGGTAAATTGGGAATGATATTTTCTATCTCATAGGGTTGTTTCAAGGAGTTAGTGAGGTTAATTGATATAAATGCCTAACACGTAGTGATTATTCAAAAAGTTTGGATATTACTCACTTTCAGCCTGTGGCAAGAGGAGTATGGGAGGAAAAAACTGTGTCATATCTTGACAATACTGCAGGGTAAATTATGTCCCCAAGGAGTAATCCAGTTGCAGACAGAGTAGTAAGATGTTCAGAGAGTACCTTGAGGATGGAGAATATTTTGCTGATGGCCAACTCAGAGTCCATATTGTCGACTGGTAGCTTCAGAAATGTAGGAAGATTGGGACCACGCTACATGGGGATAAAAATCCAGGTGAAATAGAAGTCTTCCATGAGCGCTTGTGGTAAATAACTTAAAAACATATACTGGAATCATTCTAATTAATTATTTTCAGAAGTTCTAATTATGATTTAATTATAACCCCCTCATTTAGACCTCTCAAGAAGTTGGTAAACGTGGGGTAAGTCATGACATAGTGTTTTGAACATTTAAAGTATAAACTGGCCTAAAAATTCTAACTACATAAAAGAATGGGAAATTCGTTAACAGGAGCATCTTACCTCTGCCAAAATACTGTGCATTGATTTTGATTCACTGGAAAAAACTAAGTAAGAGAAGCCAAACATGATGAATGTAAGACTATAAATAAACTTGGGACCAATTTACCTAAACAAATTTAACCATCTAAAACATAAAACAAGAAGACTATTGAATTATGTAGTGATCCGGTGAGTTTTATTTAAACAAGCATACAAATTTGAGTTTTTTGGTTCACTTGTAAGTCTTCAGGTTTTTGTCCATGTTTATTGTTATTTGTACACTGCTTCTCTCTCCCAGAAATCATGTATATTCATGCTTTTTCCAATAAGAGAAGTTATAATACATAGTAAAACACATACAATTTTTTGAGAAATTAGTGAAGCCATCAGGTTGTATTAGAACTCTTCTAGGAATGCACTAAGGGAATGCTTCCTAAGACAAGTGGAAATAGTCACAGACAAGTGGAAGACATAGAAAATTTGCAAATGGAGGATTGTGATAAAGGCAGGTGCCAATAAGCTCAAAACTTCCCAATCCCTCAGTCCTCTGAGCCTTCAGAGTTTTACCCTGGAGATCTTGTTAGTACATTTAGAAAAAATTTAGCAGTTTTCTAAATTGCAAACATTTTTTTCAGGTCTTACTTTTAAAGATCCATATGTTGCACATTTTGTAGGAAGGAAATGAATTGGAACAAGAGGAGCCCAAAACTTAAATGTTTGAAAATCAAAAAGCAATAAAGAAAGCACATGATAACTATTACAGATGTTCGTACAAGTTAGAAATCCCATTGGTTTTAGAGATTTTCTAGGTCAGCACAAATGAAATATCACATTAGGGATAGTTTTCCCCTTGAGGAAATTTTGTCCTGAACAGCTGACCTAATAAATTATACTTCACCATAAGCAATTATTAAATATTTACCAATGTGTGTTTTATAGGGAATTGTACTGTTTGTGCAAAAACAGGTTTATTAATTTATGTTATTATCAATATATTACTGATAAAAAAAAATTAAAATTTTTATTCTTAAATTTTTCTTGTTTTCTTTCTTAATCTTTTCCTTCTAATGTCAATCTTTTTCATATTTATTCCTTTATCTCTTTTTCTTGGCGTTTTTTACATTTATGCCTTATAATGACAGTTTCACTGTGTGACAAATATGAAAATAGAAAATGTCAGTGATGTATAAATTGTATAGCAAAACTTAAAGACTAGCCTTGCAGATGTCTTAATAAAAAGGTTAAAAAATACCCTAAAGAAGCTTGACTTTTTCTAATATGAATAACTGCATCCAAAATTATGGAAAGAGAATATAGAGAAGTAAGTATACTTTCTATGTATAATAATGACGACCTGATACTAATTCAGGACACACATAATTTAGTAGATCCACAACTAGAAATGGAAAAGCAAAGGTAAAATTACTTAACAAAAGATATAATTTGAGCTCTCACACACTTATACAAAATTGGATATCTTACTAAACTGTTTAAGAGCAAAGCCTGTCAAACATCATTTAAACTTTGCATAAACATTGAGATGAGATAAAATTAAACAGACAAACCAAAGAGGATTTGGAGGGAAAAAAATAAATTAACACTGTTAAAAAAATCTGGAAAAAACTGATAAGAAATAGCACAGTGACATCAGCAGTATAATTTTGGATCTTCTTGAATGTCCATGTTAAAACATACAGGCTTTCTCACACATTTAGAGAAAAACTTAAAAAAACATATGGAAAATATTTACAATATAACTAGGTGACAAGCTATCCCCAAAATACTAATGGAAGGAGAAAACTACTAACAATTATAAGACCTATATGTTTTTCACATCTGCTCTGGAGAAAGCAAAGAAAAACATTTAGGCTTCTGACAGATGACGATAAGTGGAGAATCTCTAACTATCTAAATATCACTGCAATATAAGTGGTTCAATTTAGAAGAGCTGATGAAACCAGAAGAGATTTTGCCTATTGTGCTAAATGTAAGGTGTAGCAGATACAGAGGAACAGATACAGAGGAACAGGAACAATCTAGCTTCCATGAACTGGTGATACTGAGCCACCAGACATCCCTTTCAGAAGTCTTTCCACACTAAGAAAGAATAGGGACAACAGAGGCAAAGAAAGGAGAATGTCTAGATAAAGGCAAGAGCAGGTTATATAGCTAGATAATCCCAGATGCAATGTTTTATATTTTTTAACACTACATAAATACAACACAGGAGGGGGTTTCATAAAGCTGAAAAAGTTATGTGAACCAAACATCCTTCTAAAGTTCAGAAAAAAGAAATTCACATTAAAAAAAAAAAAACAAAAAACAGAAAACATAAAAAAAAATCAAACAAAAAACTCAATTTAAGTGATTATAATAGAAAATTTTAAAAAGAGAATTTTATTCTCACAGAGAATAAAAGCTTCAAAAAGGCAATCTCCCAAGGCAATTCCAAATAAGCTGAGATACTCAACCAAGATAGAGGTATTGAAGAATAACATAAACCAAAATTATAAACTCAAAATGGAAATAATAAAACTCAAGAGAGAATTAGAAATAAAAAATTAGGAATTAAAAATATAGTAGAAGAAACACAAGAGCAAATTTAAAAATGTTTTTTAAAAAATACTAAGTGAAAAGGAGAACTTTCAAAATTTAAATAAAGGAAATGATACAAAGGATTCAATAAAAGTGGCAGGTATTGGAATTAGTCAAAGAAGATTCAACATATAGAGAAAAGTGATTGCTAAGGAGGAAACCAAAATAAAAGACCACTCCTCCCCGCCCTCCCCGCAAAAAAAATCTACAAATCATCATCAGAAGAAAAACCTGTCCTAAAGAAAAAGGAAAAAAATTAAGGATTTGAAGCAATACATTAAAAGAGCATATGGCAAGACTAATACCAAGACTTAAGCTAGTAAAAGTACCAGACTTTAAAAGCCAAAAAATCTTTTGAATATCTAGGTAAAAAAGAATATGTACTGTATATTTAAAAAATTACATGTAATTTTCAACAATAATACCTTATGACACAAAAACAGAGTAATGTATTTAAGATTCTTAAACAAAAAAAGGGAAAAAATTTTATCTGCAGCAAAAATGCACTCTATCTAGAAAAGATGAGTTTTTAAAATGCAGAAAATCTCAATATGCAGCAACCTAGAATATTTTCCTACTGGGCCTTTCTCAAAAAATCTACTAGAAAATTAGTTTACTGTAACCAAAATCACCAGAGAGTCATCAAATTGTGATTGGTGGTTAACATTGCTTAACTGTATAATTACTTAAAGAATCAGAATGAATAAAGGGTGAAAGGGAGAGACTATAGTACTTAATAGCAATACATCTAATTATGGGAGATATAAAATGAACACTAAAAAATTGATATAGCATAGGCAAAATTAAGTATTTTTGATTAATCTAAAAAAAATTAGAATTGTAAATCTGAGATTGTTCTATATATATTGTAGTTTAAAGCAAATGAGTGCATATGGAATATTCTAATCTTCATTCTTTTTGTCTTTAATAATGAGGATTCTTGGTGTAAAAAAGGAAATATAGATATAATACAGAAGTTATTAAGTAGTAGATGATGTTATAGAGCTAAATTTAAATTGGATATGAGTATAATTTCATGAGTTATCTTCTAACTCTGTCCACTGAAAAGACAGAAATAATGAGCCAACTGAACAGTAATGAGCATTCTTAGTATGCAAATTGTGGCCTTTAAAAAATATTTTCTCTGAAAGAAACAAAGAATTTTTGAAGAATGCTTATTCTGATTCTGATCTGTGAGGAAATTTATAAGATGAACTTGAGATGTCTTGCTATTCCAGATAATAATAAGGGAGACTACTGAGTCATCTCTAAAAAAATTAAGAATCCTTTTGAAGGTGTACTCACTGGCCAAAAATGAGACAATTTAACTTTCATTGGTGATAAAAATTGTAATGAATAGCAACAAAATGTATTTAAATCCATGACTTTTTAACAATAGTAAAAGACAGCAATAAATGATCAACTCCTGAGAAGACAAGTAACCAAGACATTTTGAAAACTAGTTATATAAGAGGAAAGAATCAAGTGTTTATTCTTCCTTTCCTATATTAACTGTAACACTGACATGAAATATCTCCTTATGAAATTATTTCAGCTAAGGTTTGTAGGCAAAATGACAATTCGTATATCACCATTTTGAAATCTCCAATGAATTAATGTTTCTAAGCTTTAAAAAACAATAGCTGCTAACATCTATAAAGTGTGAAAAGCAGCCATTAGGTGCCTCCTGCTGAAAGAACACTATGGCATCAACACAGCCATAAAAAAGGATGAAATCTTGTCATCTGCAACAGTATGGATGGATCTAGAGGGTTTTATGCTAAGTGAAATAAGTCAGGCAGAGAAAGACAAATACCGTATGGTTTCACTTATATGTGGCATTTTAAAAACACAACAAAACAAAACAAAAACATACTCATAGAAACTGAGACCAAAGGAACATTAAACAGAAGGGAGGGAGTAGAGGGATGGGGGAAAAAGGAACGCAGGATATAGTCAATAATATTGTGATAAGTTTGCGTGATGACAGATGATTACTAGAATTAATGAGGCACTTACACTGTAAGGTATAAAAATGTCAAATCACTATATTGTATACCTGAAACTAATATAACCAATATAAGATTGTATGCATACTATTTTTATAAATTTAAATTTTTTAAAAAAGCAAAAAAGTCTTGCCAAAGGGATAGAGCACATGTCTAATGAAGCCTCTGAGTCCAGCTACATATTTGCAGGAAACACAGAAGACAGAGGAACATGTTAAATTAAATCATTAGTGTGCAGTTAGCAAAATCTATAATCAGGACATTAAAAAATACAGGAAACTGTGTGTGTGGGCGATGATGGAGTATATTGAAACTAGTTTTCATTCAACTTTTCTGTAAATATAAAAATGCTCTAAACAAAACTCTATTAATGTTTAAAAAGTCAGGTAGAGGCAATATTTGGAGGAGAGAGGAGGCTATGATCGGGCCAGTATACAGGATGAGGCTTTTGTGGGTTATGGGATTTCATCAAAAAGTTCTCCTTTTTGGTCTGGGTGGTGATTAGAACAATATTCGCTCTATAATAATTTAACAGACTATATACAGTGTGTATTTTTTTTCTTAAAGATTATGTTTACTGAAATATAATTACTATAGTAAATTCATCCCTCAAGATGTAAAGTTCAATGAGTTTGACTAAGATAGAGTCATGCTCCACCCCTGCCTCGTGAGACGGGAATATTCCATCACCCCACCAAGTTCTTCCGTGCCCCTTCACAGTGAATCTCCTCCCTGCCCAGCACCAAGCGACATTAACTGGTTTGTTCTCCACTCCGATGGTTTTGCCTGTTGCAGAAGGAATGGATTCACACAGCGGCCTTTCGAGTCCGGCTTCTTTCACTCAGCATAACACCTTTGAGACTCATCTATCTTGTTGCATGCATCAGCAGTTCATTCTCTCTACGGCTGAGCAGTATTCCATGACTTAACCATTCACCTTTTGGTGGATGACTGTTTCCAGTTTGGGGTGATTATAAGAAAAGTTGCTATAAATGTGATTTCTCTTTCATTTTTGAATTTGTATACAAAACATAAAACAAAAAAATCTGAGCATCTTACTCACCTTAGAATGCTAAACTGTATATTTTATATCCAGAAAAATGTAAATCTCTTTACTGAGAGATCACTTTTATCAAAATATTGCTTGAAATATTGCTTAAAATATGGCCATAGTAAAAATATATGTGAATTCGATTTTTCTATTTATGGGAAAAAGGAGGAATAAAAAATGAAGAAAATCTGAAAGAACAAAAGCGAGATGAAGTAGTTACTAAATACATACATCTATGTTACTTTAAACTCACATAATTACAAAATATGAAATGTGTATGCATTTGCTAATTTAGTCAATGGGATAGTTATCGACTTCTTGCTTTACCTTTGTTAATTCTTTCAGTATGTATTTTTGTTTTGATTGATCTGATAACAGAATGACATATCCCTGTTCTCAAAAAGTTTGTTATAACGTCGCAAGGAGCAAGTCGGCAGGGCCATAATTACCAACTACCATTGCTGAACATTTATTACATGTGCACAGCACACTGGCAGTTTTTCATTGATGGTATATACCTGTAACAACACTGCACGGGAGGATTTTTTACCTTCATTTTTAAAATAACAAACTGAGGTACTAATTGATTAATTAATGAAGTATCTTATTTCTAGGACCCAGTATTGAAACCCAGCTCTGCTTGGTGCCCTGGTCAGCACATACAAGAAGAGGATTGTAACATGAGTTATGTGATGTACCAGATGCGTAAGTCATGTAGCTTTTCTCTTTGGGTAATTATTTTCTTTGTTGTTGTGTTTAAATGTTTCAACTCTCAGATCTAGAATGACCGAATTTGAATAGCTTATTAATTAGAACAGATACACCGGCCTTTTTCTGATTCACTGATATGACTGGCAGTTTATAATAACTGTGTCCAAGTAAGGAGCGACATAACAAAGGTACTAAGACCCCAGGATCTTATGGACTCTGCTGAGACTTGATTACAGCTATTAAAGTGTTATCCACGACTTCCACTGAACTCGCATCCTATCACTAAATGTTGCTCTTCCCTGGCAATCTGACTTTCTCATCAATTTTTCGTCCTAGTTTTTCTTTCAGTGGACGTTGTCTTTTTGTGTAACCACATTAGAACCATTTCGCAGAAAGTTCCCTGGGGTCTTACAATTGTCAATCTTTTAATATCAACGATTTTATTAGTTTCCCAGAGCTACAGTAACAAAGCATAGCAGATGAAGTGGCTTAAAACAAGAGAAACTTATTGACTCATATCTCAGCTCTGGTGAGATATTATCAAAGAATTATCAAGGCCATAATTTCTCTGACACTTATAGGAGAAATATCCGTTCTTGCTTCTTCACAGCTTCTGTGTGTTTGCTGTTAATCCCTGGCATTCCTTGGCTTGTAGCTGTACCACTTCACACTCTGCCTGTGTTGTCCCCTCACTTGTCTGTGTCTTTGCTCCTTTTAAGGACACCAGTTGTATCGGATAAAGACCCACCATACTCCAGTATGATCTCATCTTAATGAAACACATATGCAGTGACTCTATTTCTAACGAATGCTACTTTTGAGGTACAAGAGCTTAGGACTTGAACATATATTTGAAGAGGGACACAACTGAACTCACGGCACGGGCAATGACAACTCTTGATGAATGTATCCCCAAATCCATAAGTTTATATATTCTTTGATAAGCCTTGGCAAGTACATTGACTTATTTGACAAGATCTCTTAAATGGAAAACCAGAAATCTGTATCTTCATCCTTTAGCTGTTCTCAAAGTATTGTTACAGGTTAGTATTTTTTAAACTTCATGTTCTTGGTGGATTATAAAAATTGATGTGTATCTGACTTAATATTGAAAATGAAATATGGAGCTGTTTGTGCTCCCAGATATAAAAAAATACAATAAGTAGTTCCCATTAGTATTTGAACACACATTTTCACTTATAAAAGCTGTAATTTAAACTCTTTTTAAAACAGTGTGTTATCACTACTTTTATTTTAAAGATAATATTGTACATTTTTCTTTGTATTTGTCATCAAACATTACTAGGAAGTTAATTTTGCCTGAGAATGGGTTAGTTATTATTTAGTGCAACTAAAGAGACTCAGCCTGAGTTTTTCATTAATTTATTGTTTAATTCTTTCAACTTTCAGCTAATTGGAGATAAAACACAAATTATAAAACAAACTTTGAACCTGTGCAAACAAGATGTATTCATTATGCTGTATGTGTTTTGCAGTTTTAGCTTCATTTTAATGAGGTGAGCAAAGAAGAGAAACCCTGTGCTTTTCACTAAGAATGCCTTGTTAAGCCTATTTATTCTTGCCTTTGACTCCACTTCTTTTTTCAATGTCATTGAATTTGTGAAATCACCTATGAACGTAAACCCAATGCAGACTTAATCCCATGTTCCTTTTGAGTCTTAAAAAAATAATTTCACTTAGATTTTAACATTTTGGGTATTTTTCTTTCAATATTTTCTGCCTTTTTTATGGCAAAATTTAGTTTTATATACCTCTATATCCTACATCCTCACTTTAACTTTACTTAATATACATTGGCCAAAAGAATGTAGCAAGTGGTAAATTCTATACTTTTACCGTGCGTGTGTGTGTGTGTGCGTGCGTGTGTGCGTGTGTGCTCTTCCCATCTTTGGAATTTTGCCAATATATTTTTGCTTCTAAAATATGCTTTATAGGGTGAACTGCCCAGTTGTTTGTTGCCTAATAGGGTGCTTATTTCTTTAGTAGATTTTTGTAGGTGTTCGCGCACTGTCCCTCATCCTTCACATTATTCTCTAAAACGACTAGCTAGGTGGACCTACTCCTTTGACTGAGACAACAAGGCTTTATTGGTAGAGCAGCAGAGGTCTGCGTTGCCTTTTTCCTCTATCCTCAGGATCAAGACCATTCTTCTAACTCGTAATTTCATTGGAGGTTTTCTATTTTTGCCCTCCTTTTCCATGAAAATGTCATCATTATAACTGTTTCTATTTTGCTAACCAATAAAGGTCTCTTCGATAATGACTATTAACATTTATTAAGAGCATTCTTTATGCCAGACATTTATTTAAAATAAAAATGGAAGCAAAAGTACTAGATAATATATAGAGGTAATTACTACATCGCAAGGACTATTTTTCATGGATTACCAAGAATTAATTATTATTCTCCTACCATGAGGCAGGCACTACTATTATTCTCTTATACAGCTATTGTGACCTGAATGTTTGCAGGCACTCAAAATTCGTAGGGTGAAACATTACCTCCCCATATGATGGTGTTAGGAGAGTAAGGCTTTTGGGAGGTAATTAGAATTAGATGAGACCATGAAGCTGGAGCTCTCATGAATAGGATCAATGTCCATATGAGTCACAAGAGAACTTGTTTCCTCTTTTTGTTGTCCGTCACGTGAGAACACAAGAAAAGTTGGTAGTCTGCAAAGAGAACTCACTCCAAATCCCAATCATGCTGACATCCTCATCTTGGACTTCCATGCTCTGGAAACTGTCAAAAGTACATTTCCGTTGTTTATAAGCCACCCAGTCTATGGTGTTTTATCATAGCAACCCAAAATGACTAAGACAATATATGAGGAGACACACACGGCAAATTGTGTGCCAGTAATTGGAAGAAACAAATTTTGAACTCAGTCTGTCCCAGACTCTAAGTTTGTAGTGTACCATACTGCTTCTCGACAATCCAAAATATATAAAGGGTGATATTGAATACCAGATCATATTTTTCTGCCTAGATATGTATCTTCAATACATTTCAATACAAGAGATGCTATAGCTCTTTTGATACAAAGTCCTCCGCACCTCACCAAACAGGAGTAACTGGTGAAGACCACCTTACAAATGTTACCTGATTTAGAATGTAACAGTTGTTATAGTCAATTATTAAACTGCAGTCATGGAAGATGCATCTGATCTTGAGCAAGAAAAATGATTGCAAGACAAGAATTACCTGTGTTCATTATAATCAAATAAGTAAAATTATTAATAAAACATATAAAACTTTCTCTACTACAGAGAAACTTAGTATTTGTTTTCCATATCTAGTTCTCATTTGTCATTTGGTTTATAGCTGCCTATATTAGAATGGAAACGTCTTTCTATGTATTTCCAATGTCATTATAGTCTAATATGGAGATTTAGGTGTAGTATTTTGGAGGCAGTGGGGTATAGTTCTGGTTCTGAAGTTTCCTTCTGGTATACTTAATGACATCTGATACTCTCTAATATCTCAATAAAACCAGAGCTAGAGGAAATAAATTTAGACACATTTTTCACCTTGAATCATATTAATTTTCTGCAGATGTCTCTAGAAATATTTAAAATGGGTGAACCAGGTATTGCTGAGTTCCCTCAGACTAGAGTCTTATGGCCTCATTTACATCATAACCTGGACAGTGGTTTTTCTCTGATGGCTGATCAAGTTAGCTGTAGTAGAAAAAAAATATCCAAATGCCTCCTGGCAAGTTCCGGAGTTTGGTGGGGACGTGCCGCTACGGAAGAGAATTTGGAAGGCAGGGCAAATTTCTGTGTGAGGTCTCCCCCACAGCAAGTACCGCTCCTAAGGCAAGTGGATTCTTTGATCCCCCTCTGAGGAGGCAGGGTCGGGAGCTAGCTGCAATGAGTAAGAAGAGTGCTCATAGTTAGCATCTGTGGGCTTTTGTATAATTTTGTATTATTTTAACCTCAGTGGCATCAGCAGTCAGCATCCTATCACAGCTTCTGCCACCATTTCCTTAGGTTCTCGTTCTATTTTTTCAGTGACTAGCTGTCTTCACTTGGCAGGAAGTCTGAGTACCTACAAAGTGATAATGGAAATCTATTTTAATGTCAGCAATAAACAGTCATTTCAAACTTTGTTGTTTTTTTTTTTCCCCTCACAAATATAAACACTCTGTTAGATAACTCTCTGGCTAGGCAGTTAATTAAAGCTGATTGTTTTACTTGTCTGTAGCCTAGGTGTCTTTCCCTTTCTCTTCAGTGTGATTCAGGTCGTTTAGAATTCAATGCTCCTAAAGAAAACTATTAACCCTTGTCTTACAACTCATAAACACTAGATGTCAGCATTGCTCTTTTTCTTCCAAACAAATGGACTTCGCAAATAATGATGTCATAGACTCTTCTGTCTTTCAGACAGAATATTCTACAGGCGGAAAATTTTGCAGTCACAGAATCTTTTACTGAGATGGTACTTGCCATGTCTGGTTTGCTATGGTACGATTCCTGTTGCTGAAAGTTATATGATTACTATTTTTCTTATGTAAACAGCAATGTTTTTATGGAAAAATTAAAGGCAAAATAGAAGAGAAAAAAAGAAGGTATTTGTCAAGGCCTTGCTAATAATATTAATATCATGAAATGTAATTAGCACTAATCGGTTTCAAATATAGCTAAAAATGTCAAGTGTCTTTGAAAATTTGGTTAATGAAGAGCGGATTTAATACAAGTAAGTATTCAGGAAAGCACTGTGTCAAATATTTAAAAATTTTATATATACACATCTATATAGTCTACATATCTAGATGTTTATATATAGATGTATATATATAGACTATATATAGACTATATATACAGTCTATGTTTGTCTCATTAATACTATGAATCTTTAAGAAACCTGGTGGATCAGAAAGCTATATGTAAGCATTTTGTCCTTGGCAGAAAGCAAAACCACTACCAGGTTATCTGGAAACAAAACTGCCAATACCTTTGTATCTGAAGTCACATGATCTCTCTAATATGAAAGGCTGGATCTGCCTTTCATATTAGCATGACAGTTTAGAGGCTAAATTTATTTAGGGCTTTTGTCATCCACCTGAGTGTATGCATACCCATGTAAATTTTACAGGCACCTATGATTCAATTTACTACCAGGAAAGGCTCAGACCCATCGGTTTGATTCATGCTCTTGTGCCTATGTTTAGCCAGTTGTGCAAAAAGAAGCAAGTGTGAGACCCACCTTATGGTCTGATATGTTAGTTTTTGCCTTTTCCCTGCACACATCAGTTGCTGTTATTAATTCTAGATCCTAGTGTTTAGAAATATCATATTTTATGTGATGTGAAATAATTACCCTTAACTTCAAAGTAGAATTTTAAAAAATTTGACAATGAATGAAGTTGATAAAGCACAAGAATAATCAAAGTAATACAATTCAGGCATCTACTGTAAACCACAGCTGCTAACTAATTGGGATTCATTTGTCAAAAACACACAAAAGTCACTGAAAGGCAGAAAATATCATGACATCTATTTTAATTATAGTACCCTTTAAGCAACTCTAGTGAAGAGATGTGGAAGAAAAGGATTCAGGAGTTAATTTCTAGTAAAATATTTATGTAGAGAAACAAGTATATCCACAAATTTATTTCCAATATTTAAACATTCATGAAAAATAGTTTTGAAAAAACTTCTGCAAAATATGTCATACTTTTTTCACATTTCTACTTTTCCCTCTCTTTTTCTTTTTCTTTTCTGAACCATACAATCCATGGCATGCATATTACCAAAAAAAATTATTTTTTATTTCTTCATTAATAAAATAATCATTCATTTTTAGTAAAAGCAGAAAGTTTGCATCATTTATTTTTACACTTGTAGCTACCTGAATGCAAACACAAATGGAAAATTAATTTATGGGGATTAGATCAGGGCTGGTTAGGTGGTGAGGGCCTTCTTTCCTTCATTCCTTTTTTTTTTTCCTATTTCTACTTGAGCACATCTTATCATTTTACATTGGGAAACTCATTTACACTGCATCGGTTATTTACCAAGGGCATTTCAAAATCTGAGGTGAATTATATTTCTAATTTTTGTCTATAGTATTTTTTTGTAATTCATGTATATGTTCATGCCAGACACCTATTAGGCCTCAAATTAAAGTTCTGAAATCACTCTATAAATTGGAGTGCAGATTTCTCTGAATTAAAGGTCTTTAGCCCAATTCGAGTGGTATCTCAACAGCTGTCTATTGCTTATCTCAAGAAGTTTTGAAACATTCCTAAGTTGGTGAATATAAGGCTCTGATTATGCCTTGGCCACAGATGTTTGAACAGCTGCTCTCTTTTCTATCTTCAAAATTTTTCTTATATTCCTTCCTGATGGCCTAAGATATTTACTTCTCTACCCAGTCGGTAGTGACAAACATCTCTCTTTTAGTCTTCAGATCTTTCGGAGTCGAAGAGAACCTGTTGAAAGTTGGATCTCCAGAGATGACGTTCATTCTGCTTTTCCACGGTCGCCTCTTTCCCAGAGTGAATAGATTCTCCAGCAAAAGACTAACAGGCCGAGTTAAACATGTGCTACATTTGGAATCATGTGGTTCTCTTGACATCATTTCTCAACCTGAGTCTGAACCCCATCCAGATTGTTTATTAATTCAGTTTTCCATGGAAGGCCGTTTAATCCATTCTTATAGTCTAGTTTACGTCAGGCCTACTCTCATCCTCTTCCCATGTGTCACACCTGCTCATTATGGATGTTGTCAAAAGTACAAACCTTACTTGTTGGTTTAAAGTTCTGTTCATATGGATCTGGACATAAAGCAAAACATGGGATCTTTCTAGCACCTATTTCCAATCCCATAAACATCACATCATTAAAGAGGCTTTTCTGCACAGAACACATGTAGTATATTCTAGAAGCTGACATTCTCCCATCTATACGTTATAATTTGTCATGTTATCTTTGATCAATAAGAGCACCTATTTACATATCAATCGTTAGGTTTAGTTTGTATGGTATAAAAACTGCCCCATTTCATCAATAGTTTTTATAATGTAAAATTTTATAAAATAATTTTATGGCTCCTGATGAGTTACTAAATCATATTCAAATAAATCAGATTGAATAAACACATATAGTTCTCATTCTCCTTCAGCACAAACTACAAAAATAACTTTACATAAACGAAATTGCAACCTCACAATAAGAACGTGTTTTATCATCATTCAAAGTAAGTTAACAGCATAAACTATTGGAAAAAAGATTATTAAGAGCTGTACTATGGACATTGCAACTAGAACGTAAGATTAGTAGGCTATTACAAAAAGTACAAATAGAGTCTAGAAAATAATTCTAGCATTGTATCCAAAGCATTTAACGAATTAGAGACTGACATTATGTGAAATCTTTAGAGTTCAAATGGATGAGAGTATAGATCTTGCAAACCTCTCCTTTGTGTTTGATTTTTCCAGGTAGGAGGATATGAGGAAAATTTATTACATTCTAAAATGTTTGACACATAAATGTAACTGGATAATGGAGCAGTCTGAACTTTTATCATTTCTAATCACATTCTTCAATTGCGCTCTGTCAAATTCCTAATCCAAAATCCTTTAATAGCATCTGAGGCAGACCCCATAGCCTTTCTTTCATTTCCAGTTATCATAAGTTCAATCCAGTTGAAAACTCCAATTTTATTCTTCCTCTATCCTAAAGCAATGGCTTAACCCTTTGCTAGAGGGACTTGATGGAGAGGCTTCTGCTTTTTTATGCCCTTTATCCCTCTTTAATTGAATTCTAGCTACTGTGGATAGGCAGGCATTAAGGTGAGTGGGCAAAGTCTTTTTATGTAATTGTGTTGTGATTATATTTCCCTACCGTTGCGGCTGCACTGGTGAACACTGCGGAGCATGGATGTCTCCTGGAAGGCAGGCATCTGGCTGATGATAGCTTTTGTTTTATACAGAGCCTTTGGAACTTTCTCAGGGTTCACCTCCCTGAGTTGGGAGATCCAGGTCTGACTTCGTTTCTTCTACCCATTGACTTTAACTCTTTATCAATCTGTACAAATGCCAACCTCTTAAACTTTGAACCCCTTAATGGGGGAGCACATGGAGTATGAACAAAAGGGAGTTCTTTCGAGGTGTAACTTTATCTTCGAAACAAAACACATCTTTGCAAAAGCAAATGATGAGTATGTTGACTATTCTGTAGTTGTCCTATTGTCTCTTCCCAACTTTCTATTTCTCTATTGAAGTACATTGAGGGCAGATCAACAAATAATCTGTACAAGTAGACAACCAATACTTCTTGGGAGATGTTTATTTTCCATTTATACGAACTCCCAACCAATATAAACTTCTCTCTCTTTGTCAATAGTATATTTTTTAAATTACAGTTGACATACAATATTATATTAGTTTCAGGTGTACAACATAGTGATTAGGCATTCAGATAACTTATGAAGTGATCACTCCAATAAATCCAGTACCCATCTGACACCATACAGTTATTACACTATTATTAACTATATTCCTTATGCTGTACTCTACATCCCCATGATTATTTTGTAACTATCAATTTGCCCCTCTTAATCCCCTCCCGCATTATCTACTCCCACAACCCTAATCTGGCAACCATCAAGACACTCTCTGTATCTATGAGCTTGCTCCTCTTTTGTTTGTTCATCTATTTTCTTCTCTTGATTCCACATATAAATGAAATCATATGACACTTGTCTCTCTCTGTCTGACTATTCCACTCAGCACAAAACTCTCCAGGTCCATCCATGTTGTTGAAAATGGCATGATTTCATTCTTTTTTTTTGTGGCCGAGTAATATTCCATTGTGTATATGTACCATCTCTTTATCCATCCATCTGCTGATGAACATCCAGGATGCCTCCATATCTTGATTATTGTAAATAATGCTGCAATAAACATATGGATTCTCATGTCTCTTCAAAGTACTATTTTGTGTTTCTTCAGACAAATACCCACAAGTGGGATTACTGGGTCCTTCTTTGTCTCGTTATAGCCTTTGTTTTAAAGTCTATTTTGTCTAAGTATGGCTATACCAGCTCTTTTTCCTATTTTCATGAATACCTTTTTTCATCCCCTTACCTTAGTCTACATGTGTGTCCTTCGATCTGAAGTAAGTCTCTTGTACACAGCATATGTAAGGATTTTGTTTTCTTGTCCATTCAGCCATCCATGTCTTTTGCAAGGAACATTTAATTCATTTACATTTAAATTAATTGTTGTTAGATATATAGTTATTGCCATTTTATTATTCTGAACTTTTTTCTCATAGTTCTATTAACTTAGCTTCACAGGACTTGGGCACAGGTCTTTTCTCAATGGATATTACATTAGTAAGAACCTCAAGGTTCTTATTTTCTTCTCCACTTTTGTGTTTTTATAAAACATCATAATTTTAGGCTACAACACTATTTTATGTGTCACTCACTAAGTAAGAATCAATGCTGTCAATTAAACTACGCCACAACTCATTCTTTTTACACATTTTTTGAAAATTACACCTCATCGAAAAGAGCTCTTTACACACAAATGGATTTATCATGTATCATTTTTACGTGTACAAAAATTGAAAAATATAAGCAGAAAATAAGTTAACATATTCCTAGAACTACCTCATAAACAGTCTAATTCTTCTGAATCACCCTGGATTTTGAGTCATCAGTGTCTACGTTTTTCCATTTAATATTGTACTTTGTGTCATCAAGAGTTGTGGAGATAAGGCATTTTTGAACAGAATCCATAATGACCAAATAGCCAGTGTTCTCACTACTCAGGTAGGCTTTACAATTACAGTCATGTAACACTTAACAATGGACTACATTCTGAGAAAGGTGTGATTAGGAGATTTTGTCTTCGTGTGAACATTATAGAGTGCACTTGCACAAATCTAGGTGGCATAGCCTACTACACACCTAGGTGATATGGCATAGCCTACTTCTCTGTATAGGAGGAAAAATAATTTTCCCTCTCTCCTTCTGGGTTTCTGGCTGAGGCATCTTTGTAATAAAGACAGGTAAACAGGAGAAAAACAAACAAAAGCTTAATAACATGTATAGCTCCTGCATACATGGGAGAAACCCAGGAAAACTGAGTGACTCACCCAAATGGCAGAGGCCAATACCTTAAGTGCCATCTTCAGCTGAAGACAAAAGGACATGTTGGGAAGATGAAAAACAAGGGTAAGTTTGTTATGCAGATTCGAATTGCTGCCCACTACACTGAAAAGAGTTTCTAGAGATAAAGTCCTCCCTCTCTTCCTGGTACGGCCAAGGGAGACACCCTTACGAATGGAGCTTTCCCTTACAAATGTGAATGCCTTTACAAAGGGTGACCTCTATTTGGTTGTCAGAGCTTCTTCTATGTCTGCTGTTTCTGAAAACTAACCAGCCTAAAATAGTCCTATTCCAAACAGACATATCTTGGGGGTGACACTCTGTTCTGCTATAGCTCCTAGGCTATAAACTTGTATAGATCATTATCGTACTAAATACCATAGACGAGTCTAACACGATGGTAAGGATTGTGCAATGCTGTATACTATGATGTTATGACAGCTACTATGTCACCAGATAAAGGAACTCATCAGCTCCGTAATTTTATGGGACCGCCATGGTAGATGTGGTCCTTCACTGGCTGAAATGTTGTTATGTGGTACATGAGTGTATACAAATTTAGGAAACTGTAGATGCTCCCTTGGAACAGTCTTTAACTATATCTAATTAACTTTGGCCTCTCTCTCTCTTGTACAAACATCGACTTCTAGGGTTAACAGCATTTCTCTGTTGTTGTCTCCAGGATCTTCTTCTATGTCACTGGTACCCATTAAGCAAGTTTTGATGGCTCTTTTGTACATATTGTCTCACATGAACGGCATTGGCAACTACATCTGAATTTCTGCTGAGCGTAAGTGACTGCAGAAAGTATTGATCATAAGGTCACTTGATTTCGTAACCACATACAAACTTCATATTTTTAAGCAGTTTTTTCTCTGATTCAAGCTGGGTTTGTCCAGATAATGGCATTGTGACTCACTTTTTATTCCCTGCCCTTATCCTTCTACCTCTGTGTGCCTGTTCCTTTAATCCTTAAGCCTTAGGACATAAGCCTCAGGTCTGTAATCATGAAGACAACAGGTTTAGGTTGGACTTCAGACTAAGGATAACATCTTGGCTTTAGATGTGTTTCAGTCCCAGGTCTACTGAGGCAGAACAACAACCCCACCAGCCAGCAGACCAGACAGGATGGCACCACGGCTGATTCCAGAACGGGACATGATAATCAATGACCTTGTCCCCCTCCAGTCGTCCAATCAGTAGCACCCACGGTCTCAACTCCCTTAGTTTCCATAATGACGATTTTTCCCTGTGTGATCTGCACTCCTGAGACACCTGGGGAGCCAGGCTGTTGAGAGCAATAGTGCGCCTGTGTCTCCGGGAGTTGCTACTTCCTAAAAAACCTTACTTTGCTGCAAAACCTACATTATCTTTTCTTTGGTTTATGTGTGTGCAGGCAAGGACCCCCCCCCCTTTTTTTGTCCCAATAACAATTTCAGAAATGTTAAAACATGAAAGAATGTGTGTTAGAATCAATAAAATATTAGTCTATAGACTGGGTTGGGCTGCTGTGATCTCCTGGGATGATGTTTGCTGAGATCCTTTGGCCAACGAACCAAAACACCCGAGGGCATCACCTGGTCCTAACTGCCGCAGACTTTCTTTAGAATGTGGTTTTCTTAATTGTTTTCTCTCCAGTTTGATCCCTATCTGCCCATTCTATGGCAACAGACAAATTTGACTTTGTAGTCTATTATGTGTGCAAAAGGGAAAATTTTAAGATTTTAGAGGAATGTTTAAGACACTATCAAATAAACTGGCAATGAGTTAATGACCTCAAAGCTGGCAATAGCCAAAAAAAAAAAAAAAAAAAAATTTCCAGTAGGAATAGTGGTTCAAAAACTTAACTCAGATGATCATGTGGTCACAATCTGCTGCAAGGACAAAACACAGGGAGCTCAAAAAAAAAAAAAAAAAAAAAAAAACAGCCACTTCCAAAATAGTTGCTTGTTTATGTAGTAGCTTGTCTTAGAGTACAGATATTTGGAGTTTAGAAAAACTAGATAAACTTAAGACATGACACATTATCTTATTATGGTGTATCAAAATGGCATTTTTAAAAAATATTCACTTACATGTGTCCCTTATTTTTTATCACTCATTGCTCCTTCTTTAACTCAAACACTAATCTTTCTGTGATCTTACCACGGGGGAGGAATGTATGAGCTGAAAACAGAAAAATAAAAGAAGTGATTCCTGGCTCTGGATCATAAAAATCTAAACCTCACAGGGGATAGTGGGGAGTCCTGAAATACATAAAATATTTGAAAGCAGAGGTTATTCCACTTCTATTCTGCTGTCATCTCTTACTTTCCCCTCTCCAGAAGATACTAGAAGAAAATTTCTTGGGCTGGAGAAAATGAGAAGAGTGAAAGAAGGAGAAGCAAAGTTTTTCACCACTTCACTCTTCAACATAATTCATTACATTATCAGAAATAGGAACAAAGCACCTGTACCTACAATTATGCTGAGAAATATTTCATAACATTCTACATAATGGAGGGACCACGTGCAGGTGTGTGATCTGGCTATTTAATTTGTGCAGCTCAATACAAAAATGAAAATATGGAATCGCTTGTCCAAAAAGTAGTAAAAAAAAAAGGATGATTAAAATACTAAACTCTAAAACTTGTTTTTCTCCATAAGCTTTCTGTTTTATTATAATATTTTATATTTGCTGTTTAATGTTCTAAGAAAACATTTGAAATTTAAATTATCACCATGTCTCTTCCTGGTATTCTTTATATTGTGCCATGCTAGTTTTAAATGCAAACATAAGAGCATTTAACTCACATGAAGTCACCGAAACTACACAATTATCATATTTTATAGCTCGCACGTGCATATAGTTCTTATCAGAAGGATGAAAACACTGCACAAAACTATCTCAGTAATTTTTATTTCACTTCTTGATACACATACATTCAACCAACACTCTCTACCTTCAGCTTATTGATAAACGAGGACAAAAATATGAATTTCTCCATCTTTTCCTTTCAGTCTGCATCATCATTTTCAGTCTACATGAATAAGAAAAGATATGATCAGATTCCTAACTAATTCATAGTTCTTGGAATGTCACTGCCTTCTTGCTTTGGAAACAAATTATGGTTCGAAGGAGAGCATGGCCGCTTGGGGCTGTCAGCACACCCTGTGCATCTTGTTATTCTGCTGTGCATGTAAAATTCTTACCTTGTACTCGCTTTGAGTCTCACTAAGCTCCCACGCACGTGGTCCCCTGGATTCCTGCGCTCATGAAGCATCACAAACACACTATGCAAATGAGGGTCAAGGACTGATGGGCACCTTTATCTCAAAAATAATTTGCATACCACAGAGGCACATCTTGGGGTGCCTCATTCTGAACCCCTACACATGCATGCTCTACTGATCCGCTGGTGTTCTCAAACAAAAACTTAAAGATAAAATTATTAGGAGTTTCAAGACAGCAAAAGCAGAAAGTTAAACCAAGCCAGAAACCCTCCTGAATATGGGGCTTTGTTCAGCTGCCTGCGTCACACACCCACATAGTCAGCCCTGACCGGTAATCTAATCAACATCCTTATTTGAGATCCAAGACAATGGTTAGTGTTAATCAACAGACATGTGAGTGAAACATCTGCAGATTACTAGCCTGAGACTGACACAGCCCTCGGCTTCGAGTTTCCCTGGCTTAAGTCTCAGGTCCCAGGAAAGATTTCCCAACTGAAAATAGTCCCATTCTAAAAAGATAAATTACACCAAATAGCCTTTTATTAGTTCAAAAGAAATCAGCAGAGTAAAGATGACTGGTTGTATCCAATAAAATTTCAGGCTTTAGTGGAAAATATGTTTGAGTGTATGTACTTCCCATCACCCATCATCCCTGCCATACAATAGAGTTACATATGTAGCCACATATTCTCCCAAAGCATTAGTCCACGTACAGCTACGATTGATGAAGAGATGACATTAAATCTGATTTTTATACTTGTGTTTCCCACACTTTTGAATTGAGACGTTAATTTGGAAAAGCAGTAAGGTAAGGATGCATTGTAGAGAAGGAGCTAAGAATGTGGGATCTGAAGCCAGGCTGTCCAGGGTTTGAATCTTAGCTCTATTTCTTACCAGTTAGATGACCTTGGGTCATTTACTTTACCCCTCTGTATCTCAATTTCCTCTTATGAAAAGTGGAGGTAATTATAGTACCCGTCTCATAGGCTTGTTTTATTAAATGAGCTACACAGCCAAAGTGCATAACAGAATGTCTGATGATACACTCATATGTCTTACTACTAGTTTTAATAATTTAGTTAGAAGTTTAGCCAAAATAATACTTTGGTTATTTTATAAAGAAACAAAAGTAAAATTAGATATGGAATTATGTCTGAGATGACTGTTACTGTTTTAACTCTATGAGATAAGACATGCATACTTCAAAAAGGAAACAGTTCAAAATATAAGAATTACTATAGACAATTTATTACAGATTCTCTCCTTATGGTGTGTTACTGTCAACAAAGCCAATGAAATCTGTAAAAATGTGACACTTAATAAACTTTGTTATTTGAAATACAAACTCACTTAAAAAAAAATTCTCTGGATCTTAAGGTCAAAACTACAGTAGTTCCCTCCTTATCCACTCAGCCATAGGGGGGGTTACATTCCAAGATGCTCAGTGGAGGCCTGAGAGATTTGTTCTTACTGTAGACCTTAGCGACATTAGCATATAACTTTTCTTTCCTTATTGAGAACTTTATATTTTCACTTAAAGACACAATTTATGGCTTCTCTTTGGCATATCCAAATCGTCAGGCTCACTACTCTTACACTTTGGGGCCATTATGAAGTAAAAAAAGGGTTACCTGAACACAAGCACTGTGGTACCAAGCAAGATGGCTACGTGACTCAGGGGCAGGAGTGACCACAGCATGCAGATATTGTACAAGAGATGATGCAAGTCCCTGGTGGGACAAAGAGAGACTTGAGAGAGTCCATTTCAATTATAAGTCTGTTATTATCAGGCATTCTCAGATTAACTTGCCAGTGTATTCACTGCAGTTTGCTCACAGGTGGCTATCTCAGGCTTACTGATCAATAGCTGTGGTCTCAAACCTAACGAAGAGAGGCTCCAGTGGGCCTGCTAGCTGTGAGCTCTGCCCAGGGGTATAGGTGAACAGTGCAGCAGGCCTGCTTTTGTACAAAAAAGGGGATTCACATTAGGATAGCTTTGAGTCTAATTAAGCGTGTTCAATGAGGAAAATGTTATTAAAATGGCCGACAGCAACATCTTGGGGCTATGGATATAGTTAATATGGAGTGCAGGAAATTATAATGATATTTTTGTAGGGGTATGGTTATTGTTTCTTCTATCAGGTACGAAAAGGAGTTCTAGGAATATACCAATGTGTGAAAAATAAACATTTATGTGTTTAAAATAAGCAAAAGACCTTCCACAGGATACTTCGATGTGATATTTAACTAAGATTTTCCTTTATAGCAGTTGACTATTCTTTGATTTGGAATACTTCCTTTTTGGTGTAACTTCCCTGAGCTGGACCTGTGAGGTAGGCTATTTTGCCTCTTCCACTGAAATGGATAAGATAGGAAATTGTATTCCTGGTGAGAAACCAACAGCTATCTCTCCCTCCACACACATGAACCTCCAAAAGGTAGTATTCTACTGTAGCAATTATTTTGAACAATCACTAGCTAGAGTGAATTAAATTCGTTTTTTTCCTCTCCTCCTGGCACTTAGCTGCAGGTAAGCAGCATCAGAAAAACACTTTATTTCAGGCGGTTGAACTGTCTATTTCTCATTTCATGGAGGTCACAAACAAGAGCCAAAGATCATAAGATTTCTTTTTCCTTCCCTTTCTGTCTGTTAAATGATCACTTTGTGATTCATCCTTCGTCATTACCTTAAAAGCATAATAATGATAACTCAAAACTTTTGGTGAAATAAACTAAAAAAGTTCATTGCAAAATGTCCAAGCTTCCTATCTCTCCTCAGGTTACATAGCTTGAAACAACACAGCAGGTTCTAATATCCATGAAATAAGAATCCTATAAGCAGAGAAAAGCCATTTCTAAGGACAGTTGGAAACTGCTTGCCTGAGACTCTTCTGCTTGGAATCAAAGATGCCATGTGGCGACACATTTCTGAAGAACAAGGTCCTTCCGTTTGTGGAACTTCACACTGCTTGACAATCTTTTTTTTCATTCCACAGAAAATTCCAAAATGAAAGGCAGTTTGATCTTCTAATTTAGTGTAGAACTCTGAAAGGGTACTTTCCTTATCTCCCTGGGCGTCTGGAAAGAAGTCTCCAGGATTGGTAGAAGTGACAAAGAGTGTGGAAAAGCCCTGCATTATAAAACTTCTTCCTCTGAGAAGCCAGATGGTGTTTATGTGAGACACTCCCACCTAATCAGCATTCTCAGCCATATTTAAAGTGTAAAGATGAAGATGGGAGAAATTACTACAATGTGCTTTTGCAGAAAAGAATTAAATATATCCCAGCTTATGATCAAGCAATTTTAAGATGTTTCTGAGTGTACCTTGTGACATCTTTACTTAGGAAATGTTTAGACTATATAAAAGATTACACACACACACACACACACACACACACATATGTATACACAAACACACATAGATAATGACTGAATTAAAAATAAAATCTACTTATAAAGCAAATTTATCTTTGAAGATATTTCCGTGGCCTTGATATTCAAGGAAATATAATGTTGAAGTTCCTCATGTTTAAAAGTAAACATGCTTTTAGAGTCAATGAAAACTAATTGAAATATGTTTGTTGAAAGAGAGCAAAAGATGATTTTAGATTTTATTGAAAGCTTAGAGAATGCAGATATTTGATAAGAAAGCTTTCTGAAGGAAGCAGAAATTGAGCTAGTATTTTTAAAAGATGGAGTATGACAATATTAGAAGCTGTTATATACATAAGAGAAGGTTTGAAATTGTACTTGGGCAATGCTATTAACACAATAATATTGGACAGAATGTCTGTGTTAGTCTCTTTAATACTCAGAATTTCTGATTTATTAAAAATGCCTGGAAATTAAATCTCGCCTTAGGTCACTGGTGTAACTTCTTTGTCAATTAGACAAAGTAAAGCAAATGAGGCAGAAGAATAACTGCCACTTAAGAAAAAAAGAGGAAAATAACACATAAATTTTAGTTTGGTTTTATTAGCAAAGCATAAGAACATACCAAGTCTGAGACTGTGAGCTATTCAGAGTGACAACTGCCAATTTATTATATAGCAGCTTTCCTTTTTTATTTTGTCATTTGGTAGTAATTCATGTGTAGAGCAATAGACTATGAAAATAAGCTATGTGAGATTTGGAAATGCAAGCCTTGCACAAGAAATTAAATTACCTCTTGGTATATAGGGGTTTTCTGGTGATAGTATATTTTAAGAAACATAAAATTATCAACTTCTCTTATGATTAAAGTTAGCTATTTTAGTTTCCATTTCTAAATTTCTTTTGAATCACATTTTGTTTCAAACTTTCTTCCCTAAATTACATTGATGCTCTATACATTCTGTTCAACTTTGCAGTTATACATTTTGAAAAGTTCAGTTATTCTTAAAATTGAAATGTCTTTATTTTTAAAAATAAGTAAAAATATCTTTTCAATTTAAGAAACAAATAGATTGTATATTAGAAATGAAAGATTAAAGATAAAAATACTTCATTAGATTAATTCATTATATGTAATATATAATGTAAACATATTGCATATATATTATATGTATATATATTCATAGTGGTTTATTAGCCACTAAACATATATGTAATAAATAACACACTGACAGAGATACATCTTATTTGTAACAACATTCTGTTAAAAGTGTTGCTCGCCTGAATTTTACTCTTTTGGAAACTAAAATATTGACTTCAATAGAAGGGATTGCTTCATTCTTTCCAAATAAAAATATCCAGGAGTCTTTTACCTGAGACTTTATAAAAAAAAAAAAAAAAAAAAAGGATTTATAGAAAATAACTAATCTTAAAGTCTGCATTGAGAAGAATGTGCATTTTGCTTTACGGTTAATTTAAATATAATTCACATTTAGCAAACTACAGGTATTCCATGCTAGTGCACTGACATGTATGCCCCTGGTTCCCCTTGTCATTTACCCCATCCTTCACAAGAATTGCTAAATAATCCTAAAACACTAGCTGGAAATTATTAAAACTAGATTTTTTTTTCTGGACTAGATTTTATATTTCTTTAAAAATATGTGTCTTAAAATTAAGTGTGATCTGTTGATCCTGTTCAGTCCCATGTTTTTCCTAACTTATTTGCAAAAAATATTTTATCACTCTGCAAAAAGTCTTAAACTCTTTCATTTTTGTTAAGGAGGCTTTGTTTTCCTCCAGTGGATCTTTAAGTCATCAACTGCCTCTTTGCGTTATGTATCAAGGAAAGACTGTGCCGTGCTCTGTCTCTCTCTAACCCCAAGGGCCCCTGTTCTTTTTCGTTTTCTTCTATTGCCCTGGGGCCACAGAAAGAATCGAATGCAAAAATAAATCGAACATGAATTCTGTACAAAAGCAGCTTCCCATCAGAAGAGGAATTAAGACATATTTTCACTAATAAAACAATTTGGAAATGGATATGTGTCTTAGAATCTTACAGATGTAATAGAAGTTGGCATATGTGGGATTTGCTTAAATTTAGGGAGGGGGCTTCATAAGAGATCTAAAATTTACACAGGGAGGATATGAGTTAAGTTACAGAAATCGAAAAGTATTTACAGAAAATTAAGCTGAGGTACATGGTCGATCACATTCTATAGTCTGAATGTTGCATCCTTCCAAAATTAATGTTGAAATATTAACGTCCAATGTGATCTGCCATGTGTGGCTATAATGAGAAGTCTGTGACCAGGAAGAGGGACCTCACCTGACCACACTGAAACTTTGATCTTGGACTTCTAGACTCCAGAACTGAGTGAAATAGATTTGTTTTTTTTATAATCTACTCAATCTGTGGTATTTTGTTATAGAAGGCCAAAAAGACTAAAAATTTTAAATATTTTTGGAAGCCGAAGTGAGACTGGAAGATCTTCATTGATAAGAATCTGATAATTGTATCTATTAAAATGAAGATAATGAAAAGTTTTGAGTAAGGGAATAATGATTAATACTATAAAGATATAGAGGTTGGATTAACTAAAAGATGAGAAAAGGAAACTAAATTAGGAAAATATTGCAAGAACACAGATTACATATAATAGGTATCTGATCTAGATCAGTGTGTATGAGACTGAAAATTACATGGTTGATCTAAATAAAGTTTACACTGATAATATTCAATACGTTAAGTAATTTTCAAATAAATAACATACATTAAAATACATAAGGTATTGAAATTATACTGTTAGTAATTTTAGATTTTTTTGCATGTTCCGAAGATGTTTAGGCTATCTCTATTTTTAGAGGTGTTGTTAGTCACTTTTTCCTTTAAACAATTAATTTGTGGGATTTATTATGTCCTAGACATTGTGCTAGACTTTGGGTATATGGAGCCCTATAAAACACATCCTCTGTCCTTAAGGAGCTTATAGGGTAAAGCGAAGGAGAGAAAAGCACACTGATGGTTATCAGCATATCACAGTACGACGAGAGCTATGGTACATATGTATGGGAGATAGTCCTAAATAGACTCTTCTCACACCAGGGCTGATTGGTGGTGGTCAGGTGGTATCAAAATTTGTGGAAATGAAACACTCTGCATCACATGAAAAATGCAGTAAGGCCATTTGGAGCAGAAATAAGAGCCTATGTAAAGGCACAGTGTCAAAGAAATTTATATCTCCTATACGGAGCATAATGGATGATCTAGGAAGACATGTATTAGACTATACAGGTAAGTGGAGATGTTGAAGGCATGCTGGATTAGGTTTATGTCCTAAAATTTATTAGAAGTCATTAAAGCTTTTATTCATAATAGTGACATTACCAGCTATGTGATTTAGAACCGTCACTTAAGAAACAATTTAAAGTATAATTGGAGCATGGAAGAATTGAGGCAAGGAGATAATTTTTGAGGTTCTTTCAGCAATCAGAGCAAAATTTAACGTGATCTTAAAATATAAAAAAACTGAGTGGGATGATTAATAAGAGACTCATTTGAGGTAGAATTACTGGAACTTGAGAATTGATTGGAAGTGATGGGTAGAAGAATAGGGAGATATCAAGGATAATTTCTGTATTTCTCATTTGAGTACTTTCTTATCTGAATGTTTTATGAGATAGAGGACTCAGAAGAAAAAGTTTAAGATGTATTGGTAAATCAGTTTGGACATGGTGGTTTGAATGCCAATGGACCAACCAAGTGAGGATTGTCAACAGAAAGTTAGATTAATGGATTTAGAGTTCAAGAAAGATATCTAGATCTTTGCTAATCAAAGTATAGTTTTTTGGGATAGCAGCATCAGCATCATCTAGAATATTATTATAAATGCAGAATCTCAGGTCTCAACTCAGATCTACAGCATTAGAAGCTTCTTCTAAGCAAGATCCCCACATGATTTAAATGCACATTAAAGTTTGAGAAATAGTGATCTAGAATCCACACGCATGCACACATACATATACATAAGTTATTGACATTTAGGTCATAGAGAGAGCAGTGGAAATAAATTATTTGCTCAACTGAAATGTGTAAATTGATCGTTGAAGAATGGGAAAACATAAAATGGTAGAAGCCTCTGATATTTAAAGGAGGACGGAAGATTAATCCCCAGAAAAAACTGAGGCACATTTCAAGATGAAAAGAAAACAAAACAAAAACAAAAAACAGGAAAGTGGTGCATCAAGCTAAAAAATAAAGGAACTGCAAAATTTTCAAACTAATATTAAATATGGATTTTAATAATCATAAAAATAGTAAGTTTGATACCTATCTCATATATAATGAAAATAAATTCTGATCAATAAATTATGTGGATGTAAAAATGTGGACAATATTTTCATACTTTTAGTGTGCAAAAGGCTTTCTAAGGTTTGAGGCCACACCCAGCAGCCACAGAAAGGGTGATGAATTTTACTTCATGAAATCAAATTTTCTGTTTGGCAGAAAACACCATAAACATAGTCAGAAGAAAAAAAAATATATTAATATATTTTCAACTCATCACAGACAAAATGCTAACCAATCAATATATTAGTTAAGACATGCCAGTAAGTACAATAAATGAGCAAAATACATTCAGATAAAAGTGATATTGTGGATTTTAATATATATTGTTAAACCTCTCGTGTTAAAAGAAAAATTACAAATGAGAACTATAGGGCAATGGCCTTTTTTAAATTTATTAATTTGGTAAAGACAAAACAGTTTGAGAATATTTTATATTAATGAAGTTATGAAAAGTAGTCATTCTTTCTGATTGGAATGAAATGTAAATTGATAAATATAGATGAATTTTTGAATGGCTCAAATTTGAAAATATTACACATTAAAAATTATTTTAAAAATTCTGGGTCACATACACTTTTACCTAGATATTTCTCTTCTAAGAATTTTTAAGCTTCATGTGCATATTTGAGAAATAGTGTTATTTCATAATACCAAAATATAGGAGACAAACTGTCCATTGGTTGGGTGCATTTAAACACAAATTATTATAAATCAATACATAAAATAATGTTATTAAAAAATCAGATTTTTTTGTGTGTGGATGTGATACGATATTCAAGATATTGTTAAATGAAAATAGTAGAAAAGTAGAACTGAGTACACATTTTCTATCATTGCATCTTTTAAAAGATAGCATATATGTGTATAGAGTATAGTTCATAAAATCAAAACTCATATAAAATTGGTCATTGTGGCTTCTATTGCAAAGTAGAATTGAGTGGCTTAGGAATATTCATTAGAGAGAGAATAAAGAAGTTAGCAGATGTTCCAAGTACCAAGAGATATTAAATAATAAGTATGGAATTCAATATCTACTTATTACTATATATTTCATATTAATTATTTTTTAGTTTGTTTTATTTGTCTTTTTGAAACAGACTTTCAAAGGAAAAGGAAAAAATGTACATTCTATCACAGCTGTTAGGAATGTTAAAATTAAAAAAAAAATTTAACAAACATCACTGATGTTTACTAGAATATTTATATTACCTTGACAAAATAAGATTTTCAAGATGGAATTTTGTTACTATATCCTTATTTTTTTTTCCCATAAGCAAAATAGAGAAATAGGTTCACTAGTCAAATAATTTATAACGATAGACCAACAAAAAACTAAATATACAAGTTATGAATGGGTTTGTGAAATGTATGTTAATTAAATTCATTGGAAACCTGTAAACCTTTATATTTGCTCTATTTCATTTAAACATAGCTAGTTCTTTGAGCTTTACTATATAGAAAGCGTTGTATTTTTACCTTTTAGGGTGTTTTAGATGCAAATGCTTCCTTAGAAAGCATTGAATCTAATCATAATAAAATCATACAGCAAATTCTAATGTAAAAATTTAATGTTCCAAACTATCTTCATTCTCCAAAGCCATTAAAAATGGTACATTTAAAACCACAATTAAGTCTATTTTACACATAAAGTGGCACAGATATCAAAATGCAGTAAAGCCATTATTTGATTTTATTAATACTAGTTAGTGGGAGAAACATGGTTTGGTTTTGCTTCCTGACAAGGTAAATAGAAATTAAACATATAACCAATTGAATAGTTAAATGTTTCTTAAATAAACAAACAAATAAACAAAAAACGCGATTTCAATCTTAGACTCAAGGCTCGTTCTTTTCAGTTTCATGTAACATAAACTCTCAGTGCTTTACTCTGGCAGAGCAGGTCATCAGAGCATTGAAGGGAATTATACCTTCTTTCTTATAACTTCATAGTGAGAAGGGTAAGTATTGATAAAGTTTCCTTTTACTTACTGCCTTGGAATTCATTCACACTGGGGTTGCAGTAGATAGAATTATTATTATCATCATTTAAAAAATTTGTAACAACTTTGTTGAGATATAATTCACATCACATACACCATTTTTTAATTACAGGATTTAGTGGGTTTTAGTATATTCCTGGAGTTCTGCAACCATCACTATTAACTAATTTGAAAATATTCTCATCGTCCAACATAGAAACTGCATAGACTTTCAGTCACTTCCTATTTTTCTTGCTTCCCAATCCCTGGCAATCATACATCTCCCTTCTGCCTTTATGCATTTGTCTGTCTGGGTAAATTAACATAAATGGAATAATACAATACATCGTTTTTTTGTGACTGGCATCATTCACTTAATGTTATATTTTTGAGGTTCATTCATAAGTCAATGGACGTTTGGATTGCTACCACTTCTGGCTTTTATGAGTGATGAGGATATTCATGTAGCGTTTTGGTGGGGCATGTGTTTTCATTTCTTGTGTACATATTTAAGAGTGGACTTTCTGGGTCATATGGTAACTGTATGCTCAACATGTTGAAAATTTATGGTTTTTCAAAGAGGTGACACAACACTGCAGGCTCAGCAGCAATGTGGGAGGGCTTTAGTTTCTCCATATTCTTTTCAACTCTTGTTATTGTTTAGGTATGTCACTGTGACTTTGATTTGCATTTCTCTAAAGATTAATAATGTTGAAAACTGTTATGTGCACATGTTGATATTTGTGTATCTTCTTTAAAGAAATGTCTATTAAAATCTTTTATCAATTTACTGTAAGAGTATATTTCTGGACTTCCAACAAAATTCCACTGATCTACATATTTATCCTTCAATCAGTACCACACTGGCTTGATTACTGTAGTATGTTTTGAAACAGAGAAATGTGAATCTACCAACAACTTTTTAAGGATAGTTTGGCTATTATGAGTCCTTCGAATTTTCATATGAATTTTAGGATAAGTTTGTCAGTTTCTGCAAAGAAGGTAGTTGGAATTTTTATGATTGCTGCATTGAATCCATAGATCTGAAAGAATTTTAACAATATTAAGTCTTCTGAACTGTCTTATCATTAATTTAATTCTCTTCTTTAATTTATTTCAGCAATATTTTGTAATTTGCAGTGTTCAGACTTTTACCTTTTTATGTAAATTTATTCATAAATATTTTATCATTTTTGATGTTATTTTAAATGGAATTGTGTTTTGAATTCCATTTTGGGATTGTCCATTGCTAATGTATAGAAATAAATTGATTGTTGTACAATTATATTGTATCCAGCAATCTTGTCGGGCTTGTGTTTTGGCTATAATATTTTTTTTTACTGGATTGCTTTGTTTTTCTATATACAAGATTATCTCCAATCTGTGAAGAGTTTTACTTCTTTCTACCCACTATGGATGTCTTTTATTTCTTTTTCTTGACTAATTTCCCTAACTAGAAACTTCAAGTTGAATAGCTTGATATATAATCTATTGTCTACCTAAAACACAAGGTATTTATTATATTGTTGACTATAATAATTAGATAAAAATTCCTAAAATTATCTTTCAAATACACATTTGGACAAACATATTTTGTGTTTTTGATTCTTAGACTATAATAAGATGAATGTTGAGTTAGTGTGTTTATACACAGATAACTTATTTTGGCTTCCTATGAAAGCATCCTTTTTATCATGTTTACATAAGATATGAAATTTTGGGGCCATCAAATAACTCACAGAAATAACAAAAGCATTTGAAGGAAAAACGTGTAATGAATCAGAAACAAGTGATGTACATATTTGCAGAAGTATTTATATATTTAAAGGAATCATGGTAAAAAGAAACATGTAAAGAGTAAAGATGAAAAAAGTTATAAATATTAACCGAGGCATCATGACTAATTACAAAAAAAGGATGGTGTATTTCCTTTCTGAATTGTTACATATTCATAATTGTACAGGTATTTAAATTAATTTATTGGCTCTCTCCTCCTAATTATGTAATGTAAGTATTGTTATTGGTTATTGATTTTACAACGTAGTCTTTAGGTAATGGGATTTTCTCTTTTTTAATTTCTTCTTACCACTATAACTTCAATGAAAAATTTATGTCGTTATATATGATATTCTTATGTCAAGTAAGAAGCTATTTTAAAGAAGTAACATATACCCATCTCACAGAAGTTTAAATTATAAAAGAAATCTGATTGCTTCATAAAAATAAAACTAAAGTAGACGGTCCTTGAATTGCTTCAGTGTCTCAAAGGTTCTGGTTGCACAATTGGGGTCTATATAATTCTATTGACTTTTCCTCTATGGTCACAATTTGATTGGCAGAGCAATCTGCAATTCTCTCACGACCATGTGAAAAATAAGAATGTGGGAAAGGATTTTTTTCTACTCCCTTTTTCTCCTTCTCTCTTTTTCCCTCCTTCTTTTAATTTATCAAAAAGGAAAGTCTTTACCTTAGTATTCCAGCATACTTTCTGGCTTGTCTCATTGGACAGAACTGAATCTCACAGCTGCCTTTAGCTGCAAAAGAATGTGAGATAGTTTCTGACATGTTTAGCCTTTTTAATGAGAAATGGGCAAGAAAATATGGGGTGAGAAATTTTTCTGAGTAAGCTACCAAAAAGGTCTGACGTAATTGGTTCTTGAAATAACAAATAATGGACTCAAGTTTGTGCTGCTGACATACTCGTAGGTTTAGCTATATACAGTAATAAGGCTGAAATTAATGTCATATTGTGGAAGAGTTGTGAAAATGTTTGTTCTGGGTGTCAACTGTATTCTAGGTATGTCACTGGGATAAAATGCAGAGTTCTTAAGAAACTGCATAAAATATATATAAAATATCTAGTACAATGTCCACTACACATTAGTTGCTCAATAGACATGTTTCCAACTTTTAACATAATTTTTTGTAACATATCTTCTAAATTTTTCTCCCAAAGGTGGTTTTATCAAATCAAGTTTGTTTTTTTTAAAAAAGAAAACATAAGAAAGAAACGAAACCCTAAAATTCCTTTACTCATTGCGAATTATACTTTTGTATTCAATATTTTAAAAAGTTAAGCATTATTTTAATTAACATGTATAATCTGTCATATTTTTCATTCTACATTTTTCCTTCATGCCTGAGAAATAATACATGTCTATACTTTCTTGTATTTATTTAGACATTACTTTAAAATTAAAATTTAGAATTTAATTTCCATTAATAATTCATCCAGATTTTTACATGTTTTAAATATCTTAAAAGATTTACTTTTTTCTAAACATTACACAAATTTGATAATTGTTTTATATTAATATAAAGTTTGCTTCTAGACATCATTTTCACTTCCTTTTATATTTATTTCATATATACACACATACACAATCATTTTCCTAATTTGTTTAGATGTATTTTAAAGCTGAAAGAAATCTTTTACACCATCTGTATATCAATTTATATGTTATGGGACAGACCACTCACTCAGAGAGGTGAAATATTTTACCCTTCAGATGGTTGGAGACACCACTGGCCTAGATTATAATCTTCATAATTAAAAAGAAATGCTTTTGGTTTTGTTTTGCCTTTCTAAAATATGAGAGCGAAACGATTTCGAAGTTTTTACCACATATGCAAAAGTTCTGTATCAGTGGTCGACATTCCAAAGTAAATTTTTTATATGCAAAATAATTAGATGAGAGATATACTAAATAAAAAATACTGATTTTAGCCATTATAAATAACAAAATCATTCAGAAAAATTAAAGGAGAAAACGATAAGCAAAACAGCAATAAAATATGATATATCGGATTGTATTAAATGATGGTTGTTATTATTAATATACTGAAGTGGTGAAGGTCATGTGCTCGTAATAAAACTACATGGATTCAAAATCCCACCAGCTGCTGTGATATAGCGATGTTACATGTAACTTCTCCTGGCCTCTGTTTTTATTATCTATAAAATGGAGATAAGAAAAGCATTTACTGCATACAATTAAGGGGTTAAACAAGTTAATATGTGTAGAACACTTAGAATAGAACTCATCAGGAAGTAAGGAAGTAGTAAGCATTAGCTATAATTGTTATTTTTTGAGTGTTTATGATCCACTGTTTACTTTGTACAACTTTACATACATATCTAATACTCTCAAAACATTTAAAGTGGGATCCCCAGTTTAGGGATAAATAAACTCAGTTTCAAAATCAATAAACACATATCCAATGTCAAAGAGTTCTCTTTATCACCAGCCATACTGCCATACTCTAGGTCAGTGGCCTGCATTGGAAGGGCAACTCAGTGCGACTGGGAAAAGCAGGTGTTAATAGGTAAAGAGTCTGAAGAGAAAAAAATATATCAGAAAAATTATGAGAAGGAAGAGGGTAGAAAACAGAATAAGTGATATAGAGATTCTGAGTTAAAATAGGACATGTAATTGCATTAGAGAATGACAGCTGGGGGTCGTGAGACGACTAAACCTGCTCTGTAGATTCTTTATATGTACCTGAGAAAATAAAGATGGTTAGAATATGTTAATCTACTGAAACAGCTAAAATGGTGAGGGGGAGTATTGGTAATTAAATTCTCAGGTCATTAGGTCATCAATTTAGTGGAGATTATTCCTCTATCATGATAGATAATGGATAGTAGAAGGGCTTCAATATTAGTTACTTTTTAAAAAGATGTATACCTAGGATTACAATCACAACGGTTTTGTAGAGCATTTTAAACCATTTTATGTTACACATTTTTTTATTGTTAAAATACGGTGTTCAAAAGTTGTCTTTGATATAGAACTGGACATAATTTAAACATTAAATAAATTGCTTTACTTTGAAATTATTATAACTATTGAAATTAATGTTTAGAATATTTGCTGACTGAAGTGCATTTTGCTTATTTCATAGCTCAATGGTTATTTTGATAAATCTGACCTGAAATTGATATCCATACTATTTCTTTAACAACGTTTATACCAGCTTAGTAATTTATAGTCTTTCAGATCCAAGGCTGATATAGTCGCCCTATGATTTATAAATATAAAAACCAGTAAGAATGTTATTATTTGGAAAAGTGACCATCAAATACAGTGAGATCTGTTCTGACTCTATTCAAAAAACGTAGTTTAAGTTTTTATAAAAATCAGAAATGCCACACGTAGTATATTATTTAATTCTTCCATCCATGAGTGATCTCTTCAAAAGTAATTTTTTCTCTTACCTGCTTTTTGAAAATATAATCATTAAGAAAGATCAGATTCTTTAATAATCATGATTATTCAGTATAAAAAATTAAAACCTAGTGAATTCTGACACTTTATAGTTAACTCTCAGAACACTAAAACTGCAGTTCCTAATATAGGAAATAAATGATAGTCCTTTATATCAGTGTTTTTGCCACACCATTGAGTCTTATTGTAAAACAGACAAACTATGAAATTCAGTGGCTCGCATAATTATACCTCGAGACACAATGAATAAAATTGAACATCTTTAAATGCTCTTGTTCAAATAAATAGTTTAGTATTGTGGAAGATGTAGGTAGTAATTGTACTGAATGAAATGAATTTTAAATTTAATCACAGTGAAAGAATATATTTAAATATGCAAGATTTGAGGACAAATTCTATACTACTGAAGGATAATTCTTAAGAATTTTAAGAAAATACAGTTGATTATATCTTAAGTACAAATGTTCTCTAATCTATGCATATTTCTTGGTTGCCTGAACTACACACTTAATTCTTAAGCTAGAGGTTTGGAAATTGTATGGTCCTTTCCAGGGGTAACTGTTTTATATTAAACGCTGTAGAACAACATCTTGAAGTATAACCCAATAAAGTACAAACTATTATTTTAAGGAACTTGTTGTGTACAAATAACTTTTTTTGGAATTAGGTAAATTTTACATAAATTTTGTTGTGCATAATCTATTTAATTTAGTAAATCATCCAACGGATGTGTTATTTAGTTTAGTCAAAAGATGCAGAATAGGGGTTCAGACCTGTTTAATATTAACATGACGTGTGACCACAGATGAGTCACTTGAAAAAGTTGAACTGCTTGCTTTGTTAGACCATTTTTTGCTCTAACATTCTGTAAATTTGTATCCTCCTGTGAAATGTTATGCATCATTTTTCAATGTATCTGATTAGACTATAATCTATTTAGAAGGGTTAACTACTGGATAATTATGAAGCTGATAAAATACTTTTGTAAAATATAATGTATTTGAAATGTGAGATTGATTTGTGCTTAAAGTCAATGAAAACTACTTAATGTTTATTTATTTATTTTTTGAACTGAAAGTGATACCAAAGAATCTCCATTTGGGTATCTAGTTACTTTTTTGTAAATGAAAAAAAAAAACCAAAACCCTGAAATCTATGCCTACAACAATAATCAAGCAATAAGATCATTTCCCAATTTTCCATAACTCATCTAAAACATTTCAAACTATATTGACTATAAACATCTAACTCTTGAAATATGTGAGAAAATGAAAGGATAACCAATTATGAACATTATATGCAAATCTGAAAGCACTTTATAATTTAGGAATATATAACACTAAGTCAAAATTGTGTCATTAATAGTTACAATCTCTTGTATTGAATCTACTAAATTTTTATGTAAACCATACTGAAAATGGTTGGAATTTTCCAGATCAAAAGAAAACCGAAACATGGAAGGCGAAGAAATAAAGTAAATAATTCAGCTACACTTTCTGCATCTTTCTTTAAGAGAAAGGCAGATATCAAAATCATTCATTTTCTGATACTAGAGACCAACTGGAGATAATAAGTTAAGAATATTAATGAAAAGAAAAGGGTTGCCACATGGACGATGTTACGAGTTTTGAGCTATGCCAAGTTGTGTTTCTAGTTGTGGTACATCAGTTTTTTATCTTTTTCACAGATTTTCAAAACGACAATTCCATACACTGAAGACAAATTTTTTGACCATTTTACTTAATTGGATTTTCTGATATGAACTTTTATAAACTAAAGTAAGCTAATAGGCCATTCCAACATCATTTTTTTTGTACTGACCCATACATGTTGAATAAATCCACTCTCGTCTCAATGGCCTACATGGGTGGAAACCCACCTTTGAGAGAGAAGGAAGTGACAGGGATCCTTTGCCCTTGTCCTTCTCTTGCTTGTATACTCTGAATGGCTTGTAGCTTTGGGCTGGGTTCTGTGCTTTGCAGTCAGGAGCCTAAACAGAATATTAGCCAGATGTTAATCATGCTATGCTACCTATTGAAAGTAACTAGGGAGAAATATGCATGGGTTATATTTTGATTGTCATGGATTAGAAGGAACAATTTATTCACAAACAGATCATTGTCTCTTGCCCACAATTAGTTATTGTTGTTGATTATCAGTTTTTAAATCACTTCTTCCAGTCTTTAACAAATGCCAATGAATCATGATGACCTTGAGACTGATGATTAGGTTTTGAGGCTAAATAATTAAATAAATATAGGAAAATGTATTACTATATGAGAATTTATTACAAGACCATTCAAATGTAGTTTTGATGTCATTCCATAATTTACATTATTCAGTTCAAAGTGACAAATTCTTCCCATTAAATACTAATCTCTTTGATTTTAACTATATTATTGAAATCATCATTAACTTTTCAAATAAATTAATCACAATTCCAGTAATGGAAGTAGGAAGCTCTGAGAGAGAAAATAAGATATGAAAGGCTTTTAAAATTAATAGTCAAGACATGAATTATAGGTTTTACTTTTAGAAATTTTTCTTTGAGGATTTGCGTTAACATAAATTCTGGAGTTAAGGGAGTCTAAAACAACCAGGAATGAATCAGAGATTTTTTTGTTTTGTTGTTGTTTGCTTTTTAAATAAAGAACCACCTTTATTTTTATTCTAAAAGAAATATGCCTGGGAGAATCCTAGTCTATATTTTTCATCTGGGCACACAAAAATATTGCTTCCTCTGAGAAGTTTTAAAGTGTGTTTCAAGCATCACCAATGCCTATATATCAAGCATTATTCCAATATCTATTGTAGTTGTTCACATAGTAATTTATTTAATCCAAACAAATTCCTCTAAGGAATACACTATTATTATCTTCAGAAAGGGAGACTGAGGTACATGGATATTTAAAAACTTAAACAAAGTGGCAGAATGAGAATTTGAATCCAGACAATTGACTCCAGAACTTGCCCTTGTCATCACTGATTTGCCTCTCAGTTTACAATTTACAAACATATACGATTTCAAAATCCTTTTTCACAAACTATTTTTGTGGTACATGTGTTTCACAAGACCTACTATCAGAAAATGTTCTAATTGCAAATCACTGTATATTTAACTTTATTTGGACACATGGAAATAAAACATTTTTCAAATTATTAGTTGCAGTAAAGCTATTATGAAAAAAATGAACTAAACTTTTGTTAAAACATAGTGGGATTCATGATTTTCATGGCAGCTATTGTTCTTATTTTTTAACAATATTCCTTTAAAATGCACATAAGTTCTAATTGTCATTTTTTTTGGTGCTAATTATTTTATTAGCAAACACCAAAGCATGCTAAGAATTCCATTTCTTTTTAGACTTTCAAACTGCTCTTCAAATTTATTATAACAATTTTCCTGACAATGCATAAAATAGTTGAATTTGAAAAAAATTCTTTAAAGAGTTTATGCACAATTCAGAGCCTTATCTTTTTACATGCACCCTGAGGAAACTCAGACAGCTTAGATTTATGCATGTTTTATTTGGTTATATTTGTGAAGTATTTGATCGTATTTCTAAAGATCTACAATTGCTTTTGTAGTGCAGTCAGGTGGTATATTTTCTTCTCCTCCAGTTTATGAGAAATGACTGCGATTTATGCAACTGATATAAAACTGCTTTCAAGTTAAGATATAGTGAAGACAGTACATAAAGCTAATAGTCACCATCATCTGCCAAAGGCTATTGCTTTCACTGGGTATTTGGAAACTGCCAAGTTGAGGAAGCCATGAGAATATAAGTTTTGCACAATTCAATTTTAGTTCTTTTCCAGGATGTAACACTGTTGACAATGAACTTTGGTAGATAATAAACTTTAGAACTCAGGGTGATTGGAATTAGTATGCATTTAGAGATTCTATTTAAATTATAAATTATATGCCTATCTTCAATCTAGATGGTTATTAGTTGCATTACTAACAAAATACAAAAGAAATCATTCATCTGCTCTGATAAAAAGTGTGAAGTATCTAATACAATTTTAATGTTCTTAACAAAGCACATTATTATAAAATACCTTTTTTCTCCATTTTCCCATTTGCCATTTAATTAGAAACAGCTAACAGGGGATTATTTAATTTAAATTTTCTTAGAACAAGATATATATTATTCTGTCATTAGTACTGATGGTACAGTCTATTTTTCACTCTTATTCATTTCTTGTAATTTCTATATGCTCTTTAAATTTTCCTCAAGTATTTCAACATTTTATTTTATGCCATTACATTATATTAATATCTTGAATCATTAAATCCTCTCTGTTTCTCCTTAGTTAATGAAGAGGTCTCATTGCTTGGCAAATGCTGTCTTCAAAAAAAAAATCTCTTCTAAGATTTTTTCTCCTCACAGTCTGTCCCATTCTTGGGTATCACTTTGATATGGGTGAGCAGTCATTTCCATATCAGATTCGAATAAATTCCTACCCAATTAGCTACAGAAATCGCTACCTCAACACTCTATATTAAACAAGGACAATAAAGTTGTGAAACGCTCTAGTCTTTTTTCTCAAATAATTTAAAAAAAAACCTAAAATTCAATTTTATTAAAATAATCACTCATTTATTTAGTATCTTGCCTTTATATTTTTCTTTACATTTACATATTATAATAGCTTAAAAAGAGGAAATATAATAAAACTACTTTCCAGTAGTTTTATTCCTTTTCTTTCTCTTGTCCTAACTTTTTGACATTTACTTAACACCACATGGTGTCTTGAGATAGAATTGTAATTGCTAAGTTTCTTCTGGGTAATACATTTTAACCTCATAGGAACTAGATATACTCTACTTTGATTTCTTGGTGACTACATAATGACACAGTAAGCATGACAATGGGAAACAAACTGTATTTTACAACAGACAATAAAACTTTGAACACTGGACAATGCTGTCATTGAGCTGATATGTTTTTGGTGGGGTAAAATAAAAATATTTCATCAAATGCCAAATATATTTTAAGAATTTTACATAATATTTTTAAATGTGTATGTGTGTGTGTGTCCCTCATAATTTTTTTGGAGTCTTTTTAATAATATGGACCATGCTGTGATTCAATGATAATTTCAAAAGCAGCCAAATCTAAGCAAGAAATCAATTTTTGACTAATTTTTAACTAACTAGTTTTTAACTGATATGATTTTATTGATTTGTAACTTGCAAACACTTGGCAAATTTTACCACTGTTTTGGGGTTTTCATCCTTTTTTTCCACTTTAGCTTTGCTTCTTTGAAAATAATGAGCATGTTGATAGATTTGCAGTTACACACTTGATGTTGTGTATTAAGATGCACCTCTGATATGAATGCTGAGATTTAATATAGTGTGAATCAAATTTCACTTTTTTATTAACTTTTGGATGGTTAATATTTATTTACTGTATACAGTATATGCAATGATGTTCTGAAACACAACTCAAAAGAAAGTTGTTTTTTTTTGACAAGATTATAATATTTGGGGCAAATTTGCCCAGTTTAGTACAGCTTATAGGATATCTTGAAACTTTTCCTAAAACTAATATTATGAAAAAGAAGAAAAATTTTTTTTCCAGTCACATGCCAGCCAAAAGAGGCTTTGATCTTGAATGCACCTCTTATATATACAGTTGTATAACTCCTCTGAGGAAATTCTTTCCTATTTCTGTATCTGCCAAGACACTATATCGAACTTCGTGAGCAAGTGCAATTCACTGTCTCCTGGACAACACTTCTACATTAGTATTAATAGCTGAACTGAAAATTCAAACTACAGATGAAATGGTTTACTACAGCTTCATGCTTTGTTAAGTGGAAAGGATTCTCCAAGAGAAACACTTTTATATGAAAGATTATAACCAACTTTAAAATTCTATGTACCATTTTGAAGTACATAACTGGATCAAAGAAAATACTCCCTTTGCAAATGCTGCAAATCTTTTTGATTCCATGATGGTTCAGTGTATAGACTCCAGACAAGAAAATAATTTAGAGATATTTTTCCCACCTACCCCCAAATTACCTTGAGGATGTAGATCAATAGGTTAAAAAAAAATTAGTGGTCCATTAAATTCTTCTTTCTGTAGGTTCAGCTAAAAGTGATACCTTAATTGTTTTTCATCCAGTTCAGACTTTAGGTTGACATGATTACAATGGTATTAAAATGCATATTTTTTCCTTAGGTTGACTAAATATGATATGCATGTTTCTTTATTCCTCCAATAAACCACTAGAAAATGTGATGGAAAAATATATAATTCAAACAAAGAAGAAAGCTTATGAAATAATTAGAAACAAGAATTATAATATGTGCTCAAGATCTTCATAAAGAAAAATATAAAACTTTAAAGAAACATAAAAACAGAATTAAATAAATGGGAAACATAACATTATGAGATGGAAGACAATAAACATTGGTTTAATTTCCCCCATCTAATAGACATTTAATTCAAAATCAGTTCTAATAATAGGAAGATTTTTAAGTGGAAAAAAATTTTTTCTTTCTAGTCAGGGAAAATAGTGCATTTTGTTAAAGAAAGAGCCTCGAGTTCTATTTTTTCTCTCTTCTTTCAATATTTTAATTACTGAAACTTTCTAGCACATTTTAACTTCTATAAGGTCAGTACTGTATCATTGATTTACTTTTTTAAAAATTTATTTAAATTAGTTTCAAGTACACAATACATTGATTAGACATCTATATAGTTCATAAAATGATCCCCCCAATCGCTCCCTCCCTCCCCTGGCCCTCCACCTAGCCATTATATTAATGCTAACTGCATTCCCTGTGCCGTGCTTCCTACCCCCATGACCATCTATTGATTAGTAATTTCTACTTCTTTAGCCCTTCACCCCATTCTCCCAGCCTCCCAACCCCCTTTTCCTCTGTCCGTCACCAAATTGTCCACTATATTTGTGATTTTGCGATTTACTTTTTAAGAACTTTTTATTTTTCTCATGGAAATTTAGAATATAAAATGTATTTCAAATTTAGGGTTTAAAATTAATTTATAAATTAGTTTATGAGTTATTGACATTTTTGTGGTGTGATTTTCTTTTCAGAAACATGATATCTCTTCGTTTTTGTCAGTTTTTAATGGAACTTTTTAGGAATTTCAGAAATGTTTTTGATGTGAAGGGTTTGCATTCTATTGTGTAAATTTGATTTTTTTTTTATTTTTAAATTTTGATCAACGTTTGCTCAATTTTGTTATCAGTATTGTTAATTCTAAAAAAATACAAATTTTAGGTGTTTCTTTAAAATTATTTGCTTTATAAAGTTTGTTAGATTATCTTTACAAAATCATATGGGTATTGTATTTTTGAGGAAATTACTATTTAAAACTCTTTCTAATTCTTCCATGGAACTTCTCTGTCTCTTTTCTCATCTAGCGTTTTAAAAGTATATTTTCCTGGAATTTTCACATTCAATCTATCTTTTCAAGTGCATGTGCATGGAGGTATGAAAACAGTTTCTGATGATTATTTCTAATATTGACATTTTTGTGCTTCCTTTCACTTATTTCCATTAATTGTGGTATTGATCGGTTGTATAATTCTTTGCATTTGTCACAGCTCATCAAAGTATACACTTAAAATTGGTGAATTTAATGTATTTAAGTTATATCCAAATAGAGAAAATAAAAAGGCTAATACTGTTATTTCATAATTTATATAAATCGTGTGTGTGTTCGTGTGTGTGTGTGTGTGTGTGTGTGTGTGTGTGTGTGTGTTAAGGAAAGATGATCAACATTCCTTGAACAGGGTATGAAAACAAAAGATTTCCACAGATTAAGCTTATGAACGGATTCGTTAGGCCACCGTTGTTAAGTTAAATTAGTTCCAACCTGTTTCTCTTCTTGTGTCATTCATTCAAGATTAAAAGTTCTAGAAGAAAAAGAGTGCTTTATCGGACTCTTAATGAATAGGTGTCTGCCCTATCGGCCAGGGGAGGGAAGACCATCCATCCTTTGTACTTAAACCACCTCTCAGCCTGATTAGAGGAGAAATATTTCTCCAAAGCATAATCACAATGGTGCCATAAGAAGGGAGAATAAGTTCCAGGCTGACAAAAACGACAAACTACTGCCTCAAAGTCCTCTTGACTTTCAATGAAAAAATATGAACATAATAAAATTTTAATTCCTTTTTCTCACATTTATCCTTTTTCAATAAAATCCATTTGCTCTTTACCACACAGCCACGAGTGCAGTGAATGTCAACAGTGGCCTCACGTTAGCATCACCCTGGAAACTTAAAACGTTGGCTCTAATGTGAGATACGTTCCCTCTGTCGCTGATAACCTTCAAGTTCTTTTTTCTCTTCCCTGGGTTCTTGGACTCTGTCACGGTGCTCTGACCTCACCGATCTCTCCCATCAATGCCAAATACTTATTGAACACGATCTGCCCCTCAAAGAAATAAGTACATTAAAAAAAATTTAAACAATTAGTCATGGCAGTAGAGCCACAAGATGCTCTTTCTCAGGAGGCATGCAGAGGCAAAAGGATGCAGTTAGTTTTTTTGGCAAAGGTTCTGGTCCCTGTGAGAGGAAATGGAAGACAGAAAGAGGTTGACCATGCCAGTGTGAGAAGCGATGTGTTTAACTGCTCCTGTGCAATTTGTGGAATGATAAAAGTTCTAAATCACAACCAATTTATACACATACTGTATAGTATTGTATATTCTCTAACATCTGATTTTCCTTGAAAAGCTGAATTACTTTATCAAGTAAATTTGGTTTCGAAAATTATTGCATTTGTAATACGTGATAACTGCTTTATATGAAGAAAGGTTTCAACCAAAACGTGTATGTTAAGCAAAGAGATCAGTTTAAACTTCCACTTATCTTTAGAATCTCTTGCTTTTCACATATTGTCCAATTAATGAATAGTATTTTCTTACTAATTGTAATGTTTAAGAGTACTCATTTCCTGAAAGAAAAAAAAATTTCCCTTTTAAGGATATAATTTGAAATCTTTGCAATTTTTTAAATTTCGATTATACTCCTGAATTTTGTGATGTGAAACTTGAAATAGGAAAGATCATTTTCCAATGAAAAAACTTCCAGAGAATTAAACTAAGAATCAGAACCTTTTTTTTTTTTTTTATTTCAAAAGATCATCTTATACTTTAGTTTCCCTAAGGCTTTCCTTTTCTTAGTAGGAATGTTTAAATATATTATTAACTTACAACAAACTTTAATAATTAAAGACAGTGTTCTGTAGCCCTAGGGCACACAGAAAGCTAGTATGAGGAGCTTATGATGACCCAAACTCAAGAATCGGTTTTATAAACTCATGACCGACTGGTCCCTCTGTCTCTATTGTTCTCCCTCATTAAACTCTATACCCCTTACCTCTTGCTTATCATCACTTTCATATTATTGTTATAGGAAACATCAGTATAATGTCAGCAAAACATCCAGAGGCAGAGTTGGAAAGAAAATTAAAAAAAAAAAAAAGAACAAATATTAGATATCTTTATTCTAGCATAAGAGGGTAGGTCTTATTTGTTTGAACTGTATAGGAATGAATCTTTACTTTGTAATCTAATGATTTTATCTGTAAACCAATTCCTCTTTTCTCCTCTTTATGATGAAATTAACTCTTTTCTACTTATGAAAGATATCTAAAGATATATAGAACCAATATACAATTATGTTAGAATGAAATTAGATGACTATGAAATACATGAGGGTAAAGGATTGTTTTATCTATTGCACTCCAGAAACTTACAGACAAAAGATCTCTTTCCAAAAATAAACCCGTCTTATGGGATAAAGTATTCTGTAAATTTTTTAATGTTATGTTACTATCTTTGTAAAATTAAATAAATCTGTAAACACTTTGATAACCATTTATACTTAGAAATATTTCTAAGTCAATAGTCTAACAAATTACTCTTTTTTGTTAGTGTATGAAAACAGAGAGAAATAGGAAAGGACACAAATGATAGGATCTATTCATAAATATTTTTCTAAATCTCAGTTGAAATTCACTGGTAACCAGGTGATCATGTTTTAACCTAATCTATCATATTAGACTTAAAAATGTATGAAATAAGTTAAATTTGTTCCTACTCCATTTTAACACATGGAAAAAATATATAGAATTATTATAACATCAGTTATGAGGGAAAAATGAGAAATAATTTTTTTTCTGTAAAATATATTAATGTATACATACTATGACTATGTTAGCTCCCCCCCACCCCCCGAGGACACACATAACAAATTAAATCTGTTAAGGAGTATCTTTGGTTTTCAGTTTTGTTTTACAGAAAATATGACCATTTTGGCCAAGAGGGTTGTCAATGTTGTGTCACTATTTTTAAGGCACATGAGCTTTCAATTCTCAACACTTATATTAAAAAAGGACTCCGTTCTCTAATGCCTTCAAAATATTATCACATTAATGAGTGAATCAACAGTCTTCATACCAGGTTAAGAAGTTTTATTTATGGACACCTGAAGTTTATATGAATTCAAAATATTTCAGAGGTTTTCTCTTTTACATAGGAAAATCTGTGTATTTTATGATCTTTTGACATCAGAAGTTATTGGTTAAGAAAGCTATTTAATGGAAGATTATATTTAGGAGATTCTTTAAATGCTATATCCTCTGGGTTTCTGCATTATTTTTATATAGTGTGTGATATAATTCCAGCTAGTTAAGGATGAAATGGCAAGCAGTTTATTATATTTTTATAGGATGCATAAACTAATCAGGTCTAAACAGATATGTCGTCTTAATATTTTAAGGTCATTTTCAAATCTTTTAATGACTTTCGAAATAAGACCTATGGAACCCTGAGAGCAGATGCCTCAGAGGCCACCGAGGAGAAAAAAGGGCTTTGTGTGCCAGCTCCAGCTGACTCTAATCAGGGCCATTTTGCTTTTATTGGTTAAATATATGGCCCTATAGCTAAAATAAGTTTGGAAATTACTAATCTACTTTCTTTACACTTGATGCAATTTATATCCATTGACTATTTATTTGAAATAACACAAAGTATGATTTGGGCAGTGAATTGAAGTTACTTGTAGAACATAGAAACAAGACATTCCAAAGCATCATATAGCATCAGGGTCCCCAAGACTACCCGCAGGCTTGGCGATGTGCTAGAAGGACCCAGAAAAGCTGTTTTACTTACAGTTATGGTTTATTACAGCAACCCAGAAAAGCTGTTATACTTATAGTTATGGCTTATTACGGCAAAAGGATAAGGACTAACAGCAGCAGAGGGGAAGGATGCCTGGGGTGAGGTCTCGGAGAAACCAGACACGTTTCCAGCTGCCAGGTATTTCCTCCCGAGGGAGTCGTACGGCGATGCACTCAGTTACCCCAGCAATGATGTGTGAGAACACGTGTGAAGTGTTGCCAACCAAGGAAGCCTGGGTTTCCAGGGTTTTTATTGGGGATCAGCCCCTTACCATGCAAAGCCCACACGACTGACCCCTGAGATGCGGACTCCAACTTCTCTCCTCTTCAATCAAAGGCATTTTCATCATAAATCACACTGTTAGGATAGATAAACTTATATGTTCAGACTGGAAGGACATGTTTCAAGGCCTGAGGCATACAAAACACCATTGTTAGACAGAATAGTCATTCCCAAGGCTCACAGGTTATATCTCAGAAACTACCTAAAGACTAGCCTGGAAAAAAGGTGTTTCTGGAGAATGTGCAGGATTTGTGATCCACACCTGCTGAGTTAATAACCTTTCCTTGCCATTTACTTTAAGATCCTTTGTCATACTTGTTTTTCTCTAGGCATATGTCTATTCTAGTCCTGGCTAACTTTGTGCTGTCTACCGATTTCTGGAGAGACTATACTCATTTGACCATTTCCTTCCTATACAGTTGATTTTTACATAGCTCTTATTTTTTTTTCTTCTCTTTTCTTATCAAAACAAAACAAAACAAAACAAAACTTCTGAATAGACAGACACGCGGAGGAAAGAGCTAATTACACTAAAATCACAAATTACACTAATTACACTTGAATCCAATATATATTTACTGTGTACAGCTTATGTTTAAAAAGGTAAGTTGTTGATTTTAGGGACTATAATCAACACTAGTTTTTTTAAAAATCAACTATTTGTTACAGTGGCCTCTTTTGGGTTTATAATATTTTCAGGTGGCTGTAATTCAAGTATCCTAGAATTTGATGTCCTCTGACTGCAGGTAAGGTAAAAATATTTTTATATACAAGATGTAATTTCTCAGGTCCCATTATACTTGACTGATTTCACTAAGTTCCAGACCCTGAGGGACAGTGAATGCTCCTGAAGTGCTTATATGTTCTAAAAATCTCTTGGCTGTTACTTTCTACCACCTTCAGCCTCCTGGCTCTGGGCTGCTACTCTGTCTTCTGGAGGTAACCCCTTTAATTTTAAATCTGCATTTCCTCAGAGGGCTATTTTTTTTTCACTCTGTTACTTTGACCCAACCTTGGGCACAAACTCTTCTGGTGAAGCAAAGGACAAGCTATAGCATTTAAGTAAACTTAACTAAAGGCTTAAAAATAACTGAAGAGAATTGTAATTATGAAAAACTGCACAGCAAATATGGTTATTCTAAGTTCTACAGAACAAAGTCCTTCCACAGAACCTCACTGGTCTTCTGCCTTTTTACTCCCAAGCTTCTACCTGTCGCTTTCCCCAGAAGAATGTCCCTTAAGCATTATCGCACTAGCCTCATTTTAAAAGCTCTAAAAAGAGTATATCTACCAAAAAATGTGTACTCAGCACAGCTAATTTTGTAGAACGGTGACAGTATTTTGATCCAAAACAGCAGAACCCAAAATATTTTCATGTTTTTTGTAGGTTTGGATAAAGACTGTAGGCTAAGTCTTTAATGAGAAATCTCAGAGACTTCACTACAATTCATGAGCCATTAGTCTACTAAACCAACCTTTCTTTACGACTCCTAAAACAATGTTTAACAAGTCTTTATTATGGGGATTAGATCAATATTACAGAAAAAAAAAAAAAAAAAAACCAAAACCCTTGTTCACAGTGAAAGGCTTCCTATTCAACAGAGGGAATTTGTTGTTTAGAATGGGAGCAGAGTCAGATTAAATCTTACTTGAGAGTCCTTTGTAACCTAATTATTTAGCAAATGTGTTCTTTTATCCCCTCTTCACACCCCCCTTTTTAATGAAACCTGATTTGAATATTCTGTATCATTATATTCTCACTTTTCTTATCAACTAACTCAAAGAAAATCCAGATCTGGATAATAGTTGAGGTGGTAGAAACAGACTTTATTTATGACTATTGCAATAGGGAAAAAGAGATCTCAGTGGAGAATCAGACGCATTTCTGAATGCACCATGGGCAAGTGGGAATTTACAGTCAATGAGCAAGATGGGGGCAGTGGATACAGATTACTAAGAGGAAAAATCAGGGGTACGGGAGATTCTGGCTAAACCAGTCTAACAGGACTTTTGCTGAAGATAGGCCTACTTAATCAGACATCACCTGTGGGATGGTGCAGGATGATGAATTCGATTAGATTCTGAGTGTGATCAGATGGAGTGGAGGACTCTTGGTAAATTGATACTTGCTAACACTGCATTTTATAAGGAAGGGCACAGATGGGCCTAGAAGAAGCTTCAGGAAACTGACTAAAGTTTGGTCAAGTACACTCTTTATCGACTCAGAGAAGCAATTACAATATAGCAGCTGAATAACTTAAAAAGATTTTAGCCAAACATGATTTACTTCAGTTTCCTTCTAACGAAAGCTGATCCCTTTGTAAAAAGAGACAGATTTTTGGTTTTATATTTTCTGCCTAAAAGAAGGAACTTGTAATAATGTTTGCATCACTGCCTCCAAATTGGCCCTTTATCCATGGGGTCTTTGATTTAACTGTGCATTCACAGAAGACCCGTTAGACTGCGCCCTGCACCCATACTCCCAAAACAAGCAGTTTCCCCTTATCCACGTAGGGGCTTCCCAGGAGAAGAGTCACCTTCAGTGTCTGGGTCTCTCAAGCAAATGAACCTTTAAACAAAGCTTTCTTTTCTTCTTTCACCAATCTGTCCTCTAAAGTTAAAGTCTGCAGGCCTTCTACATAAAACTGGCTGATTTAGGGGCCAACACTCTATTTGAATTATAAGACTGTAATGGCCTCCAACCGTTTATTTTGAAAAGACTGAGGAATTATATGTGCCTGAGTTTCACTGCCTGAATTTTATCCCTCTGGTTAAGAGTTAGTATTATATTCAGTTGGTCTAATAAAAGAGAGGGCTGGATGCCCACATTCTGGGATAACATAAGAAAAGTGATATTTCCAGCTACTATTGCACCTGATGAGAACTGTTATCACATATACTATTTCTCTTATCTGAATAAGAAAGCACCTACAGACTGTGAGAAGGGTTTCCACTTCACCTCCCCACCCCAGAACCTTGCACATTTTCTTTTGATGTTCAATGTGCAATCCTATACTGTCTGGTATGATGAGATACTTAAATCCTATACACTGCCTCCGCCCCACTTGGTTTACAGATGTTATGAAGTGATATTAAAGTTTTCCTGGATCTCACATTTAATGTGTGAGCCTTTGTTCCTGAAATAAACTGCCATCTTTAAAGTGGAAAATGATCAAGCTTCTACTTCTACTTCAAGTAAAATCATTCTCATTTAGATCATTACACTTTTAATGGAATAAATCAAGACTATAGCCCCAAAGAAAGGAGAAAAGTAATATTTTAAATCAAGATGTTTTTCTCCGCGACTTTGCAAACATATATTGGCAATTGGCAATTGCAGCCAGAACTCTATGTTATCTATCACTGTCGATATTTTCTCCAGAAACATTCTATTTATCCATGGAGCAACTCGTATGACAAAAGGCAAGACTTTGAAAAAAAATGACATATGAAAAATAATGTGTGCAAAGAAACAGAAGTATAAAACAGCATGGATTCAAGGCACTGCAAACATTTTTTCCTGGAGAATAAAGTGTGCTGGTGAGTAAGTGGTATGCTGTTGGGTCTTCTGGAATGTTCTAAAATGAAGTTTGCATGCTATATGAGGAATCTGAGGCTTTTGATCAGTTGTATTCTGCTTGACGCACTGAAGAGCCCATGGTAGAAACAATGGGAGGGAGTGAAGTTTAGGAGAGGAAATCAAACCATGGAGCCAGTTTTCTGTTTAGGTGTGCAAGGTGAAACTGAAGGTCAGGTGATGAAGTGTGGGAGAAGGTAGGCAGGTGGGAAAGAGATTAGAAAAAAGGGAGCCAAGCAGGGCTGAAATCCTGGGTTCTGGGATTTTTTTGACTCAAGACACTTTTAAAGTTCAGATAACTGCTCCTCTTTTCATGACGAATCTCAGATTTAATAGTTAGTTTCCTATCCTTCCCGTGATATGTTTTTCAACTGAGGACAGTCCCAAGTGGTGATGAGAACCAGAATTATTACTTACTCCAAAAGTCATCCTGATATGACTAAAGCTCTCCTGGTCAGCTTTATAAATTAACCTGAAATGATTTTGGAGACTCTTTCCCTAAACATCTCCACCTATTGACTAATGCTTACAAGTTCCTTAGAGGGGTAAAATTATTTCATTTCACAATGACTCACATGTATTAATTCGTAAACATTGTCAGAAGATAAATTGTTCTTATTTCAGAATTATACTTCAATAAAGCTGGAAAAAAATAACAAATAACAAAGCAAAACAAAACAAAATAAAATTGTCCCTACTTCATTCATGTCATGTTTAAAATGAGGTCAACATATAAATCATAAGATAATATAGATTACAGAAATTGAAGAGGAAGTTGTAAGTCAAATATACAATGTATGAGGATAAGAAGAGGTGATGGGAAAAGATACAATTCACCAGTTTACAATTATTTTCCTAATGAGTTAGTTTAGAAATATATAATTATTTGTTTTAAATAGTTACAGTAAGCATGTTATTTCTAGAATTTTATTTAGCATGATAATCAGAAAATGGACTGATTGCAGTGAATCATTTGAAGGATATGTATAGAAAAGCCAAGAAATGTAGTTGCTGAAATCAAATTTTTGATGTTTCCTTATTTACAAAAAATATAATTACTATATTATTTGAAAAAGTAATTTCTAAGGGATACATTAGGCTATAATAGTTTTATTGCATATTCTTTAATGATGGGTTTTAGAATTTTATCATGATCCATTTTAATTATTTACAAGTTATCTATCGATAATGGATTAAGCCTCATTCATAAAACACCATTAGTTCACCTGATACTCAAAGCACTAAGCCACATAGCTGCATGTGCAATGCAGTGGCCCCGTGTTACAAACTGCACTGCCATCTTCCACATCATTATATCGTTCTTAAATCCAATTAAAATGCATATGTTAGGAATTTTCTCTAGAGAAATGGAAAACGTCTGCTAGTGTGGAGAACAATTATAGTCGTTGCCTGTGGACATTGGTTTCCAGAATTATTGCAACATGTGTCATTTTGATCTGTTTCAGTGTCATGCTGTGAATACACTGGTCAGCTTCCAGCAATATTCACTGGGACTTAAATTAATAACTAGCTTATGAGCTGATATTTAAAAACAGATGGGACTCATATTCAACACAACAGAAAATTCATCACCAGAAGTCAAAATAGACAGAAGGGAATTCCAAGAGCACTGTGTTTTAACCTATCTTATAAGACAGACTTATAACCCCGAATAGAAATGGCATGACAAAAATAACGTTTGATTATTCGTAAAGCTTAGTATCCAATGGTGAAGCCCCTCAAAATGTAGGACAGTAAAATGTTCATCTTTCTACAAATAGAACCAGCAGAATATTTTTCCATTCATTAACAAAAATGGTTAAAATAAAATTTCTGGCAATGCAAATACTTCTCTTGATTTTCTTAATGATTTTTAAAGCATGTCGATGTCATGAACTAATCAAAATCATTAATTTCCTAAATGCAATACATATTTTCCATATTTGATAGCAATACAATAGAAACCTTGAAGCTACGATGAAAACTTTTATGAAAATATATATCTGTGCATGCCTGCATTAAAATTTTCAGCTTGTTATTTTTAGATAAACTTCAACATATGCATGTTTAAATAACTGTAAGCAAATAATTGCTTAACAGGTAGGCAAATTATTTACTCATTCATTTTTTCCAAAAAGGACTTAACTGGCAGTTACTGTATGAAAGGCATTATGATAGAGAAAAACACAGTGAATATGCTCTAAAATATTTTTATAAAAGAGTAAGTCAAAACAAAACATTTAGAACTAACGTTTTTCTGTCATTCTCTGACTAATACTTTGGAAAATTCAATACTAACACTTGAAAAAAGTATTATAATAGAAGGGAATATTTATCAATAGCACTAAGGTAGGTGTGAGATGGATAAGCAGCCCTCCTGCAGTAAATGTTCTGGGACATGCATTGCCTTGCGCAGGTCTCGTGGGTGCTGTATTGAAACAAGTTTTCACAGACTAGCAACACTTTAGCTACCTCTTTTGCATTAGCTGAATATTTCAAGATAGCTTATGCACGAAGTAACACTCTTTCATTAAGCCTATAATTTTAATATTCATGAGTTAATTTGAATTCCATATCTAACCAATGCTAGGATGCAGAAAACAAGTTAACCTTATCGTAGGCCTAATTAATTATTTGGAAAAGCTCAGTTGATTCCTTCTCCCACAACCCAAAGACGTTAATAGCTAAATGTTGAATGGTTGTAGAATACGTAAAAATATTATAAAAATCTGAAATTGATTTTTATTTCTAGGCAACAATTTGGCACTACATAAATACTAACAAACATTACGTTTCTCATTTGTATAATTGATTGATTGGAAACTAATTTTTATAATTTCTAGAAATGTTTTCAGTAAAAACTAAGACATCATTGGTATTTTAGAGACATATTTGTTGTAGTTGTTTTTTCCAAACTCTTAGAACCAATGTTGCTCCATATCTCCACCCATTTTTTGTTTTGATTTCTCCCATTTGATTTTCATTTGATAGGGTTTTCTTATCTATGAAATTGGTTAAGAAATTAGCGTCAGAAGAAAATCACACGGTTCTCCAGTTTCTTCAAAAAATAATGGCTAAAAAGAGAGAAAAGGAGGAATAAAGTAAGAGCAAAGAGAGGAGGAAAAAAGAGATAAAGCAAAGAATAAACAGGACCACGGCCTGGACTCTGGGGCAGTCAGCACTGTGCTAACAATGTGTTATTTGTAAGTTGCCATGTTGCATCTCCAAACAAAATTCCTTCTTTCCATACCCATCAAAGATATCGTCTCCTTCTGTTGGCCTCACCTATGTGGTTGCATTTTGGTCTCTGCCTAGAGGCACTCAGGATGGAGATGTGTTGCATCAAAGATGTCCAGACCCAGCTCAGGCCCTGCTCCATCCGTGCCCTGGTGTGGGGCTGCATGGCCGAGACTAAGGGAACTTCTCAGAGGGGGCATTCTGGTCATTCTTGTGAGGGCCTGGGGTCTGGCCCTTCTTCCTGCTTCTCATTCGCTGTGCTCTCGTACTCATCCCTACTGGAGCCTAAACTACTCACAATGAGGCTGGATTATCTGGGTTAAGCAAAATAAACCATATTTGTATTTTAGAATGATGAAGCTAAAAGCCATGTGGAAGGTAGATTAAAATAGGTGAGACTAGATGCTGGGAGATGAGTCAGGAGACTGTATGAAGTGTCTGTAAAAGAGGCAATAAAAAGCTGAATTGATATAAAGGTAATGGGATCGGCGATGAGGTCATTAAATTGAGAGATCCTAATACTGTGGCTTATATGCTGTAAGGGCTGAGTATGAGGAGATGTCTATAATAATAGTTTTATCTCTAGTCTGAGTAAATAGGGGAATTGTGGTGTCATTTACTAAGTTAAGGGTTATATGGCAAAACAGTTTGAGCAAAGAAAGGTCGTGAGCTTTACGATGAAAAGTCCACTGTACACTCAGGTAGAGATTCTCAGCGTGAAGTTAGCTGTTTCATATGTGATCCTGCTCACCACTGTATGCTTCACCACTGCACTGGGCCTGGCATCTGGGAGACACTCTATATAAACCGTTTATTAAATAAATAAACCAGTGTGTGTGAAATAACATATTTGACATTCAGACAAATGTGGAAGAAAAAAATCAGAAACCGCTGTGATGTCAAAGAAACTAAGGGTGGGGAGAGATTCAAAGAGGAACAAACAAGAAATAAGAGGTAAAAAAAAAAAAAAAAAGCCTATGGCTTTAGGGGATAGAGACAAACTTTTACCTCACAGAACACTTTTCTGTGGGGTCAGTGCTGATGTGTAAAGTTGTGCAGGTTGTACCTTGATTAAGACGCTACATACTGTGGTACTAAGACTATATATTGATTACTACTACTTTCAGCTGACATCAGCAAATCACTTTCTTTCATGTGAAACCTATTTTGATGGAAAAGTGTGATTTATCTCTTTACAAAAGATACTACAGATATTGGTCATTCTGATGGAAAGAACAGAAGCAAGACTGCAGGAGATTGAGAACTGGGTGTTTCTGAAACAGCGGGGGCAAATGAGTGAGGACAGCTTGAATAAGCTTAACTGTAAAACAAGATAAAGAGTAGAAATATATAAAAATGGAAGAAAGGTTTTTTTTAATATGCATTTTTTTGTTTTGTCTTAAAAGGGAGTCTGGAACATATATATTTGTTCAAAAGAGAATCATGTAGAGGGAGAGTTGAAAGACTGCTAAAAAGATGGTATAAATGAAAAAGCAAGTTCCTTGTTGTAGTGGGAAAGTAAAGGATCTAAGGTCTTAGACAGGAAAGTAAAACTAGTGTATCGTCAGAGGGTTCTCCAGACAAACAGAGCCAACAGGATGTGTGTACACACAGCACACACAGGCACATGCGTACACATGTATATATATTTATATTTATATCTACCTACCTACCTACCTACCTACCTACCTATCTACCTATGGAGAGAGAAAAAGAGAGAGAAAGAGAGAGAAATATTTATTTTAAAGAACAAGTCTAAAATCTGCACAGTGGCCCAGCAGGCTGGAGACCCAGAGAAGAGTTGGGATATGGGTCCAAATGCAGTCAGCTAGCAGAATTCTTTCTCAGGGATATCATTCTTCGTTTTATTAAAGCCTTCAAATAACTGGATGATCAGCTACATTATGATGGGTTATCTGCTTTACTTAAAGTCTATACACGTAAATGTTCCTCTCCACCCAAGGGAAAAATCATGCTGCAGTTCAAGTCTGAAGGTCATCAGATGGTGAAATTCCTTCTTGCTTATGACAGGTTAGTCTTTTGTTCTACTGATCCTTTGAGACTTTCTCACATTATAGAGAGCTATCTGCTTTAAAGTTCACCAATTTAAATGCTAATCTCATTCAAAAACATCCTCACAGAAACATCTAGAATAATGTTTGACCAAATATCTGGCTTCCGTGGCTCAGTCAAGTTGACACATAAAATTACCATTGCAAGTAGCAAGGCCAAAATAGATGATGGTATTAATGCTGGTGGTACAGAAAGACAATTACAACTGTTTTTATGCCCCCCCCCCCAAAATTATCTTTTTCAACTCCATAAAGTTGCAGTGAATTCGCAGGTAACTTAATAGGAAGTATGAGAAAATAAATGACAATTCAAAAGACCAATGAGGGAGAAAGAGAACACGTGCTAAATTATCACAAGAGAATCTCTGTGTTGAGAATGGAGAGCATGGATTTGAAATGGTACCGATTTACACAGTTTTAGTAGTTCCATCGTATTAGCATCTATGTGGCTGCCTAAAATTATCAGAGTTTAATAAGGCAGGGACAACTGACAAAGAAAATACTCAAAGAATTTGATCATGGTGAAAGAGGAATTGAGTTTACGGTTCTGGCATATAAACTGACTTGAGAAGGGAGTGGAGTCAGACAGGAAGTGACTGCATTGGGTGTAGACTTCTAGGAAAGGGGATTATTAAGGTCAAAATGTAAGTGACTGGGGAGGGGAGAATAATAAAGCTTAATAACAAAGTGTCCAAGGAATTACGTAGACTCGTTTCTAATCATTTGTTTAAAAAATATTCTAATACCTTTCAATAAGTAAGAGTTTGCTCCATTCATTTTACTTTGAGGACATTTTATTAATTCATTTATTAAAACTGATGACACCGTAATGGAATTATCTTATTTGTCACCGCCACAAGAATGCTAGCAGCACTCAGGAGCATAGACATAAAATGGTCAGAAAAATGTTATCGACTGAATAGATGAAGGGTAAATGTTCATTTGGTTTGTACTCATACAGTCTTAAGAGTTGCCAAAATATTGAAATCACACTATTCTGGTTATCAGACACTTCCTTCAGCCACCCCTGTGCTTTCCTGCTCCTCTGGCCACCTAAGCCTATCCCTTAGTACACTTGGAACCCCCTCCAAATTCTAACCACCAAGAGATTTACTTGAGGATGGAAGGAATGGAAGGGAACCAAGTTAATAAATATTTAGAATGTATCCCCTGGGCAGACAGGTGTGTGTATGGATAGATGGATGGAGAGATAGATGGATGAATGGACGGATGGATGGATGCATGCCTATCTGGATGTATGGAAGGACGGATTCTGAAAAATAAATAAACTCTGTTTTGTGATACTGTGTACCTAATTGCAAAGTCTGGTTTTTATTTCTTATTGCTATAACATAATTCACAATTATTCTGTATTAGGCACAACAATGAAATATTAAATTGTGAGGTTAAGCACTATTATTTCAAAAAGTAAGAAAAAGAAAGATGTTGAAGGGGAAGATGTTTTTATGGGGAAAAAATAACAAACTCCTTGACTTTTTCTTTTGGAGAACATTTGATCTTAAGTAAATAATAGCTATGGTTTTTTTCTACATAAGACAATTCACTTGGAAAAAAAATCATTCATATCAAAATAATACTTTTTCTCCCACTACATTTGTTGTTTGATTTCAAGAGTCTCACAGTATTCATGTGATCCTCTCCAAAAACAAGCAACAAAGGGAAGAAAAAAAAAATCATTTTCTTTGTGATGGCTAGGGGATATACATGAATGGTACTCCACTTTTTCAAACCATAATGCTTTGTTTGCTTTATTAGAAATTTAACAAATGTCTTTTTTACAGACTTGCAGTTTAGAACTCCATTCATAATAATATTGGATTCCTCTCTGTCAAGAAAATGTGTCCATAACTTTGACTAGGAGAATGCTTTGGAACATGTTGTAAATATGATTTAAATACAAAACTTATTTTTTTAACTTCAATGTTTAATATTTATTCAGCTATTAATCTAATTGCTTAAAAAGAGGAGTTGATCTGATGGATTCCTGAACAACATACACTAATCTGAAAACAAAGAGAGAGTCAAAGTAGAAGTGCCATATTCACTATTACAAGGAAAGGGTGTGTGTGTGTGTGTGTGTGTGTGTGTGGCATCTCTGCGTATCTACTTGAGAGAGGGAAAGAAGGATTATTCTTGAGCCTGAGTATTTAAAATTTTTATGCCTATTAAAAATACAATAGACCCAACTAAACATGCAATACAATTTTGTTTTTCTACAAGTGTGTTTTTGGTGGCTTTTGGCTGATGGTATCAAAAACATTTTGTAATTAAAATGAACAAAAAGAGCCAAGAAAACAATAAATTCAAACAGACTTGATTAAGGGGATATATTCACAACTACGTGGCAATATATTAATTCACTAAAAATATAATAAAGAGTTTTAATGCATACAAGAAACAGCATTTCAGAATGTTTCCATCATCAAAACATCCAGTGAGAGTGTGGTTGTGCATCTTTCCCCATATACTTAGGAATAGGTTTTTTTTTTTAAATGTCATTAAACCATGCATTTAAAAAAATTATTAAATTCATGGAATGTGAAATTACCCGTTTACGCTGGCAGTTAGTCTACACTCACAGATTTGGTCACTGGGGATTTACAGGAAAGTGACTTTAATGTGGGAAAAGTCAAACAGGTTCCAAAAAGCAACAGTGAGAGAAGACTTTCACAAACCCTTCACTTCTCTAATTTACTGCATTTTCTAAGTAGCTTTTAGCAAAAAAAATTTTTTTGTTTTGTTTTTAACTAACTTCTGTGCATTTAAAGCCAGCTATGTTAACTTTGAGGAAGGACATTGGATTAAGAATGCTGTTTTTGTATTTTTTCCTCTTCTTAGTTGCATAAAATAGTATTTCTTTACTATTCTTTACTATGCTGAATGGACAGTGGCGTTTTTATAATTTATATATATTTGGCCATTCAAAATTTTCATAATAAAGTCAATCCATTCATTCAACAAATATGATCTGCAATGTATCAGGCCCTAGTTAGAAACTTCTTCTTTTCTTGTTGAATTTATAATATAGGTATGAATAAGTAAGATCATAACTTTTAGTGTATGATAAGTACTTTAACAGTGAAAGCATGCGTGCTATGGAAATACATAATTTCCTCAAGGTAGGAGGAGGTAGTGGGATGCTTTAATGGGGTTTTCCTTGGAGAAAGCCAGTCAAAGAGAAGTATCAGGAGGGAGGAAAAATAATAAAGAGATGAAGCTAGAAAGTTACACAGGATCCAGGTAGTGAAAAGATTATTAACGACGTTAAGAAATTTTAATTTTCCTAATAATAATGGGAAATCATGAATTGATTTTAAGTAGTTAAGTAAATGATTAGATTTATATTTCAGAAACATTTTCAATAACGTTCAGGGGATGGAATTTTTGTAGATCATTTTATTTTCAAAATATCTGCTGACCCTCTCTCTTCTGATATCAACCTTCGTTAATTTTACTTCACACAAGAAGACATCAGACTTGGCCATTTAATTTGGAAAGGACAGTGACCGTGTCACTGTGAGAGTCATTACGTAGTTCATGGTTCTACTATTTATTTCTGTGGGCACCAGGTCTGACTGGCCCAAGGTGTGGCTGTTATCCAAGGTCTCACTGTTATCCAAGACCTGGCTGATTCAAGGCCTGACTGGTCAAGGCCTGTGATCCAGGCCCGCGGCTAGGAATAGGACCCCAGATTTAGAAAATATGTAAACACAATTCAGATTCTTGTATCACGCATGTGCGGCTGAATGCCACTTTTATACTCTGCGATGTCGGTAGCCATGCAGTCCCCTTGAGAGCAGAAGAGGAAAGCAGAGAAGGAGAGAAGGAGCACAAGAAAGGAGAGCAGGTGAAGTACGCGCAAGACTGCATGCCGGGTGCAACAGACTGCACTCCCTAATAGAACTGCACCTCCCAACAGAAGTGTGATCTGCACAACGAAGCTGGTGCCTGCTGTCTCATCCTCATGTTTGCCTTTTATGCATTCTTCCAACGGGAGACCACCACACCTTCTGGGTCAGGTCAGCAATACCTCGGATGCTGACAATTTCCCTTTTCCATCTGTTCCAGATAGAAGACACTTTAGCTTGGATCCCAAAGGAAGAAGGCAAAAAAACAAAAACAAAAAACAAAAAAACAAAAAACAAAAAACAAAAAACAAAAAAAAACAAAAACAAAAACAAAACAAAAAAAAACAAAGACTAAGCTGATCCAGGAAGGAGAACATAAGCAGGGAATAAAACTTTGTTACAAGCCACTAGGATCTGAGATTCTCATTGCAATATAGTAAAACTTGACTAACAGAGATGTGGGCAAGATTGGAAACTTGGAGACCTGTGAAGAGGCTTTCTATAGTAACCAAGCCACAAAAGGTTGAAGACAGGGATTCAGGGAGGGGAGGTGGGAGTTCAGAGAAACAAATTTAAAAGATAGGAAAAGACAAAGCAGGCTTCTTGACTGATGGAATGTGGAAGAGTGAAGGAAGCCCGAGAGATATCAGGATTTTTTAAAAAAATCAGGTGGGCAGTAGAGGACCCCTGACTTGCAAACCAAGCAGGAGGCCTAGTTAAAGGTGGGGAAGATGCCTTCAGGTCAGGTAATCCATCCCTGTTCCCATCTCTGGAATTTGTTCTGTTTTCTCAGCCTGGACCATGTTTTCTTGAGATAGATGCTTGCTGTCTTTTGTCTTTCTGATATTTATTCGATAGTAAATCCTTAGAAGGCCTTTTCGGCCAACCACTTTAAAGCAACAGGCTCAATCTTCCTTTACGGAATGACATTATTGTATTATATTGTATTGTATTGTATTATACTGTACTGTATTATACTGTATTCTATTACTATAGTCAGAGGTGCTGCCTAAGTTTACTAGGGGAATTGCACCTTAACTCAAAATAGACACCAAATTCCAGACATTTAGTAACATTACTATAAGAGGAGATATTATTTACACATAGTTAAATTTCCTGGTTATATTGTCAATAAATTCGGTATAATATAATACAGACACACTACTAAGATTAGAGAATTAAATTACATGCCTTAGGGTGCAACAGACTGCACCCTAGCATCACTTCTAGCATGCCAGAAATATGTTTAACTACCCTTGTTGACCTTGAGTGCAGGAATCAACCTTGATCCCCTTTAACTCCAACTGGTTTTGCCTCGAGCACCTTTAACCTTGTGGTGTTCTTCTTCGTTGAGGACCCTTGAGTCCCCTCAAATTCCTGGTCCTTCAAGGACGGATATTCTACAACATATGAAAGGCTGGGATTGTACAGGCTACAGAACCAACACCAGACTACTTGGTTGGCTTTTGTATGCTTTGTTTCCACAACATGTTGATTCCTCAAAGTGAGTTTATCATATCAAATGAAATAAAATGTATCTTTATAATATTTATGGCATGACTATGTTTTTTTCCCCAGTTAAATTTTGATATACATAAAACATGATTTTACTGAACCCATTCAAATAGGTATGTTGTCTTAAAGAATGCAGGATTCCAGTAAAGAATTTTATGTAATGTGTGACCAGTATTTTGAGTAATTTTGCAAAGGACAACTCATACATCAAATTTTCTGCAGAATCTACATAAACTCTGTTACAAAGTTATCCCTGGTTTGATAGTTTATATATTTAAAATAGAATTAGTAAAATTAATTAGGTCCTTTAACAAAGGGTAGCTATGATTTTTTTCTAAGCATTACTCATTTTAAATTTCTCCTCTAAAATTCAGTTAGAATCACATGTCCTTAAAAATTACATGAAAATTCATTATTCATTATAATGAATTTGCAATTTGCTACATTAAAATTTTCCATATACTACCTGCTTTCTCAGTAAGAGAATACAGAAAATTTTATGCATTCACTGATTTTAATAGCATGAGTTTATCGGATAAATTATTCTGAGGATTTCATTTTCATCCCCTCAGCTTGCATCATATGAATTACACAATATTTTTATCATTTGTTTTGAGAGGAGAGTAAAACAATAAAAATAAGTCAAGAAAGGATTTTAATTAACCAATAATCAGGGAGATTTAGGTTGACAGTTTCTTAACAACAAATTTTAAGAGAAAGAGTTCATTCTAATTTTAATAGGCATGGCCTCTCCAGTTAGTGTTAAATGAATAAGGAGGAGGAAAAAGGCTCTCTGTCTAAAAATAGAACCTTAAAAATAATTCCAAGATTAAAAACATTGATTTTTACTGAATTTTTTTATATTCTACTGGTCTCGAATTAAAGTCTACCATGTGTCTACTTTGGGACTAAAATATTCTTAGATATTCTAAATTTTATAATCCTTGGTGTAATCTTTTCTGTGCCTCCTTACAGTAATAATGTCAATTACTCTGAAAAGCCCTTAGACTTGAATCTACTTTGGGTAGTCTCAATAGAAGAAAGTACCTGATAAATTTTTCATAGAGATTCTGATTCTTATCTTCTTTTGGAGCTTCTTATGGAAAACTATGGCTTTTAGCTGGAGCCTTCAAGCAAATTGCAAAAGGAAGTAGAAGTACATGTTAATGACAAGGTTTTGGTCAAGTTATAAAAATACTCTGTTGAAGAAGAGTGTCATTTCCATTCAGGGTGTGTGACATAAGCAAACTGGTGCATGTATAATTATTTAATATGGTTTTATTTAATGACCGATAGGAGGTAAGGACCATATCACAGACATTGAAGGTATTGATAAATTAATAGGGTATCGAAATCTGACCTGTAAATTGTGTGTCCTCCAACAGATAGATATTTTAAACCTGAAAATCACATCCTAGAAGAAATATTTTTAATATGGTGTCAGTACTTGCAATAAATATGAATTTGATTCTATCCATTTCTAAAAGATAATATATCTTTATCACAGGAAGGTAGGCAGGCTTCATGGTAGGTTGAATCCATTTTTTCTTTTTTGACAGTGTGCCCTTACAGTAACCCTAATAAGCAGATCATTTTATTGTTGAGCTAATCAAGAAAACATGGGGCATAGCAATCATATCAAATTATTCCCAGCACTCCTACTAGTTTCTGAGTGAAAAGTCCCAAGTTAGGAAATAAGGTGAGGAAGCAAGTCTTTGATGCCACCTAGTGGTCATCTAAGAAGAACTAAAGATGGCTGTGGTGTGTAAAATATCCTGCCTATTTTATGACATCAAATTTCAGGCTTGATCTTGGAGAAGAGACACATCAAAAAGAGTATTCAGATAAGAAAGAGGTGCCCAAGAATAAAAAACTTGTCAAATTTTGGCTTTTATTAACAAAAATAAGATTACTCTTAACAGTTATAAACAGGATGTTTAATGCCAGGAATATTAATTTACCTAGCATTTGGGAAGTAGCTTGTTTGCCTATTTCCTCACTTATGAAATATCCAAATCACCACAAAATCATGACTGTTAACTTATATGTGAGGGTAAACATTTAGATCTGGTAAATAATATATGTCTGTCATGATACAGAAAGAAATGCTGTTATTATTTTATGCCCAGAATCAAGTGGAAACTCAAAATGATTTTTCTAAACAGGTAATCATTGACCTACATTCTACTAAACATTAATAATTTTAATTTAACTCATATGCATGTATTTTAAACATAAGTATATATGCAAATGGTAATGAATTCCAATTTCATGTACTTTTATAAAATGATAATGATCTTATAATGGATACCTAAACTTAGTTTAATCTTATAAAGGCTATTTTAAGAAATTTTTAAAATTATATTTATATTATCCTTGTAATTTTAATGTTATGAAGAACAACATGTTTTCATATATACAGGAGACCATAAAAAAAAATCATTTCTGGGGAGGACAAATACTGTTTTTTTTACTATTCATTTTATTTCCAATTTTTTATGTAAGTAAATATTAATTAATAATTACCTCAAGTTAATATTAGGCTAAACTTACATTTAAATTGATTAAAGAACAATAAAGACATTGTTTATATTTAAAAACTTGCCAGTGAATATGGTACTCTATCATCTTTCTCAAATAATTAGGCCATATGATTTGCAGGGTTACAAAATGTTTAATCAATTTTGTTTTTAATTATAGGTCTAACTTATTATATTATAGTTTACATTATATTATATATTAAATTTGGTTGAATATTAATTTTACATTTGCACAATCATAATTTTTAATGGAAGTGATGATCATTTAATTGACTTAAGGCAAATATAAAGAATTAAAAATATTTCAGTTCATAAAGCTTCCTGAACAGAATGAACAGTAGTTTTCATGAATAAAAAAGGTGTGTTTACATTACATGACACACTGCAATAAAATCCAAAGAAGATATATGTAGATGTAATTCAGAATGAATGATAGAACAGCTTAAATTATTAAAGACTCATGATAATTGGTGATTAGTAGTACTGGCATATCAGAAATCTATACAGATTTATACAATTCGCTCACATTTGCTTTCAAATCCTTTTTAAATGGAATATGATACCAATCTTTTGTTTCTTTTTAAGGTCTTAAATAATGTCCTTAGCTTTTTGGGGGGGAAGTGGTGCAGTTTTTAAGACCCCCTACTTAAAATATGTAATTATGTATTATTCCATAGAGCTGCGAAATGGTAGCTCTATTAAATTTGAAGAAATTTAAAAATATATTTTAAAAATATATTTATTTTAATTAGTTTCAAGTATACAGTACATTGGTTAGACATCTATACAGTTCATAAAATAATCCTCCCAATTGATAACTTTTGAAACCACTGTGTAGTTTTCTTTTTTTTTTTTTAAATTAAATTTATTGGGATGACATTGGTTAATAAAATTATATAGGTTTGAAGCATACACTTTGATAATACATCATCTGTATATTACATTGTGTGTTTACCACCCTAAGTCAAATCTGTAGTTTTCTTGTTAAAACTTTTAAATGGAACCAAATTCCGAGGAAACAATCAGACTATTCAAGAGAGTAAGACATTCTCCCAGATAACTGGCCTAGATGCTAAAAGAGTCAACATTATGAAAAGCAACAATAATGAGATCAATTAAAGGAGAGAAGATTATTCTAGTTGAAAAAGATTAAAGAAACATAATGAATGTATCAATATTAGCTCTTTTGTGGAAAAAAAAAGGTCACTAACTCAATAATCCATCTAATGCCTGCCACATGCAAATTTTCCTGACTGTCCTCTAAAAATACGAAGTACATATCCAAACAAATCATTTATAAGTAACAATAATTACAATAAATAATAATAAAAAATATGTTTTGTAACCCAAAACTTCTTCTGTGAATGATTTTCTTTTCCATGACTTTCTAAGAGTTTTGGTCATTACTCAGAAATATAACAGGCATTTAGTCATTAAGTTCTTCAAAAACAATAGAGGCATACCTCGGAGCTACTGCAGGTTTGCTTCTAGGCCACCACAATAATGTGAATATTGCAATAAAATAAGTCATATTAACTTTCTTGGTTTCCCAGTGCATATGAAGGTTATATTTATACTATACTGTAGTCTGTTAAGTGTGAGATGATAGCATTACGTCTAAAAAAGTTGTACATACCTTAATTAAAAAACACTTTATTGTTAAAAAATGCTAACCATTATCTGAGCCTTCACTGAATTGTAATTTTTTTGCTGGTGGAGGCTTTTGCTTCATTGTTGATGAAAATGCAATATCTGCAAAGTGCAATAAAGTGAAGCACAATAAAACAATGCATGCCTGCGCTAATCATATAATTATGCATACCTCCAACACTAGCCAGAAGTTAGTTGCATTGCATGCTACATTCATTTATCAATGTGAACAGGAAGAGAGGGTAGAGTTGGAGGGAGGCCAGGGCTGACAGTGACAATCTGCTGTTTTCCCTGTTTGAGCTGATGTAGGAATCCAGAGAAGGCATGTTCTCTGGCTGAGGACTCCGATCCCTTTCTATTTCATACTACTGGCTTCTTCTAGATTTCATTAGTGTGCACTCTGAGCGAGATCTTGGTAAGAAAGGTTCTGCTCTCACATCGATGAATTGGCATTTTGCATTGCGTATGTGAAGCTCTAGGCCTCTGATTACATTCAGTTACAGGGTTGGACAGAGGGTGGTGAATAACAGAATAGGGTGCTGCAAATATAAGCTGCCTTGTGGTATCCCCACCAGGGATGGTTTCTAATCTGTTGTAAAAAATAATACAGAGGCCACATAAGCATGCAAATTACTACAGCTGCCTCGCAAAGCCCCGGATGCCTCCCTTATATCCAGGACCTTCTTATCTGCTTGGAAATAAAGCACTCTACTGAAACCAGGATTTTGTGATTGAGTCTGATGGAAAGCAAGATTTGTGGAAGCAACCATAGTCCACCAAAGCCAAAGGCCTTTCACAGCTATTTGATTATACCTATCCTATCCTGGGTTTTCAAAAAGAATTGTAAAAATTACGGCTTTTGTCCAATTATAACATAAGCTGGATATATATAAATCTCATATGTATTTAGCCTTCTGACATGAGAACATTAAGTTCCAATTTCAACGAAATGGTGAAATGGCTTTTAAAATCATTCACCTTGACTTCTTTTCTTGATGGTTCACTTATTATCTCATCCTAGTTTCTTCTCTCAACTAGAGCCGTGCTGAATGATGCTCTTGACGCTGATTACATAGCACACATCACCATCCCAGGGGAAACATCGCAGCCAAAATATAAACAGAAAAATGCAGGCCTGAGAAATAAGAAATAAAAGCCGAGAAAAAGTACACGGAAATTGCAGTCACATGATTCACCCTTGAATCTTTGATTAATCACTCAGTAGTCTTGTGACCTTGTCCAAACTCTAATACTTTAATTTCTTAACTTTCCAGAAATGTACAACAGCAACATTTATGGCCATCTCTGTGGATTATTGAAAAGACTACATCAGTAAATGCCATTTAAAAGCACCTGCTCATTAATCAATTCAGTGTAGTTATCTAATAAATTCTGACTCCTTACATTATTTCAGATCTGGAATCATTTTTATAATCTTTCATTTTTTTATTTACAATAATGATCTCTACTCCCTCATGAAATAGGTGTTGCTAAAGTACATAATGTGGGGGGAAGATGAAAAAGTAGTTATGTACATCTATTTCCAGTAAAGAAATAAACACCATTTAACAGGATATAATTTATTTAAACTGTTTTTTACATCATAGTCTTTGGCTGATTTATTTTATGTAATATTTCATGAAATCTACCAATGATGTAATGAAAAACAATTATTTGATTTAATATAAAGTAAAAATATTTTGTGGGAAAGAGTCCTTCACTGAAGCGCTATGCTCCTATCAGGATATTTGCATACTAATTTGAGAATATTATTTACAACTTTTAATACTGAAGAAAAAATAGCAAAAATACTTGTCCTTGAGGACATCTGAATTGTAAATTAGCAAATTTCTAAATAAAAGAAGCTGGCACCATGAAAACTGTCCATAATACATCTTCCATAGCACATACTAGTATTTCCAAATATAACATTTTATCTCATTTCCTTCAGGTTTAATTATTTATGGATTAGCATAAATATATTTTTTGAACATTCTCACTAGTAATTATTAGACCTTTTCTAAACGACTAATTTCTTAGCCATAATTCATACATTATTGCTTGATGGACAGGACTGTTTCTATTAATGGCTGTCAGAGCAGAGTCTTAAAACTTAATTCTAGACCAGGTCATGTTTTTTAATATTTAGATGACTATGTTAATGTGAAAGATGTCTTTTTTATATAACTTAATGCATTAAAAATCCAGTTTTTATAATCTCGATTCCGTTCACTATTTTGAATAATTAAGGTCTTCATATTTACCAATCGAATAAGAAGTTACACCTGAAGTCATAGCTATATTAACAAATCTGTATGCAACACTATGATTACTTACTTTTTTTTCCTTGTATTAAATTTCCTTCCTTTAAACCTAAATCAATTTATTTACACAGTGAACTTTATGGCATGCCCTTAGAAGAAAAACAGAGTAACTTGCAATTACCAGAAATAACTATTAAATAATGGAATAAGGGAGACAAAGTAGTATTATTTTATTTCAGCTATGAATTCGGAGAATGAAGTCAAATTTCTCTTTACTGAAAAGAAAGTTTTCAAATAGTAGATATTTCAGGCTATCAACAAATTAAGATTTTCTCTGTTATTAGAAAGAATAAAAAAGCTGAAAAAGAAATAACTTTCTCATTTTTAATGTCACATCTATGTTGATTTATTTTTGCATGTTAAATTTGTGTAATCAAAAATTAAATATTTTTAGTAATAAGAACATCAAAAAATGAAAAGATTAATGTTCTTTGTAAATGTAAGATGCTCGAAACCATAGCCAAGTCCTAAATGGAATAATCTCATGATCAGTTTTGTGTTGGTTCTATAAGAGTTAAAATTCATACCTGAATCTTTACAAGTTTAGCCAGAATAATTCCATCACTCACCTAGTTTACAGAATGTCGAGTTTCCAAAATTGAACTTTCTTTAATTGAACACATTTTATATTAAAAATTCTGTGGATTTTACTTTGCCAATGGTTGCCTGACATAAAACAATGTGAAAGGACAATTGTTAATTGACTAATTAGACTATCTGTGACCCTCCTGGACAACAATAAATAATAGCATTAACTAATACTATTGGATGGTCAATCACTGTTATCATAATAGTTAGAAAGTCTTTATTCTTTGTTTGAAATAAGTATTTTCTCATTTTGTGATCTCACAGAAAATGCTGAGAGTTGATACCTCTGATAAAGACTGTTAAGTGTAAGATAAAGGCTGTAAGTATAACACTGTAGAAATGAGAGAGGATTCAACTTCTGCCCTCTACTAAGTTAGAAGATTGTAGCATGAAGCCAAGTGTTACACTAAGAATCTCTGTGCTTCTGATGTGATAGTAGGTATAGTTTGACAAGGAATATGTTTGACCCAGAAACATAATGAAGGCATCTTTTACCACTTCAGAATATAATACTGAATAATAATAAAAACACTAAAATAATGAAAGCTTAGAATGTACTATTGAACACAGACCCATATTTGCTCAGGTGTTTCACTGTGGGTTCTGCAATACAGTTTTTTAAGTCTTTCTTCTGAAAATAATGTAGAATTTAACTTAATTAAACACAAAATAATAAGGATGCCAATATGAAAAATGAATGTAAAAAACTGTTACATCAGGTGCTAAGATTTGGTTATCATGATATTATTGGCCAGTTTAGTTGAGTTTAAGATATAGGAGAAGTAAATTGTTTTTGTTCATGGACCATCTGTTGCTTTCATCAATGAAGAAATATTTAGCTGATTTTTAACAATAGATTTGTGTGTCATTAAATATATCAGTTGTTTACAACTAATTGGTCCTGAAATATTTCAAACATATTGCCCCCCTGTAAACTGAACTGATAGATGTCTAATAAATAATAAAATCACAATATATAAAATTACAATGAGAAATAACATGAGAAATAAGCGGGTTGAGAAACTGAAATGTAACCAAAATGTTCACATGTGCTTTTTCAGTTTTGGAAGAAATTTCCAACCATTTAATCTAAAATACACAACAACTACATTCTCTAGATTCTCTTTGAAGGTGGCCAACATGTCTTTTCTTTCTTAATCTTTGTATCAACAACATACAAATATTTTTTTTATTAAAATAGCTATGTTAATCAAGTAAAAATGTTGAATAAAAAAATTAATAAAATTTTTAGTATATTAATACCATTTAGGTCACAAACTTGAATCAACTTTCAAGATTTTAATGTAATCTACTGATTTTTATAGAATTTTCCTAATTTAAAGATATAGTTTTATACTAATATCCTTTATTAAATACACAATAGACACAAAACTATTGTGAGAATGACATATTTTTTCTTTAGGAAATTATAAAAATAGAAGAAAATTTAAGTTTGAATATTTGGAAAGTGATAGGTGGGGATGGTAAAGAGGAAGAGAAATTATAACTTAGTGTTATTCTGCAAAATGACTTTTAACTAATCAGTGCCCACAATTTTGTAAAAAGAAAGCCTCTTGAATGATTTTTTTTTTTATTATGCATTGCTGAGGCAGAGAGCTAAATGTTCATGTATAAAAATGATCACACTGAGTTCTAAATTGGTTATCATAAGAAGATGCTGAAAAAAGCAAACAATGAGTAGAGATAATTGAAATAAGGGAATAAGAGACAATATGACTTTCGTGGATCATAGACCTTTATCTCCCAGGACACAATTAAAAGTTATATAACAGAACTGAGAATCTTGTAAAACACAGCTGGTGACACAATATGTGAATAATTGCTATCTCAGGGGGACATGAGTAAAGCAGAATGATTTCAATGCATGGTAGGATTTATAAAAGTCTTATTTGGAGCAGGCACTTCTCACAGCAAGTAGAAATGAAAAGAAAGTATATCAATTTTTGTTGTCTTCATTTCAATTGTAGTGTAAATAATATTAAGATTACACAAAATATTAACTTATAAGTTCAAAGAATAAAACATAAAAATCCTTTTGTAGCCGAAAGGAGTATCTGAGATGTAAGTTTAATGAAATTTGGTAACATTAAACGCGATGTTTAGATATACAAAGCAAGTTGACTGTAGAACTAGAATTTAAATGTCAGGTAGCTCGTTTTTTTAATGCTTTACTTAGTCACTTTCCTTATTTATATAACTGATAATTATGTAAGACATGAATATATACATGTATAGACATACATAGTGCATATATATGTAACATATAACAACTATATAACATATTATTTATTTTTAGTTTTATATGTAACAAGATGAATAAAAACTATAATGAGATATAAATTTGAAACTTTGTGATATTATTTGAATACTAATAGAACTTAAAAACAAAATTCATTATCTACATTTGATGACTTTTCCTAAGAATGGCAAAACAATTCAAAATTTAATTTATATATCCACCAGTTAGACATTTACAAAATGAGATTATGATATTAGTTAATTTGTCATTCTCTGGAAAGTTTGTTAATAAAAAATGCACTATTTATTTTTGGTCAAAGGTTTGACATGGTGGTGGTAGGAAGAATCCAAGGAGGTCTTGATATTTGCAAATTTCAGCTAATTTCTAGATTCTGTAAATATTTCCTTGAACCTTTATTGTACGTATTGCACAATTAGACTTAAATATTCCCCGTGTTGCATTAATTATTCCTAAAGAATATTACCTGCATATGTTGAACTGAGGGCTATTTGAACGATTATTTAAATACATCAATCTTCATTTCCCCTCCTTTTTCATGGGGTATTTTGTGTCTCAAAAGCTAAGCTTTTGAAGAAAGGCATTTGGAAGAGTATTTTAATAATTTTTTTGCACAAATGAAAATGGGTGCATATGTATATACAAATACATGTACACATTTACTCACACATATGTGATTGGTAGGATATAAACAAAATGATAATACTGGATATTTTGGTGTGAAATCATAGATAATTATCATTTTCTTCTTGTCTGTATTTTCTACAGTAAAAAGCATTGTTTTCTTATAGGGAAAACATTTATTTTTATTTTAAAAAAAGAACTATTTGGTAGTTAAAACAACATAAAAAAAAGTACTATGGAAGGAAATTTAACTTTGGGTGGTGAACACACAAAAATATAGATATGACATATTACTGAATTGTACACACACAATGAAATATAGATATGACATTTTATTGAATTGTACACTTAAAATCTATATAATTTTATTAACCACTATCATTCCAATAAATTTAATAAAAAAATTTCATGAAAAGTAGGCCTAGTATAGTTGTTGAAAAGTCTGATAGTCAAAGAAACTTTCTGTGTATCTACATAGTATAATCAGATATGAAAATGCATAGAAAGATTAATTTAATGAGGATGATTCAGCTGCCTAAACCTATAAAAAACGCAGTATGCTGAGGCTGGCTTTAATATCTGATGTATACAAATTGCTGATGGGTAGAAAGAATAATCAAGTAGACTTTTAGGAACTCTAAAATTTATAGTTAGTACAAAAATCCTTTATGAGTACTTTAAATGCCATGAAATGTTCAGTTATGAAGTAATGCTCTGTTTATACACTCTGCCACACTTAGAGTTAATAATACCTTCCAAGTTACAATGTTGAAATCACTCCAAATTTAGTTTCTAGGTTGTAGTAGATATTTTGTTTACATCTTGTACCTTACTGCTTCAAAACTTCAGGTTAAGTGCCAGAGCCCAACAACTGAAATATTGAAATATTACATTTAATGGTAAGTTGGGACATTCATTTGTTGCAAATGCAACTGTAGAAGAATCAGTGCACTTTTGGGCCCAGGCCCTCTTCCTGTGTACACGCAAAAGGCTATCCCAGCATTCCTTTGGTTAGATTGGGACCAGGACACTGAGTCCCTGTTAGTTAAGGGTTACTGTGAGCTTTCATGATATGCTTTCTTTCCTTTTGGGCTTCAAGTGAAGTGTTTGGAGCTGCTGCCCATTTCTGCAGAGATGCAGGCTGGATCTCTGAGTTGCAGGGAGGCCTCCTGATCCACTCCGGAATCTTCCATGTTCCAGCAGTAAAGTTTTGTTTGCGATCTCAGGGTTGATTCTGTGGCATGGCTCACTCTATCTTGTTGAATATGGGAGTGCCAACCAGTAGTTGAGGAAATAATGGGTTATTTTCCTAATGGTAAGGTGTTTTGGTTTGGGTCATACCTATAACTTTGGCGGGGTAATAAAGTTAATTTTTTTCCAGCACTCAAAAACCTTATCTGATTCTTTCTTTGTCCAAGGAACATAAAAGTGAACCCCATCTTTATACTCACTAGACACAAAAGACTAAATTTATAGTGATTTCAACCTTATTACCTAAAAGGTATTATTATATATTTTATACTTTTTCCATGAGGAACTGTAATGGTATGGAAAAAATACCTGGTATAACAAAAGAAATTGCTGTTTCTACATCCTAAGGCAGGAAGTATCATTTACGTTATTCATGTATCTATTGCTTGGGAAACACAGATTAAGCTTTTTGTTTTAGGGATGAGAGGTTTAGAAAAAATAACTAACTTTTTTTGTGTATATTAAATAACAGGAATTTGAGGTTTCAGGATGGCAGTCTAAGCAAAACCAAGTGAGACATCTGACAAGTAGCAAAAATGTGGCTTTCAGGGAGGGCAGATTTTGAGACTTGGGAAGCAAGCTGAATTGGCATCCAGTTCTACAAAATGCTCCTGTTTTAAATTTCTCTCTATCACATGAAATTTTCGGTTAAAGTCTATCACTCACAATAATCTTATTAATGACAGTCTAAAGGGTAAAGGGAGGTTTGGTAGTCAGTATTGGTCCCAGGGTACAGGAAGAGTTCCAGGAGATAAAAGAGGATCTGTTAGCAGGCAATAGTCAAGAGATTGGCTGCAACATGTATTGGCTCAGAGATGATCCGGAGAGAATGTTGATTCTTGACACAGACACAGGTAGAAGGCGGTTATCAAAGAAATAGAGCAGAGGAGGCTTCATGCTGAACTCCCACAGCTCCTAGAATGTTTCATTTGTGTGCTGAAGGAGGAGATCTGGAAACCCGAAAGACTTGAAGATACATAGATAAGAGTTCTTGATGTCTTATTTTTTTAACACATATATTGTAGCTTACTAAACTTTTGCCACTTTTAAAATTTCCATTTTCAAGTGAATGATTTAAGAGCAAGTTTAGAAGAGCTTTATCTCCAACTGAATTCCATGGTAAAAACAGAAAGAATTTATAGTAGAAATTATATATATACATTATATATATTATATATATTATATATATTTATATATAATTTATATATATACACACACACAATTTATATACATATATAATTTATATAATATAAATATAAATTATATATATACACACACACATATGTGTACACACACACGCACACACATATAATGGATAGCTAAAATATTTATATAATTAAATATGTTTTCATGTGCACTGCACAGAAAAAAGAATTCTATTGGGGTAAATATTTTCCCCTTGTTTTTAGTAGTAAGTTTTACATAGGAAGCTTTTCCTTTTTAAATATATACTGGACATATATGACTCTCTGTACAGACAGAAATCTGAGTAAGTTAAGAGCCCCATAGCTAGAGTCAGGAAGTCTATATTCAAATCCTCTTTGTATCACTTTTTAGTTACATGATCTACAAGTTAATTCCCACTGTCTGTTTCCTTATTTGCAAAATGAAGGTAATCATAATATGTTCTCAGGACGTGTAAGGGTTAAATTAAATAATGATTATAAATTGTCCCGGTAGTCTCTGTTTATATAAATTTTCATGGTGTGAATTTTAATAGCAATAACTTTTATTATCTGAAATACCTGACATATAAAATTCCTAGTAAAGTGACTGGTAAAAATAAATGCTCATATTTATTTTCTTATTTCTACTATTAATATTGATATTAGCATTGACTGATTTAAAATAATTGTCATTAATATCTTTTATTAGAATTGAATTATGATCAATATTTCAGTGAGGCTTTTCTACCCCTCCTAACTTAGACACCAAAATTGTCATATTAAAGGAAGTTTTCATGTTTGTGTTGTTTCTCTTTTGAATGACACTTATCAAGTGCCTTTAAAAATATGTAGAAATATACTCTTTGATTAAGCACTAAAATTATATTAATTGCATCAAGACTCCATGATGCAACTGCAAAAAAACACAAGCCAATCTGATTTATAATAAGCTAGAAACAACTATGTCATATAATTGAAAAGACTAGAAATATATCTAAGTTGTAGTGAACTTTGTTCCAACCATTAGATCAAGATATTCACCAAGAACTTGCTTTTTCTCCCTACTCACCTGAGCCTTCATCAACACTGAGTTCACCATCTGGTTTGACTTAGTGGCCTGTAGGAGCTTTGAGCTCCTATATTTTGCCAGAAAAATATTTGCAGCAGTTTTAGACTTTAAAACTTTGTATTATATTATTCATGTTTATTGGTATAAACTGGCCCATGACTCAGCCCCTGAAGTCTACAGACGGGATAAAATCTACAGGATTCTGTTCTTTAACTAGATCAAAGTCATGGCCCATTCCTGGGGAAGGGAGGATTTCCCAAAGAAAAATAAAATGTATAGGAATAAGAGAGAAATATATTCTGAAAAAGACACCAACAAATGTTCACTGCAGTATGCTCAAGCACATAATAAATGCAGATGGAATAAATAGTTATTTGGCATAGCCTAAATTATATCAGTGTTAAATGTTAATAGTAAATGCTAAATCTTAAAACATAAATTTGACAGTTAACCGTAGCTACCTTTAACAAATAATTTTATGGTTATGTATATCACGTTGAAGAAGTTTCCTTCAATTCCTGATTTGCTCACAGTTTTTATTATGAATGGTTGTTGAATTTTGTCAAATGTTTGCATCGATTAATATCATCATATCAATTTCTCCTTTAACCTGTTGATGTGGCAGATTGAATTCTGGATGGTGAACTAGCCTTATATACCTAGAATAAGTCCCACTTGGTTTCGGTGTCATCGTTCTGTTTAGACATTGTTGGATTCAATTTGATAACATTTTGTTGAGGATTCTGCATCTGTGCACATGAGAAATATTGGTAATGGACTGAGTGTGAAGCCTGGGGCTGCCACAACTGTCTGGTGCTAGGGAGGGCTTGGTGTCTTACTTTGGAAGGGCTGATCTGGTACTGAGCCAGACTTAGAGCTTGGCGCCATGGGAGTCAGCCTAACACTGGGTTCACCGAGACAGGCCTGGTGTTTGGGTCCAAAGCTCACTTTACTCTACCGCAAGAGGAGGTTATCTCTCTCGGCAGTGTGGTGGCTGGGCTTGGGGAAGGGGTGACCTAGGTCATGTAAAACTGTCCTTCCTACCTTCTCAAAGTGTCTTTGAAATTGGTTATGAGATTAAAATTTTATCAGAATAAATTTTATCTGATTATCAAATTAGATATCGGATTATGAACGAAATACTTTCAGTATCTTATAATATAGTATGACAAATAATATAAAACGTAATAAAATATAATAATTGCAAATTGGATCTTTGACAAGACTGATATTAGAAAGCGGGATCAAATTCCAACTCAAAAGTTTCCTGTTATGTTTTCTTTCTTAGTTTATATTATAAATTGCTCTATGTCATATCTGAGTGGTTTTAGTATACAGAATATGCATGTCTCGCCCATGAGTTTACTGATCAAATAACATTTTAATTAAAAACAGATCTTTCAACTGTTGATTACTTGATCTTCAATATTCAAAAGAAACATCCTATGTAATTTCCTCCAAATACAATTACTACATGAAATCTCAAATACATTTCATGTGGCTACAGCAAACATTGTATTTTTTTCTCTCAAGATCCTTTCAAAACTTAAATAGTGTCTCAATACGGTGTATTTCATATAAAATTGGATAAAATTCTTCAACTTAAAAATTGCATAAGAACATTAATAGACATATATGTGAAAGTTTATGCTGCTCAATAAATAGAAGCACAACTTGTGAAGTCAAATAATCTACTTGAGATGGAGCAGCTACTGCACTTGAGCTTTGATTATTTTCTTTTATGACTCTCATTATAACTAGAGTGTTTTAAGTTGCACAAACTCACTCACATTTGAGTTTTTATTTGTTTCAATATATGTCATTCTCATTTTGATTATTGTTCCCTTTTCAACTATTATCTAGTTATGAAAGCACTTTAGTTTTATTTGTAGCTAAATGAAGCAATTGTGTATTCCTGCATAAATTCTTGTTGAATCAAAAACACAAAAGAGGGTTATAAAAATAATAACCAAAAAGTTATAACAAGTAATAACTTGAGGCCATAATACAGACTTGCAGCAACAGGAGATAAAACATATTGGATTTATATTAAGTTTTATTTATTGTCATTATTGCACATTGAAATTGAATTCTTGGTTTAATTTAGTTGAGAACACCTACCATTATTAATAATATTATTGAGCAACTATCTTATAAAACTCAGAAAAAAGTAATTGATGACTTCAGCTTTGACCACCTTATCACTATGTGCAACTGACCTCTCTAAGCAATAACCACTAAGGGAGATGTTGACTGTACCTGAGGCATTAGACCCGATCTTTGACAGAGATCTTATTATATGCATAATTATTCTTAACCCTACAACCAAATAGGAAATGGGAAACAAAAAGACAATGAAACATGAAATAACTAATTATTAATATTATCATTTAAAAAAAAGGGGAGTCTTAATTTTGCTCCTTTCCAGTGCATACATACTTACCCTCCTCATATGTACCCTACAAAGGGCAACAAATTACGGTCTTAATGTGGAGCATGAAGGTTCATATGAGGAGGTTGAGTTCTTTCAGTATCTTAAAGGCCAAAAATAAATATACAGAAGTCCACTGTTCCTGGCACCAAGTGACAGTTGAGGAACCACTACAGAGGAGAAGCCACGGGCGTGGACTGCTTACTGTGAGTGTGTTATGGGAGTGACTTTAAATCTTACTCATTCGGGAAGACCACAGGCAACTTCACTGGAGAACCAAGTTGCTCCTACCCATAAGGCTCATCAGATAGGTAGTAATTTATTAAACTTTTGACTATGTCTACAAGATCCGAAGTAGAAATATATTCTTATGCAACTAATCTGTCACTGACTTTCATAGATGTTTTAAGGTGTTTGAAGATAAGTATCTATTAACATGTAAAGAGTAAAGAGATTCAGTAAGGGGAATGAGAAAAACAAAGTTGAAAATTAGCAGAGAAGGATGCTGTTGAAACACCAAGAAAAGAACTTTAAAAAAACAATAACTTTTCAAAGAGATTTAATTATAGCCCAAAGGTTGTCCAAAACAAAAAAATGACAATACAAAAGCAAACAATCTGAATGAAAGAGATATGTCATAAATTTGATAAAAGAGAAAGCAATGTAAAAATAAAGAGTGAAAAA